>OZ023262.1:253045757-253520757 GCA_964006375.1 Tillus elongatus | reverse complement strand
ATGCAATATATCAGAGATAAAAATGTTTTTCAAAGCGATCTAATTCATGACTCTTTTTTTGTATTGTTAGCTTGATTATTGTTAGTTATTATGTTTTGTGTATTGACCCATCCTTAATTTAGCTTTTAAGCTGTTGGATGGTGTATGTATAAATAAAGAAATAAATAAAAACAACGTCGCCTGATTTGAAAAGCGGCCTGACCACACCTAGCTATAGGCAGTCAGGAAACTTGCCAGTTTCGATTATTCTATTAATAAGACATGACAAAGGGTTTGCTACAGAGTCAGTGATCCTTTTCAACAAATCTGCGGTTATCCCGTCATGCCCAGGTGCTTTATGAGATTTTAGAGCAAAAATGATCTGTTTTACTTCCTCCTCCGTCACCGGATTTAGTTATAGTGAATCACTGACACGGTGTTGACTCTATGTGCCCATTCTTGGCCTACCCTGGAATAGACTTGCCATCTTTTTGCCAACCAGGTAGTAATACCTCTTGAAGTTATTAGCTATACCCAATTTATCACTCACCAACTCACCATTATTTCCCTTTATTTCTCCAATAGTATTTGTTCCCTGCCTTTCATAATCAATAAACTTTCTATAGGTCACTTTGGGCTTTTCATGGTTTCTAATCTGATGTGTTTCTATACTTAAGATGGTAGCCGAGTGATCTGTTATGTCACATTCGTATACGAGAGGTACGATTTTGTTTCCTTCGGTAGTTTTAATAAACACGTGATCAATACATGATTTACTATCCTTATCAATTCGCGTGTAGCTATTTATGTAAGATTTAAAACCTGCTTGACCTAAAACACTGCAATGTGGTCACCGTGACCCATAATATTGATGTTCATATCGCTGACCATTATGGCAAAATGGCGCTAGAGGGCAGATTGTCTAGGAATTCAAGCAAATTTAAGTTAAAAACATTTGGAAAGATATCATGCAATCTGTACACTGCAATCAGAGTATATTCTTTACCTCCATATCGAAAATCAAGTTTAACCGGCTTCAGGGTACCAATCCTAGCAGATGCAACCCTATACTCAATTCCTTTCGTAATATAAACGACGACTCCGTCGTTCGTGTTTAAAGTGCTGTTATTATAAACAACGTCATAATTTGGTAAGCGGTGACAATCAATATCATGAATTAAAAATGTTTCCGTCAACACAATAAAATCAAAACCTTCACTGAATTGCTCCAAAAAGATCCGCAGCTCATCAAAATTTCTGGCCAAACTTTTTATATTTAGGTGAAAAATCTTCAATGCATTATATCTACAAGTAGATATGTTTAAAGACTTTGCTCACCGGATTGGTCCTGACAATTTTGATGAGTTTACGTGAGCTGACTGGAATCTGATCTTCCACAAGAAAATTAAAATAATCAAATTGGATTTCTAATGGTTCTCCGGAGTTATTTGGAAGACACGACAAGCCATCTGCCCCTTCGTATTCAGATCCTTTAATATGGCAGAACTCATAATTCAATCGGCTTAGAAATATTACCCAACATTGAAGACGTCCTGCCACCATTTGTATCTGTACTAAATAACGTAACGTTCACCTTGAACTTGTTATCTATTACTAAATTTCAATTTTGCCCTCGTCGCCCCTGTAATATATTTTGATATATACTGATGTGAACTGATATTAAATAAAAAGCAACACTTTCCTTAACGACACTTTATTACTGTTCTTGAAAGTACGGAACCCACCAAATTGAGCCAAAGGATGATACATACATATTCTTAATAACTACTAATATGCAACGCTTACCTATATATATATATATATATATATATATATATATATATATATATATATATATATATATATATATATATATATATATATATATATATATATATATTGTTACAAAGCACTTCAATAGACGTAGGTGCGGTGTTGCCACATCTCCAGAATTTCCCCAACATCTGGGAATTTTTGCACAATCTGGCAACACCGCCTCCCCACCCCCCTGGGGGTGCCTGGGGTGACCCCCCTCAGGCGAAGTCTCAACCCTCTAGGACCAGAAATAACGAAGTTACCAACTTGTACCCCGTCGGAACGGATAACTGAGGTCTGCACATTCCGAACACCCTGTATATACACCCTGTATACGCAGAGAATCCTTACACCCTGTATACGCAGAGAGATCTTATAGTTCGAGAAACACCTCTTGTGTAACATAGGAGTGGTGACCACATTTGGATCACCCTGTATATACATCCCCCTGTATACACACGGGACCGATCTGTATTCACAGAACCTTCTAGTGAAAGAAGGTCCTGGAACGTTCTGGAATGGAATGCTCTAGAAAGGAGGGGAAGGTACGGCGAGTATATAAAAGCGAAAGCAAGCCAGCCCGAGTTAGTTCAGTTCAGTAAGAGAATGTGGTAGTGACTTGAAGAAGCAGTGTAAAGTGTTAAGAGGGTAGTGACTGTAGTACCAGATTAGTGACTTTTGTTGAGAGTAGTAATTGTAAGGCCAGTAAATGAAGTGTTTTGTGAGAGAGACATTCTAGAAATATTATTGTATCCATATTTAGAGTGTAAATAAAGTTGTTTTGTTAAAATTTAAAGTCTCACTTATCCAGAACCCGGAGAAAACGTAACAATTTGGTGTCAGAAGTGTGGGATAAGTGAGTGAAGAAGTGAACAAGCAAGCTAGCTGTAAATGGTAAACACCAGATCGACTGACTACGACAAGATGGCTGAAATCAAAGAGTTGATGGACTTACTGAAAAAGCAACGTGAAGAAGACGAACAACGACGACAAGAAGAAGAAAGGAGACGTCGCGAAGAAGACGAACGACGGCGGCAAGAAGATAAAGAAGACCTCAAGAGGCAACGCGAAGAAGACGAACAACGACGACAAGAAGAAGAAAGAAGACGGCGCGAAGAAGACGAACGACGGAGGCAAGAAGATAAAGAAGACCTCAAGAGGCAACGCGAAGAAGACGAACAACGGCGACAAGAAGATGAAAGAAGACGGCGCGAAGAAGACGAGAGAAGACGACAAGAGGAGGAACAGAGGCGACAAGAAGATAAAGAAGAGCTCCGAAGTATGTTCCACAATATAAGAGTTGATGTAAAAGAAGAAATTGAACAGATCAACGAACAAATAGAAAATGTGGACAAGAAAGTAGAAAATGTGGACAAGAAAGTAGAAAATGTGGACAAGAAAGTAGAAAATGTAACAGAGGATTTGAATAAACGATGGGAAGAAGTGGAAGGGTTGAAAGAACAAATGAAGATGATGATGAAAGGCACAGAAGTCAGACATAGAGAACTGACAGAGCAGGTGATGGGCCAGACTGACAGAACTCAACCAAGAGGAGTTACTGGAATGTCCCCAGTTCAAAATCGTCGGGAAGAAGTTATGCCAATCGTGCAGCAGCCTCATGGAACTTTGAAGCCGCCGACTTTTGACGGAGAAACATCGTGGCCCATGTACAGGAGGCAGTTTGAGGCGGCAGCTCTCAGCAATGGGTGGAGCGAACAACAGGCAGCAACTGCTCTAATTCTCTCGCTTCGAGGTAAAGCCCTAGAAATCCTCCAGAACATCCCGGAGTCGAAACAGCAAAACTACTTAACAATGATACAGGCCCTAGATTTGAGATATGGTAACAAGTACATGAGCCAGGTCTACCAGACACAACTAAAGTCAAGGGTCCAGAAGCCAAATGAGACGCTGCAAGAATTTAGTGCCGAAGTGGAGAAACTTGTGCGACTGGCATATCCCCAAGCCCCAGAAGAATTTGTCAACCAGATAACCGTCCAGACCTTCATCGATGGGGTACTTGATAATGAAATGCAACAAGCTTTAAGGCTCGGAAGGTTGAAAACACTTACGGACTGCGTAATTTATGGCTTGGAATTTGAAGCAGCGAAGAATGCATCTCAACCTCGCCGCAACAGGCTGCGCGAAGTGAAGGAGATAGAGGACTTTGCAGACACAACAGCGGAACTAAGGCAAGAAATGAAGTTGTTAAAAGAAGCCATAAGCAAGCTCACAGCACCGGTTGGGGCACGTAGGATGAAAGCAGATTGGTCAGACATAGAATGCTACAAGTGTGGTAGGAAAGGGCACATAAGTAGGCAGTGCTCACAAACCCAACAGGTGGCTCGCAGAAGACAAGAATACACCAACAGGGAGCGCCATCAGGGAAAACGACCTGACGCCAGTGTAGGTGGGCGACACGTGGCATGCGAGACCCAAGGCCCCAAAGTCAGGGTCTCCACTATCAGACGCTACCGCGAGAGCCTCGTTATACCTGGTAGCATAGACGGGAGACAATGCAGTTTCACCATCGATACTGGCGCCACTAGATCCGTTGTACGCCCAGACATGTTGCCAAATATGTCGGCACTCACGACCAACAAACAGCCTGTGTTGGAGACAGCGAAAGGAGATAGGATACCCGTGCATGGAGAGGCCACTGTTTACATTAGGCTGGGCAGTACTGAGCTACAGGTAAGGGCTGTCGTCGCAGAAATCGTCGACGAATTTATTCTGGGCCTGGATTTAATGGAAGATTTAGATGTCCTATCAGTAGACTTCCAGAATAAGATCTTGAAAATCGGTAACGAAGAGTTGTATTTGTCTCCAACAGCAGGCGAAGCTAATCTCAGGGTGAGACTTGTTGTCGACGAGGATACACGGATTGCTGGTAACAGTGAGAAGATTGTCAGAGCCAGACTAGAGAAGAAACTTGATTGTATGTCTGCTCTCATAGCGGAGCCCCTAAAAGATAGACGTGATGGTGCCCTCGTCGCACGATGCTTAGTAGACCCGAAGAAGACAATACCCATAAGAGTGGCTAACGTGCAAACTAACAGAGTCACGTTGAAGAAAGGTGAGGTTATCGCCACTTGCGAGCCCATTGACCGAGTGACGTTGTCAAGAAACGTGACACCCACTGCATTAGACAGAAGACTGCCAGTAGAAATAGTAGAGCGGTTCAAGAATTCATGGGGCCAATTGAACAACATGGAGATGGAAATGGCCCTGAAGTTCATATTGGAGGAGGCCGATATTTTCGCTCAAGATAAAATCACAGGTCGTACGAGTCTAGTGCAACACAGAATTAATACTGGCGACGCAAGACCAATTAGACAGCCGCCGAGAAGACTGCCTTTTGCCAAGCAATCAGAAATCAAGGCGATGGTTAACGAAATGCTGGAAGATGGTGTGATCGAGGAATCTAATAGTCCTTGGTCGTCCCCAGTAGTTTTGGTCACCAAGAAAGACGGCACTATGAGATTTTGCGTGGACTATAGGAAGCTGAATGATGTCACCAAGAAAGACAGTTATCCCCTGCCCCGGATCGACGACACTTTGAACACTTTGGCCGGATCAAAGTGGTTCTCTACATTAGACCTGAAAAGTGGCTACTGGCAAGTAGAACTCCATAAAGAGGATAAGGAGAAGACTGCTTTTTCAACCGGGAATGGGTTGTACCAATTCAAGGTCATGCCATTCGGCTTATGTAATGCTCCTGCCACCTTCGAGCGACTAATGGAGTTAGTGCTGAGAGGACTGACATGGGAAACATGCCTGGTGTATCTCGACGATGTCATGGTGATTGGAAGGACTTTCGATGAACACCTGTCGAATCTGAAGCAAGTTTTCTCCAGGCTGAGAGGTGCCAATCTGCAACTCAATCCCAAGAAATGCGTCCTCTTCCAGAAGAAAGTGAGTTTCCTCGGACATGTCGTTTCTGAGAAAGGGATAGAAACTGATCCAGAGAAAATAAAGGCAGTAAGAGACTGGCCTGTGCCGAGGAACAAACATGAGGTCAGAAGTTTTCTGGGACTTTGCAGCTATTACCGACGCTTTGTGAAGTACTTCAGCAGCATTGCGAAACCTCTGCATAGCCTGACTGAAAATAAGGTCGAGTTCATCTGGTCACCAGATTGCCAAGAGTCTTTTAGAGAACTCAAACATCGTCTTGTCACTGCTCCTATACTGGCTTATCCTCAGGACGAAGGACTGTTCATACTGGACACCGATGCTTCCCAGTATGGCATTGGGGCAGTACTCTCGCAGCTCCAAGCCGGAGAAGAAGTTGTGATAGGCTACTTCAGCAAAACGTTCGGAAAAGCAGAAAGGAATTACTGTGTAACCCGGAAAGAACTGCTGGCAGTTGTAAGATCCATCGAACATTTCCACAGCTTCCTGTACGGAAGAACATTCCGCGTGAGGTCAGATCACTCTGCTCTGCAATGGCTTCTGAACTTTAGAAATCCCGAAGGGCAGATAGCACGATGGATAGAGAAACTGCAGAGCTACGACTTCCGGATTGAACATCGAAGAGGAAGAAGTCACGCCAATGCAGACAGCCTGTCAAGAAGACCATGTTCAGTGCATGAATGTAAATTTTGCGAGCGACAAGAGAACAAAGAGATCGACAAAGTAACTCATCAGATCAAACAACTGGTGGCAGGACAGGAGAATAACACCGATCTAGACGTAAATCTTGAATACATCAGAGACGCACAGAAGACAGATCCAGACTTGAAAAATATTAGAGAATGGCTACAAAAGGGGAAAAGACCTGAGTGGCACGATGTGTCCCGGTTTGGGGCGGAGGTTAAAGGCTACTGGCTACAATGGGACTCATTGTGTCTAAAGAATGACATGATCACTCGAAAATGGGAAACTGCCGATGGTAGAGACTGTATATACCAGACCGTTGTGCCAAGTGAGTGCATAAGCAGTGTTCTTCAAGAGTTACACAATAGTAGAAGTGGAGGCCACTTTGGGGTCAACAGGACTCTTGCCAGAGTGAGAGACCGCTTCTATTGGATAAACTGCCGAAGAAGCGTGGAAGAATGGTGCAAAAGGTGTGACCAATGTGCTTCAAAGAAAGGACCAAAGACCCGATCCAGAGGAAAAATGATGCAGTACATCTCAGGTACACCGTGGGAGAGAGTTGCCGTAGACATCGCAGGACCTTTTCCCATCACAGAGTCTGGGAACAGATACATAATGGTGGCGATGGACTACTTCTCGAAATGGCCTGAAGTTGCGCCGATCCCCAACCAAGAGGCAACGACCGTAGCAGAAGCCCTGATGGAAAATGTCATATCACGGCATGGCGTACCCTTGGAGATTCACACCGACCAGGGCCGGAATTTCGAATCAGAGGTCTGGAAGAGCCTAATGGACTTGCTAGGCATAAAGAAAACGAGAACAACGCCACTCCACCCTCAATCAGACGGCATGGTAGAACGGCATAACAGGACCATCAATCAGTATCTTGCTATGTTTGTTGACGAGAATCAGAGAACCTGGGACAAGCTGATACCTCTGTTCCTCCTAGCTTACAGAAGCTCTCAGCATGAATCTACCGGCTACACTCCATCCATGATGTTGACCGGCAGAGAGATGCGGTTACCAATCGACATGACGAGACCACCACCGGACGAGGACATAGCGGACCTAGCTACGTTACCTGAGTATGTCGCCGACCTAGAAGGAAAACTGCGCACTATACACAGATGTGTCAGAGATAGGCTCCTCTTAAGCAGTGACCGGATGAAGATGCGCTTGGATCGCAGAGCAACACCCCATACATTCAAGGAAGGGGATGCAGTGTGGCTGTACCAACCAACAAGGAGAAAGGGCCTCAGTCCCAAACTTCAGAAACCATGGGAAGGGCCATACTTGGTGACTAAGAAAATTAACGACCTAGTCTACAGAATCCAGCTGTCTCCAAGAACTAAACCCAAAGTTGTTCACATAGAGAGGTTGAGTCCCTATCGGGGCAACGAACCCCCAAGTTGGCGGCCGGTAAATACTGTTCGGGACGAACAGTCTTAAGGAGGGGGGCAGTGTTACAAAGCACTTCAATAGACGTAGGTGCGGTGTTGCCACATCTCCAGAATTTCCCCAACATCTGGGAATTTTTGCACAATCTGGCAACACCGCCTCCCCACCCCCCTGGGGGTGCCTGGGGTGACCCCCCTCAGGCGAAGTCTCAACCCTCTAGGACCAGAAATAACGAAGTTACCAACTTGTACCCCGTCGGAACGGATAACTGAGGTCTGCACATTCCGAACACCCTGTATATACACCCTGTATACGCAGAGAATCCTTACACCCTGTATACGCAGAGAGATCTTATAGTTCGAGAAACACCTCTTGTGTAACATAGGAGTGGTGACCACATTTGGATCACCCTGTATATACATCCCCCTGTATACACACGGGACCGATCTGTATTCACAGAACCTTCTAGTGAAAGAAGGTCCTGGAACGTTCTGGAATGGAATGCTCTAGAAAGGAGGGGAAGGTACGGCGAGTATATAAAAGCGAAAGCAAGCCAGCCCGAGTTAGTTCAGTTCAGTAAGAGAATGTGGTAGTGACTTGAAGAAGCAGTGTAAAGTGTTAAGAGGGTAGTGACTGTAGTACCAGATTAGTGACTTTTGTTGAGAGTAGTAATTGTAAGGCCAGTAAATGAAGTGTTTTGTGAGAGAGACATTCTAGAAATATTATTGTATCCATATTTAGAGTGTAAATAAAGTTGTTTTGTTAAAATTTAAAGTCTCACTTATCCAGAACCCGGAGAAAACGTAACAATATATATATATATATATATATATATATATATATATATATATATATATATATATATATATATATATATATAAAGTATGGTAACTTAAGCCTACTTTACAGATGTTCAAGAACCAGATTATGTACATTGTATCCAAAATTTGAGACTTATAAGATATGTGTGTAAACAATGGCTTTAGCGTAACACGAATGGAACAGTCTCAGGCTTGATTTTGGGGATGTTTATAAAAATTTTGCTTCCTTTCAATGAATACAAACTAAATAGTTTGTAACTAATGTCTTTGTGCAATTAAAGCAATAATAATCGGTTCTTCTGAATAAATAAATAAATAATATCTGTATCTAGTTGATCGGATGTTTTGTATTCTTAACTCACTATTGACATTTGCCAAGTATTTCCTGTCAGACTATTTACGTCTGTGATACCTGAAATGTAGCTCACATGTGTTCCCGGTTATGTAAAAGGTTCCACAATAATCAGTCCTACGGGCCTGTTCTCTTTAATATATCATCACTCTGCTTGACTCAACTGTTTGTAAATAAGTAAATCAATCTCATTCTTTTCAATCTGTTTAAAAAATTTAATGGATTGAAAAGAATGAGTCAAAGTAGACTTTACATTTGGCACATAGTATACACCTACTTTTAAAATCAGTACCTTCTACTCAAGTGTATTATTGATGGTTTTTATTTTCCTGTCATTAGCAACCACCCATGCAAGGCATAAAACCTCCTTCTGGGCCCGGACAGCCTCCGGTTGGTCCTCCACAGCCTGTCCCCCTTCCTTCTGGTATACGGCCAGGTGGACCAGCTTCTCAGCAACAGCAGCAAATGGTACCACAACAGCTGCCCCCTCCAGTTCAGATGGGCCCACAGCAACAATTGATCCCACAACAACCACTACAACAGCAACATATAGGACCACATCCGCCACAGCAGCAACCAGGGCCTGGAGTACCACAGCAGCAACAACAGCCGCAGCCCCAGCCTCCTATTAAACATAACAGGGTGACAACTATAACAAAGCCATGTGGAATTGACCCTCTTGTCATATTGCAGGAGCGGGAGAACAGGTAACAACCTACATTATGTACGTGTATGGGGAAAATGAAAAATAAATATAACATCACATACTACACAATAATAATTTAAAAACTATCAAAATAAATACAGCAGCAACAAACAACTTATCAGTGGAAAATACGCCTACGTTTAGGTCTAAAACAACTAGCTTAGGTTAGGTTATATTGTGAGTGAGCCATTTCAGTCCCTCTACTGCAACCTTAAGGTCTGTTGTGGCTCAAGCCTAATTGTCTTATATTTCACCCATCAAATCCAGCCTTTTGCAGAAGTTGACAATTTTTGAGGGTGAAAGTTGATCCAGATCTCTGGAGACTGAGAGGCTCTTTAGGAAGGTCTTAGAGTGGGCTAATCGTGGCAGGTTTTGTCATTGTTGGAATGTATTTTCATTTGTCCAGGTCTTTAAGATGTGTTTCGCTGTGCATAAGGATATGCCCAGTGCAGATTCCGGTGCTATATAGTCCTCCTTGGCAACCCCCTGGCAAGAGCATCGACAGCTACATTGCCATTAAAGTCCTATTGCCCAGGTATCCAGATCAGCGACACCTCATTGCTGCTGCCCAATTTGTTAAAGGCAGTCTTGCAACTCCGTTTTTGAATTGCAATAGTAGGAGACAATTGCTTTTATAGCAAGCAACTGGACTATCAGAACACATTTTTATTGTTTTGTGTATGCAACAGCTTTGTTTAATCTCCTTTGCACACATCTCATTGGCATATACTTCTGCCTGATATATGGTTGCTGAAATTTTTGAGATCTAAAGTTGTACGGGAATATCCTTCTCCTAAATTTGATCATTTGATACTCCTTTAGGTCTTGAGTCTCGTAGAACAGTTGTTCTATAAGGTTCCTTTATAAGTTTTTAAATAATTTGCTAGTTTGCTCAGAGCTGCTTGGTCAGATTAAATTTCTTGTGCCTAGAATAAATGCGAGAAGCTGTGATACTTTCTACCTCGTTGTTGGCCGGCAATTCTACTCTTAACCCACCTCCAAATGTTCAATCACCAACAGTCCCCAATGTCGCGCATAAAATGACGGATATCATTTTCAAAACTAAAAAGGTAGGAAACATGCTCTCTTCTCTTAATACTAGGAAAGCCTCTGGCCTTGACGAGAACCTAGCAATTATTCTCAAAAAATGCGCACCAGAACTTGCTCCTGTCCCGACTCGTCTGTTTCAGACATCTTACAATAAGAGGCATATTCCCTAGTAACTGGAAAACTGCTAGAGTACAACCCGTCCCTAAGAAAGGATCCAAAGCGCTTCCTAGCAACTACAGGCCTATTTCTCTCCTTTCAGTCGTATCTAAAGTGATGAAAAAGTATATAAACACAGAATTACTAAAATTTCTTGAAAAACACAGTCTAATCCACGACAGATAGTATAGATTCCGTCAGCGCAGATCAACTGCCAACCTCCTTTCCCTTGTCACCCATTATTGGAACAAGTCTATAGAACTACACGATGAATCCCAGATTGTCGCTCTAGACATATCCAAACCATTCGACCACGTCTGGCACGCAGCACTGCTTAATAAACTTCCGGCCTATGGCATACCACCAAAACTGTGTACCTGGACAGCAAATTTCCTCTCCAACCGGAACATTTCTGTTGTCGTGGATTGCCATTCCTCTAAACTGTATCCAATTAATGCAGGAGTTCCTCAAGGTTCAGCTTTAGCCCCTACTTCGTTTCTTCTCCACCTCAATGACCTCCTCTCTAGCACATCCAACCCAGTTCACAGTTACGCGGGCAACAGCACCCTCCGCTCAAATATACAATATTCTAAGCCTGTCTCTTTAGCCCAATTAGATGAGGATCGCAGACTCATGGTGGGTTCTATCTTCGTGGATCTCCAAAAAATATTAGACTGGGGAAGTAGAAATCTTGTACAATTCAACCCTACCAAATCACAGTCTTGCTTTCTTTCTCATAAGTGATACACCAGCCCTAGACCCATCATAATAAATAACCAAGTTAGTCAAAGTAATGAGTCCTTTTCACTTGTTGGCATTTTTGTGGATCGAAATTTCAATTGGCATCAACATGTCACATCAATTGCAGAAACGGCTGCTAAAAAATTAGGTTTCCTCTTCCGGGCTCGCAAATAGTTTTCACCAGTTAATCTCTATACCTTATATACTTCACAAATAAGATCAAACCTCGAATACTGCTCCCACATCTGGGGTGCTGCTGCCACTTCTACACTCGCTATCCTGGACTCCGTTCAGAAGAGAGCTATACATCTCATCGGTGACCCTACCCTCACCCAAAAGGTGCCATCCCTTGCCCACTGACGTGCCGTTGGTGACCTCTCTCTCTTTTATAGATATCTGCACGGGCACTGCTCAGAGGAGCTTTCTTCCATAGTTCCTCCACCTGCAACAGATCTACCAGGGGAACAGAGTGAATGCACCCTTTTACTGTTCAGGGCACCAGCCATAGAACATCTTGTTATGCCCGCTCTTTTGTCCCTAAATTCATCTGTTGCATTTACCGGTCACCTTCTGACAACAACATTGTCCAGCTCTTTGACTACCTTTCTGAAAAAACCGACTATCTGATTTCTGAATATCCTTCCTCCGAGGTCACTATTCTTGGCGACTTCAATGTCCATAATAAGGAATGGCTAGGATCTTCAAAAACCGATCCACAAGGGAGAGCAGCGGAGGCCTTCGCAGTCAGCAATTCTTTGGCCAATATGGTTCAGCAACCTACTTACTTTCCTCGTATCCCAACACACAGCTCAAATCCCTTGGATCTCCTTCTTACTACAAACCCTGAATGCTATAAGATATCAATCACCGCCCCCCTTGGTCGCTCAGACCACGGCATGGTCACTGCTTCATGTGCAATGCAACCCGAGGTCACACAGTCATCACACCCACGTATCGTTTGGCACTACAACTCCGCAAACTGGGACGAAATGCGGGATTACTTTTCCTCATTTCCATGGGCGTCTGTCTGCTTCTCTCATCCTGACCCCTCTGATATCTCACAAAACGTCACCGAAATTATCCAAGCTGGCATGGAATTATTTATTCCACGTACACAGAAAACCTCTTCAGCTACTCAAAAGCCCTGGTTCTCTAAATCCTGTGACAAGGCCAGACTTGAAAAGGTCAAAACTCACAAAACGCTTCTACACAATCCCAGTCAAGAAAATCGTCAAGCATTCAACGACGCAAGAAACCGCTATGTCCGCATTCTTTCTGAGGCAAAAAACTCGTTTAATAACCACATCAAAAACAAAGTCCTCTCAAGCTCCAACGGCGGCAAACCCTTCTGGACTCTTGCTAAGTCTATTGGGAATAATTTCTACAAGAGCACGTTCCCACCTCTTGTCTCAGGGGATGAAATTGTTTCTACCGCCCTGGGCAAGGCTGAACTTTTTGCTTCGTTGTTCGCCGGAAATTCTACTCTCAACCCACCTCCAAATGTTCAACCACCAACAGTCCCCAATGTCGCGCAACAAATGACTGATATCATTTTTAAAACTAAAAAGGTACGAAAGATGCTCTCTTCTCTTAATACCAGGAAAGCCTCTGGCCTTGACGAGATCCCAGCAATTGTTCTCAAAAAATGCGCACCAGAACTTGCTCCTGTCCTGACTAGTCTGTTTCAGATATCTTACAATAAAGGCATATTCCCTAGTAACTGGAAAACTGCTCGAGTACAACCCATCCCCAAGAAAGGATCCAAAGCGCTTCCTAGCAACTACAGGCCTATTTCTCTCCTTTCAGTCATCTCTAAAGTGATGGAAAAGTATATAAACACCGAACTACTAAAATTCCTTGAAAAACACAGTCTAATCCACGAAAGGCAGTATGGATTCCGTCAGCGCAGATCGACTGCCGACCTCCTTTCCTTTGTCACCCATTCTTGGAACAAGTCTATGGAACAACACGGTGAATCCCAGATTGTTGCTCTAGACATATCCAAAGCATTCGACCAGGTCTGGCACGCAGCGCTGCTTAATAAACTTCCGGCCTATGGCCTACCACCAAAACTTTGTACCTGGACAGCAAATTTCCTCTCCAACAGGAGCATATCTGTTGTTGTGGATGGCCATTCCTCTAAACTGTATCCAATTAATGCAGGAGTTCCTCAAGGTTCAGCTTTAGCCCCTACTTTGTTTCTTCTCCACATCAATGACCTCCTCTCTAGCACATCCAACCCAGTTCACAGTTACGCGGACGACAGCACCCTCCACTCAAATATACAATATTCTAAGCCTGTCTCTTTAGCCCAATTAGATGAGGATCGCAGACTCATGGAGGGTTCTGTCTCCGTGGACCTCCAAGAAATATTAGACTGGGGAAGTAGAAATCTTGTACAATTCAACCCCACCAAAACTAAGTCTTGCTTTCTTTCTCACAAGAGATACAGCTGCCCTAGACCCATCACAATGAACAACCAAGTTATTCAAAGTAATGAGTCCTTTTCTCTTGTTGGCATTTCTGTGGATCGAAATCTTAATTGGCACCAACATGTTACATCAATTGCAGAAGCGGCTGCTAAGAAATTGGGTTTCCTCTTCCGGGCTCGCAAATACTTTTCACCAACTAATCTCTATACCTTATACACTTCACAAATAAGGCCAAACCTCGAATACTGCTCCCACATCTGGGGTGCAGCTGCCGCTTCTACACTCGCTATCCTGGACTCCATTCAAAAGAGAGCTATACGTCTCATCCGTGACCCTACCCTCACCCAAAAGGTGCCATCCCTTGCCCACCGACGTGCCGTTGGTGACCTCTCTCTCTTTTATAGATATCTGCACGGGCACTGCTCAGAGGAGCTTTCTTTCATAGTTCCTCCACCTGCAACATATCTACCAGGGGAGCAGAGTGAATGCACCCTTTTACTGTTCAGGGCACCAGCCATAGAACATGTTGTTATGCCCACTCTTTTGTCCCAAGGACTTCCAAGTTGTGGAATTCCTTGCCGGCACATGTTTTTCCTTTTCCCCCGAACCTCCAAACCTTCAAGTCCAGAATTAACAAGTTGCGTCTTTCCTCCTTGTCGACACCCACGGTATGATAGTATTTAGGCTTTAAGCCCCCGTGGTGTGTTGTTGAAAAAAAAAAACCTTCAAACTAGTAGAACAAATCTGCTTATAAGATCGCCTATTTATACCACTGTTAGCAATTATAACTCCATAAGTAACATACGAGACATTATTTACTTAACTATAAATGCGGGCATTAGAGTCACACATACTGGTTTTTGTTTGTAGTCCTTTTAGTTTTACTTATGACTATGCATTGATTGTAGTGCCTTAAGTCTTTAAAATAATTGCTTATAATTGGTGACTGAACTAAACATTACATCTGTAAATTTCTTTATCATATAATTGGGTGTAAGCCCACTGCGGAATAAAGTGATAAAGTGATAAATAAAATTAACAAATCTCAACTAGCTGCCCCTAGTAACAGGAGGTCTTACTATCACAGTTTGATGTTTGGGCATCAATTACTGGTGCAGTGTCAATTACACTAGTGTCTACCCTATATTGTATGATTTTAATTATTTCATTTTGATTTGTATTATTTTTAATAAAATATATGTCATCTGATTTTTTTTACATTTGCTATCAGAGTGGCTGCCAGAATTGCAGCTAGAATGGAACAACTCCAAAATCTCCCCACTAACATGCCAGATGAGTTGCGTATGCAGGCTCAAATAGAACTGCGAGCTCTACGTTGTCTGAATTTCCAACGTCAACTGCGCAGTGAAATTATTGCATGTACCAGGCGCGATACGACTCTTGAAACAGCCGTCAACATTAAAGCATACAAGAGAACTAAACGACAAGGCCTTAGAGAAGCCCGAGCCACTGAAAAGCTGGAGAAACAACAGAAATTAGAGGCAGAACGTAAACGTAGACAGAAACATCAAGAGTTCTTAACGTCTGTCCTTCAACATGGTAAAGATTTCAAGGAGTTCCACAGAAATAATCAGGCTAAGATGTCTAGGCTTAATAAAGCCGTCATGAATTATCATGCTAACGCTGAAAGAGAACAAAAGAAGGAACAAGAGCGTATAGAGAAGGAACGTATGCGCAGGCTTATGGCTGAAGATGAAGAAGGTTATCGTAAACTTATTGATCAGAAGAAAGATAAACGTCTGGCATTCTTGTTATCACAGACTGATGAGTATATTGGTAATTTAACGGAGATGGTCAAACTGCATAAGCTCGACCAGAAACGCAAACAGCAAGAAGAGGAAAAACGCAAGAGGAAGAGGCGTAGGAAGGGTGTTGAAGGTAAGCTGAAAAGAAAATAATGTGTTTTTTAGACATGTTTTAATTGATACCAACTTTTTTTTTTTTGTACAATTTTAAAAGCTTTTCTTTAAAAGAAGGAAGGTTTTTTTTTTAATAGTGTAATTTTTAAGTAACCTATTTTATCTTAATACAGCTGATATTTTTAGGTATGGATTTAGATGATGATGGTTCTCAAGGTTCTGACAGGCCAATATCCGTTGTTGAATCTGCCACTGGTAAGAAACTGTCTGGAGAAGATGCTCCCATGTTAAGCCAGTTACAAGAATGGTTACAGCAGCATCCTGGTTGGGAGGTTGACAGTGAATACGAGTCAGATGATGACGATGATGATGATAGACCAAGGGGTAAGTTGAAAACATTTGTTGTATAAGGTTATAAACCAAGCACAGGATGAAAGGTTGATCAGGTTCTTCATCTGCCAAGTCAGAGTCCCTCACCCTCTCAACAAACAGGGTGGTGGATCTGGTTACTATATAATAACTATACAAGATATCAATCAGCTGTTAGTGTGATTTGAATATCAACCTGTTTTATCTTACACATGGATACAGGTGCAGTTTCATTATATTTTTATATAAACTGGTTAATTCTGTGTTCGACTGCCCTAGTCTGCTTCAGCAACTTAATTTCAATGTGCCTCGTATTGCAGCACGTTTTCCAGGCACATTCTATCTCCCGACTGCTCGTACACGATTGCTGCGATCGTCTCCAATTTACCAGATGTGCAATGATTACTCTGTACTGCAGGACCGCCTAGATATCTTCTCATGTAACATATCAGAGATAAAAATGTTTTTCAAAGCGATCTAATTTGTGACTCTTTTTTGTATTGTTAGCTAGATTGTTGTTAGTTATTATGTTTTGTGTATTGGCCCATCCTTAAATTGGCTTTTAAGCTGTTGGATGGTGTATGAATAAATAAATAAATAAATAAATAAATAATGAGACAGGTAAGTTGACTGCCAATGCTTGCAATGAATCAAATATTGCATACGAGTTTGGTCTGTGTATTGAGAGTGAGGGTAGCAACACAAATCTACAACTAACTTGGTGTGACAGAGACATGCAATCAGATGCTATTGTACCACGGATAAACAATTTTATTATAGTGCAGTGCCACAAAAATTTCATGTGTCAACTTGACACATGGCCTTCACGAAGTATACATTCCTACCTAATTTTGACTACTATCTCCAAAAATAAAACTTTTACCTCCTGAAATTAAAATATCTGCAAATAAATATTCTATCATTCCTTACTTGGCAAATCCATATCATAAAACATTTTACATATAACTTCTTAACCTCAATGAGTATAATTGGGAACCAAGTAGTGGTTCAACTCATATTTAATTGGTACTTATAATCTTTAAGTTTTGTGGCACTCCAGGCTAAGCTTTTGTTATTACTTATAGCCTTTGTAAAAGGTACATTCTTTGGCACCTATGCCTTTGCAGTTTTAGTTAAACTTCAAAAAATATTATTGTTTTAATAGAAATATTACATTTATGTTGTATGAATTATTATTTCCACTTGCTAGATAAAATTACAACATGAATTTGAAGTAAACAGAAAAAATATATACTTCCTAGGGTCGATCAATATATACCTGTGCTAGGTATGAAGATGCTAGTTTTTCACAAAATTTGTTTTCAATGTAATCTCCTTTGAGGTCTATACACTTCTCCCAACGTTTCTGTCACTTCTTTAACCTCTCCAAAAGATATGATTTGTGAAACTATTCAAAATACAATTCGGTCTCTGCAATAACCTACTTGTTTGAACTGAGTGTTTATGTGTTATCGTTGTGAAACAGCACTTTTTTCTTAGCCAAATGGGGCCGTGTCTCCTTCAATTAGTTATCGAATTGGATCAATAAGTAATATGGCCTTCATATAATAATGTATCCAGGTTTCATTAATGGTGATGATTGCACAAAAACTCCTGCGAATGTCGCTTAAAGAGGTCCCAAACACTGCTTCGACATTGGCAGTCGTATCTGCTTGTCCACCGTGAACAATCGCGGCACCCATCGGGCCGACACCTTTCTCATACTTAAATTATCATGTAAAATATTGATTACCGTTGGGTAGGACACGCTTACAGCCTCTGCTTCTTCGCGCACTTTTAGTTCGGCGATCATCGAGAATCATGTTGTGGACCTTTTCAACGACTTCCTCGCTAACCACGCCTGCCGGGCACCCTGGCTGCTCCTCATCATAAACAGATTTACTACCACATTTAAATTCGTTGAACCAATATTGCAGGGTTGTCATAGATAGTGAAAAGTCCCCATCCAACTACATTTATCTCTTCACATGTTTTTTTTTTTTTAATTTTTAATTTAAAAATAAAAAACGAATTACTGCTCGATATTGCTTTTTTTTTCCATTTTATTGAAAAATATGAACCGTGTGATACCAATGCCAAATAGAAACTTACCAATGAATCAATTGACATTTAGAATGGTGGTTTGAGAGATGACAGCACACGACAGTAATGCCAACTTCTCTCAGCAATGCCACTTGTCTTCAAACACAGGTACTTATTAATCGACCCTCCTAGCAAAAGTGTTTTCTTGATTATCTCAAATTTGATGAATTTGGCCCTTGGTGCCTTGCTTCCACCCTTTAATTGTTTCTATAGACCGGAAACATCATGTGGACAGGTGCAACGAAAACTGTAGTAACTCATTATTTATACTTTTGAGTTAAGGAGTTGAAATGTTTAAATGGGTGACAAAATTTCAATTTAAAGCAACTTTCTCATCATAAACAGATTTACTACCACATTTAAATTCGTTGATCCAATATTGCAGGGTTGTCATAGATAGTGAAAAGTCCCCATCCAACTACATTTATCTCTTCACATGTTTTTTTTTTTTAATTTTTAATTTAAAAATAAAAAACGAATTACTGCTCGATATTGCTTTTTTTTTCCATTTTATTGAAAAATATGAACCGTGTGATACCAATGCCAAATAGAAACTTATCAATGAATCAATTGACATTTAGAATGGTGGTTTGAGAGATGACAGCACACGACAGTAATGCCAACTTCTCTCAGCAATGCCACTTGTCTTCAAACACAGGTACTTATTAATCGACCCTCCTAGCAAAAGTGTTTTCTTGATTATCTCAAATTTGATGAATTTGGCCCTTGGTGCCTTGCTTCCACCCTTTAATTGTTTCTATAGAAACATCATGTGGACAGGTGCAACGAAAACTGTAGTAACTCATTATTTATACTTTTGAGTTAAGGAGTTGAAATGTTTAAATGGGTGACAAAATTTCAATGTAAAGCAACTTTTTTTATTTATTTATAAAAAATAGGTTAATTAGAGGAAGAATCAACTGCCAAAAAAGTTTTTGAGGTAAAATAGCCAAATAGGTTTTTTTTTTTTGCGAGTTACTACAGTTTACTTTGGAAAAGAGGCTAAATTAAATAAAATAAGTATTTAAGCATTGTTGGTATATTAGTGAATTTTCTTAGAAAAAATTCACTAATGAGGAGATCTCGACTTTTGAATTTTGAAAAAATTTCTTCAAATGAGCGCGATCTAGGACCCCTAGAACCCATATCCGGGGTCAGTTTCAATTTTTATATGTTTATATATATATATATATATATATATATATATATATATATATATATATATATATATATATATATATATATATATATATATATATATATATATATATATATATATATATATATATATATATATATATATATATATATATATATATATATATATATATATATATATATATATATATATATATATATATATATATATATATATATATATATATATATATATATATATATATATATATATGTATCACACCGATAACTCAAAAAATAATGGGCCGATTTTGATAAAATTTGGCATGTACCTTTCTTTTGTAAATGGCTTGGATAAGTTCGTTAGCCAGGAAAATCGGACGAGGTTTTCCGGGAAAATTTTGAGTTTTCATTCGAAAAAATTCTTATCTCAAAAAGTAATAAGCCGATTTTAATAAAATTTGGCATGTACCTTTCTTTTGTAAATGGCTTTGACAAATTTGTTAGTCAAGAAAATCGGACGAGGTTTTCCGTGAAAATTTTGAGTTTTCATTCGAAAAAAATTTTTATCTCAAAGAATAATAAGCCGATTTTGATAAAATTTGGCATGTACCTTCCTTTTGTAAATGACTTTGACAAGTTCGTTAATCAAAAAAATCGGACGAGGTTTTCCGGGAAAAATTTGAGTTTTAATTTGAAAAAAAAATATCTTAAAAAATAAGAAATCTATGATAACCAAATTTGGTAGGTAGGTTAACGATATAAAAAGTAAACTATACACCAAAATTTAGATTTCTATGTTACAAGAAAAAAAAGTTATAATAAAATATTTTGTGCCAGATCATTTCTATGAAAATTCACTACCATAACGCACTTGCTGCGTCCAGGCTTTTTTAAGTATTACATCAGTATACATTACAAATCATACACACAAATTGATCCACGAGTTTTAAATTATTTTCCAAGGTTAAGAGAATAAAAAACGCATTTAGGTACCTAGTAAGAAATAACATAACACAAAACACTTTTTTTAAACCTATTTAATTACCGTTAAAGTCTTCATCTTCTGATTCTCCACCTTCACAGGCTTTTTTGCATTTAAGGCTTCTATAAAATTGGTGATACATTGTTGGAATTTTGTTTTTATCACAGAGCCACGATATAGCCTCTTTAATTATTTTTTCTTACACTGGAAGTTCAGCGTTGTAAAGTCTCTTTAATTTTTTTGGTAAAATATTACTAATATTAGCCTTTGATGGCCTTCCCTTTTTTTCTCTGATTTCAAAAATTTTATCTTTAAAATTTCACTATCAGCTGAATCGTATTCATATTTAAATAATATGGTCGCCAGCACAGAACCTTTAACATAAACTTCTTTTGTCTTGCTAATTTTGAAAGCCTTTTTCTTTTCTTCGGTTTTCCAGCTTTAAATATCTGTGATATCCTTAAAATTAAAAAAATCGTTTTGAGACATTTCGGTTACATTATAAATTTAACCTGTTACTTTTTCCATTCTGATTAATGTTGCCCATTGCGCAGGTACATAGAGAACTGACTGGCACTTCTTGGCATTTTGTATTACATGATGCATGCTATCGCCCTCATTTTGGGTGTGTTTTTTTAAGGAACCTATGGGTAAGGTCAATCTGATAAGTAGTAGATGCCAATGATAACATAGAAAACAGAAACTTATTTCAGTTCTACCCTCCACAATCATCTGAATAAAAAAGTATAGATTATACACTTTTTTCCTTTTGTGTTTGAATGAATTTTAATAAACAGCTGACAATCTCACATGGACCTCTTTTTGATATCTTTTGGTGCCAGACATAACTAAAACCTTGATTATTTCCCAGATCAAAAACCGTAAAAAGAGCCTCGGTGGTTCAGGGGTAAGAACGTGTGCCTCTGCACCGAAGGGTACTGGGTTCGATTCCAGGGTTCTCCTTTCACTTTTTCAATACAAACTGTAACATTAACATCAACCAAGGTTCTGGCATTGTATTTGAGCAAGTTGAATGTCTGCACGTTCCGCCCTTCGGAGGGGGCGTAAAGCCGTCGGTCCCGTGTTCATGCGATGTTGGGCACGCTAAAGATCCCTACCCTCCTTACAGAAAGGCAGGGGTTCGGCAAAATTTCCAGGATAGTGAGGTGAAACAGCTCCCTGGCGTCGGTGATTGGCCATAGTCGCGGAAATAGGCCGACGTTAAAGAAACAAAAAAAAAACGGGAAAAACCGTAAAATTGTAAGTTGAATATTTACTTTTGTAGTAGATAACGCTAGATGTATTCTCGCCACAATTAGAACCGTAGACCGGTTTCGCTCTAATTAGAGCTCTTCAGTGCGGCATACTAATTATAGCGAAAATACACCTATAAAGTAATACGGCTATGGTAGCCAGCCTTCCAACACTAAGTGAGTGGTAAGACACGAAGCAATGTGCCACCACCTAGTTGCGGAACCAAGTAGTATGTTGTCACGCCAGCTCCAAATAACACAAAGTGTTAAAAAATAGAGACTATACAACCAACTAACAGTTTAATCAATTGTCAGCCCTGTCCCATTTCTACCCTAATATAGGGACAAAGTATGTAAGGCTATATGTATTCTCGCCACAATTAATAATAATTTATTAACGGTCTGAGCCAATTTACAGATTAATTTACAACCAAAAATCAAAATAACTATAAACAAGCTAATAATATAAACCTAAAAAATATTTTCTAACACACTTTTAAATTCAGCAAGGCTTACAAAAAAAATATCAGTTTTTTCACAATATTTGTTAGCATTTCTTCAGATTCTTGGAACTGCAGAATGAAAAGTATAATTAACACGATAGAAACTCTCATTAAATAGACCATGGTGTCTTAAGGTTCTGGATGGAACACTAAGCTTAATCATAGCTAGTAAGTCAGGAGAATCTACAACACCATTCAGCAATTTATATAAAAAGCAAAGGTCAAAATTAACCCTTCGTTGTTCGAGAGTAATCAAATTTAATTGAGTATAAAGTTGTAAGTAGTCAATTTGGTCAGTTACGATACCCATCTTATATGCCACAAACCTAAGAAATCTTTTTTGGACTCTTTCAAGTAGATCTTTATGTATCTGATAGAATGGTGACCAAACAATGCTGCTGTATTCAAGCACAGATCTGACATATGCACAGTACACAGATTTTAAACCGTTTACATCGGAGAAGTCTGCCAATGTTCTTTTCAAAAATCCCAGCATTTTCAAGGATTTATTTGTAATTAATTCAATATGCTTACCAAATGTCAAATCACTACTAAAGTACACTCCCAGATCTCTTATCTGATCAACCTTTTTTAAGACAGTATCTTCCATTTTATAATCAAAATTTGAAATATTTTTCGATCTAGAAAATTGTATATAGCAGCATTTACTCTTATTTAACAACATATTATTATTCCTACACCACTGGATCAAATTATCTATATCTGCCTGTAATTTCAAATTATCTTCAGGAGTTTTAATCTCAACAAACATCTTCAGATCGTCTGCATATAAAAGTGTATCTGCATATTCAAAGCAGCGAGTCACATCATCAACAAATATGTTAAAGAGCAATGGTGAGAGATGCCCGCCCTGTGGCACACCCGAAGTCACATCGATCTCTTTAGATAGATAATTTTTTATTTTAACTATTTGTTTTCTATTAGACAAGAAGTCCCCAAACCAAGCCAACAAATTTCCAAAAATTCCAAATTTTTGCAGCTTTATCAATAAGATTCGGTGATCTATCTTATCAAAAGCCTTTGAAAAATCAGTATATATCACATCGAGTTGACCTCTCTCCTCAAGGACCCGAGACAGGTAATGTTCATATATTAGTAAGTTTGTAACAGTGGATCTACCTTTAACGAAACCGTGTTGCTTTAAAGTTAACTGTCTTTCAACAAACGGTCTTAGTTTATTCATTACAATATTTTCAAATATCTTAGGAATTAAACTATTCTTTATTATAGATCTGTAGTTTTTTATATCAGATATGTCACCCTCTTTATGGAGTGGATCCAAGAACGATATCTTCCAAGCATTTGGGAAAACACCCAACTGTAGTGACAAATTAAAGATCTTAGCAAGAATATCCGATAAGATACATTTACATTGCTTTAAAAAGCATACAGGAATCAAATCTGGACCAGCACCTAAGTTATTATCAAGCTGCACAATGGCATCAAACACTTCCATTATTTCTATCCTCATTACACCCATGATCGCATTATGAGAGAACTCTTCACTACAATCTATAGAAACACTATTGTTATAATTGTTATAAACTGACCCAAAAAAATCTGAGAATGAGTCAACAATTTTATCTATATCATCTATCTGTGTGTCATTATATTTCATTACTTTAGGAATACCGAATTTGTTTTGCTTTGATCTAACATATCTCCAAAAACTCTTACTATCTACGTTTATGGCTGTTTGAATATTATTTATATAGTCATTATAACAAATCTTAGAAATATTTTTACACCGTTCTCTTAAACTACTAAAAATACTATAATGATATTGAGAGTTGCTAATTTTATAATTTTTGTGTGCTATTTTTTTGTCAATAACAAGTTGTCTCAAGTCTGCGGAATACCAGTTTGGAAACTTTCTATTTCTAGTTCTACATTTGGGAACAAACAAATCAATGGTTACAAAGAGAACATCATAAAAACGATCCATCATTACATTGAAGTTTTCAGAATCTAACAAACTATCCCAATTAACATTAGATAAATAATAATTGATGACAATGAAATCTGCCCTATCAAAATTATAATATAAATAGTCATAGTCTATCAAATCAAGATTTTTTCTACAGACATCTAGGTTTATCTCTAGCGCAGGATGATACTTGTCCAATTTCAAAAATGGAAAAATGGTTCAGCAACTGATACATTGAACCTCACCATATTAGAAAAACTAAGTCCAAATAGTCTCCAAAAATATTACTAATAGAGTTAATCTGATACAGTCCCCAGTAAGCAGCTACGTCCGATAGAATCTTACATTTCTGTGTTCGCATGACACATGCCCAACTGCCATTGATCCATATTCATCGTTTAACCAATTTACTCCAGGAAGGTTGAAGTCTCCAGCCATTAAAACATAGTCATAATTAACTAAACTCAGAACATCTTCCACACTAGAGACATATTTTTCGTATATTTCAACCGATGAATCAGGAGGAATATAAACAAGACTTATCAAAATCCTTAATGAATCCCATGAAATCAAAACCATTTTGTGTTCGATAGTTTCTTCATTAAGAGACAGTTCTACAGATGGAATTGATGATTTCACAGCTATTAAAACACCCCCTAGATATCTATGTACACTAGTATTTTTACTTCTATCACATCTATTCACTAAAAAATCGTCTAATCCTAATTCACTATCAAAAAAATTTTCATTAAGTCCAGACTCTGTAAAGAGAATCAGATCATACTCCGATTTCTCCGTAGCCAGTAAAAGATCTCTTAGTTTCGTCCTCAGTCCACGTACATTTTGATAATATAATTTTATCACTGATGAGGGATCATTTGAGTAAACTCTTGCCGGTTTTTTTCCATATCCACTCTTTGTGCTCTATTTTCCTCACCAACTCCCATCGGTCTACCTTCCCTGAATACTCTGACAGCAACACCTTCACACCATTTGTCAGGATTCAGCAGCTTTTCAAGACAAGGCTTGGTAGTAGAAACTTTGAATGAACTATAGATTGTTAGTTAGATGTTAGATTAGCACTGTAGACCGGTTTTGCTCTAATTAGACCTCTTCAGTACGGCATACTAATTGTAGCAGAAATACACCTATAAAGTAATACAGCTATGGTAGCCATCCTTCCAACACTAAGTGATTGGTAAGAGATGAAGCAATCTGCCGCCACATAGTTGCGGAACCAAGTAGTATGTTGTCACGCCAGATCCAAATAACACAAAGTGTTAAAAAATACAGACTGTATACAACCAACTAACAATTTAATAAATTGCCAGCCCTGGCCCATTTCAAGCTAATATAGGGACAAAGTATGTAAGGCTCGATGTATTCTCGCCACAATTAAAACCAGTTTTGCTGTAATTAGAGCACTTCAGTACGGCATACTAATTGTAGCGAAAATACACCTATAAAGTAATGGTAGACAATTTATTAACACGATCGAACGCTTTGGAGAAGTCTGTATAAATGACATCCACCTGACCTCGTCCATCCAAAGCTTCACTTACATACTGGGTGAACAAGGATAAATTCGTCAGTGTTGACCACCCCTCCATAAACCCATGCTGGTATTGTGACAAGTGATACTTCACGGCAGGATAGATACGACCATACACAACTGTCTCAAAAATGTTGTCAAACTGTTGAAAAATTGACCAAAAATGATTATAGTTACTGGTTATATGCCTTCGTTCTCCTGGATATCTCCTAGATTGTTGCAATCATAAATGTATTGTAGATGCCTCGTACATTTATTTGATTTTACTAGTGAATGACTAAAAACTTTAACAAACAAACAGTGGCATCAACAATAAAAGCAAGGTCACCCTATCTGTCTTTCTCCAATGGTGTAGCAGTAAAGCATCAGTTTTATGTTTTCACACAATCAATTTTTAAAGACCTCTTGTCTACAACGATGGAGGAGGATTACAATTTTTCTGTATGCCTTCCCATTATACCTCTCCCTCTCTTTCTGGTGGGAGCTAATGGCGACACCTACCTTATGTCAGTGTAGTGCACGAAATTTAATTTGAAATAGGTGATATAACAGCATGAATATGTATCATTACTGTAATAAATAAACTCGTAACAAAATGCAAACGCAAAACATTGTTTTTCTCTTTTACAGGTAGACGACATGAACAAAGAACCGAGGAAGACAAAGCTAAAGAGGTGATCAAAAAGGCTAAAGTGGAAGATGATGAATATCATAAGAATGCAAATGAAGAGCAGACATATTATAGGTATATAAATGTTTACTGAATTCATAAAATATTGTTTTTTAACATTTTTCCTTTATTTAGCATTGCTCACACAATCCATGAGATAGTAACGGAACAGTCTTCTATTATGGTGAACGGCAAATTAAAAGAATATCAAATTAAAGGTCTCGAATGGCTGGTTTCCCTATATAATAATAACTTGAATGGTATTTTGGCAGATGAAATGGGTCTTGGTAAGACAATTCAAACCATTGCGTTAATTACATATTTGATGGAGAAGAAAAAAGTGAATGGACCGTTTCTTATAATTGTGCCATTGTCGTAAGTATTCTACCTGTTATTTATGTGCTACTTTTCATGTAATCAATCATAAACACATTTAAGGACGCTGTCAAATTGGGTATTGGAATTTGAAAAATGGTCGCCGTCAGTTGTAGTTGTATCATATAAAGGATCTCCTATAGGAAGAAGAGCCATTCAAGCTCAAATGAGGTCAACAAAATTCAATGTACTGCTGACAACATATGAATATGTCATCAAGGATAAGGGTGTCTTAGCCAAGGTATAATTTGTTTGTTTATAGATAGAGTTAGTTTATAGTAACCAAACTCAAACCTCGTATATTATGCGTCAAAATAATGGTAATTTGCTAGATGAACTACTATCGATAATGGCTTCATTTGGAATATACAGGGAGTCAAAGTTTTATAAAAAAAATAGTAAAAATAGACTGTAGTTCTAAAACGGTTACACTATTTTGATGAAAATTGGCACAGTTCACAACTATACTGTTGTGTCTTAGAAGACCATAAATCGGACACACAGATAATAACTATAACGTTTACTTTTTAATAACAAGACTGATACACAATATGTTGAGAACTAATTCTAGATAATTATATCTGTCAGTCTTTTCTGTTTCTGTGGTTACAACAGTTCTCCCCCACTAAATTTAAGATACAGGAGTTGAAAAAGAAGAGAACAAAAATAAGAAAAACAAAGTTTGTTGTTTCGGGAAATGTCTAGCGGAGCTGCACTTCACATTATAACACTTTATAGTCTCTTAGGTATGTGGGAAGTTTTTTGTTTCGTCCAGAACGACGTGGCACAGCCCCTGGTTGGTTTTCCGTTGCTGCCTGTGTTGCTACTGGTATCTCTGGAACCACTGGCTCTGAAATGACTGGGTCTGCAATTGTTTCTGGACTTGGGATATCCGGTATATTGAACGTGACATTCTTACGCCTAGTTTGGGTACTGTGATCAGGTTGATTGTGAGACCGAGTTACCTGTGTAGAGACCAACTGATTAATATGACTTTTCAGGATGCGCCCAGAATCTAGCTCAACAAGATAATGGCGGGAACCCAATCGTCAAAAGATAGTACCGAACTGCCATGTCTCTGAATTGTTAACGTACATACGGGCCTGAACTTTCTCCCCCGCCAATAGTGAACGTATCCGGCCAACAAAAGCATTTTTTTGGTTGCTGCTGTGAAAACTGGGAAATATAGCATCTAATTGTATCCTGATTTTTCTGTCGAGGTAAAGTTCTGCTGGAGATCGCCCACATGCGAGCGGGGTAGCGCGATATCTGAACAAAATTTTTCTTATCTTGTCGGTTATAGTACCAGATTCATTTGCCATAGATTTGAGACGTTGCTTGAAGGTCTGAACATTACGTTCAGCTAGACCGTTTGTGGCTGGATATCCTGGCGCTATTAGTTTCTGACTGATTCCGTGACTTGAACAGTAAGTTTTGAACACTTCACTGGTGAAAATTGAGGCATTGTCGGATACCATTACATTAGGATATCCGTGGAATGCAAAAATGTCGTTCAGAATATGGATTGTTGAATCAGTATTGGGTGCGTTCTTCAAAGCACGAATTTCTGCCCACTTTGATTTAGCATCCATACATATAAGGAAGTGATGGCCTTCGAATGGCCCAGCGTAATCTATATGAATACGTTCCCAATTATTCTGTGGATTCTCCCATGGGTGTACCTCTACTTTTACAGGGTTTTTCCGGAGTTTTGCACACTCTTCGCAGCTTCTTACCAGATGCTCGATGTCGTGGTCAATTCCTTCCCAATAGACGTAACACCTGGCTAACTGTTTCATTTTGGTTACGCCGATATGTGTAGAATGTAGTTCATTTAAAATAGAGTCTCTTAAACACTGTGGGATAACAATTCTATCCTGTCGAAACAATATGCCGTTTGAAATTGTGAATGGTGAATCTTCTGGTGTATTTTGAAGTTGCTTTATGAGCCGCTGCAATATTATGTCTTTCGCAGTTTCTTTAGCAATAACATCTGCAGTGACAATAACGCTAGAAATACTGAAAAGAGATTCTGCATTCACTATACTAACTTCCTCATTTATTATGAATTTCTGGAAAACGGGTGCTCTTGAGAGACAATCAACATTTTCATTCTCTTTGCCCTTTTTGAATTTTACATTATAGTCAAACCCTGAGAGGAATGATGCATACCTGAGTAATCGAGCTGATGTCATCTTTGGCAGGGCTCTGTTATGACCAAAAATCCTGGATAGCGGCTCATTATCAGTGACGAGTGTAAAGTTTCTGCCATATACATAGTTATAAAATCGACTTACCGCAAACACAATTGCTAACGCTGCACGATCCAATTGACTGTAGTTTTTTTCCGAGTTGTTTAAGGATCTTGAGACATATGCGATTGGTCTCTCTTGGCCATTGACAATGTGGTTAAGAACAGCAGCAATTCCTACTAGACTTGCGTCTGATGTGAGGACAACAGTTAAACTTGAGTCAAAAGGTGTCAAAATACGTTCATTACACATTTCATTTTTCAATTTTATGAATGCAGATTCACACGACGATGTCCAGTTGAAACGTTGATCCTTTTGCAACAACCTACGGAGAGGGTATGACAATGAGGATAAGTCAGGGATAAAACGTGAATAATAGGTGATCATTCCAAGAAATCATCTGACTCCATCTGCATTTGAGGGCCGTGGCATCTCTGAAACTGCTCGAATCTTCTCTGGGGACTTCATGATCTTATTATATTCTACGATGTGGCCCAAGTATTCAATTCTGGTTTTAAAAAACGAGCATTTATTCTTGTTGAGATGTAAATCGTATTCTGATAACCTTTGTAGGCAACCTTTGAGGTTCTGAGCACATTCCTCGTACGTGGTGCCATGTACGATAATGTCGTCAAAGTAAGTCTCACATTTACAGAGATCATGTGTAATTTGGGACATAATACGGTTAAATTCAGAGGGTGCTGTTTTAATACCAAAGCTTAATCGGTTCATGCAGTATGTACCTTTATGTGTAGTGATTGTTTGAATTTTGCTACTCTGTTCATCAACTTGTAAGTGTAAGTATGCTTTAAAAAGATCTAACTTACAGAAATACTTTGAGTTTCGCAGGTTATTTAAAACATCTTCAATTCGACGTATTGGAAAGTTGGCTGATACAATTCTTTCGTTCACGCCACACTTATAGTCGACGCATAAGCGTACTCCTCCATCTGGCTTTGGAATAATAACTAACGGAGATCCCCAGTCACCTGAGGCTACTGGAGTGATAATACCTTCTTTTTCTAAGGTGTCTAGCTCCTTTTCAACCCGCTCTCGCAGTGCATATGGGACATCTCTTTCTCTTGTAAATACTGGTTTAGCATCTTTTCTGAGCAATAGAAAAATTTTGATGTTGGGCACACAACCAATTTTTTCTTCAAATTTTCTTGGAAAATCATGCATAACATTTTCATGTCCTAAAAGAAAAGAGTTATCTTCAAATTTGCACTGATTTGGTTTTTGTTGAGTCGTATCCGCATCTATTTGCTTTAATTCTAGACCAAATCCTCGGATCCAGTCGCGACCAAGAAGGGGGTCATGTCCTGGCGACACTATATATAGCTCTGCAACAATCGACTTATGCTTATAACAAACGGTTACATTAGTTTTTCCTTTGCATGGTATAATGTTATTTGAGTAGGCACGAAAACTTATATTGGGCGGCTTCAAGTCGAGATCTAAGTTCAGGTCAATAAATTTATCTTCAGGAAGGATCGAAAATTTGGCACCAGAGTCTACTTCCATTATTTGAGGCATTCCATTAATTTTGACTGACTAAATATTTACCTTTTTCTGGATGGGTTTCATATAAATCAACAACGTTGTTTACTCCATACACATGACTCGGTTCTGTATGCTCGTCCTCTTCATCAATATAATCATTGGGTACATATTCTACTTGTCTACTGCTAGCATGTTGTCTTGTGAGAGTAGTGATACATACTTTTGCAACATGTCCATATTTCCCACATGAGTCACATTTTAACTTTTTCCTATCAGCATGACATACATTTGATCTATGATTTGATTTGCCACAATTAAAGCATAGATTATCAATTCCAAGAGCTCCGTAATCCAGTCTGTATTTCCTTGACCTGGCAGGATCGCAACGCGGAGACTGTGAACGGTTTTTAATCAGTGATTCTGGCTGGGCAGTGGCATAGTATTTATTTGATTGATGCTCATGACGACCACGACGTAACGGTCGATACTCAGTCACTGTATTGGCATCAGGCTGGGCAGATTCGATTGAAGGCTGTGACGGGTATTGTAGTTCCTGACACTGGACTCGGGAAGCCTCTAATGCAAGGGCTTTAGTCAGGATTGCTTTAAATTGTGTTTCACCTGCCTGCAACAATTGCTCTCGTATCCAATTTTCACGAATACCTCTAACAAATTGGGCACGTAGGAATGTTTCAGCTATGGAAAGTTTCTGTTTGCAATGACACTGAATGTAAAAATCACATTCAGAAAGACGTTGTTGTAAAATAGCGACATATTCTGATATCGTTTGTTTATCGTTTTGATATGTTGAAAAAAAATAATGCTGTGATACAATGATATTTTTCTTTGGCGCCAGCATTTCAGTGAACGCTTTTAATAGGTCCTCGTAAGATAAGTCTTTCACCAGTTTTTCCGGGCCTGCAAATGCCGATAAATTGTTGTAATGAACAGAACCAATTGATGTACATAATAACTGCGCTTTCTTCTTTGTATCTGTGATATTTTTAACTGCGAGATAGTTGGTGAATCGCTCGAGGTAGCACGTAAACTTTTCCTGTTTTGGGTCATAATGTTCAAATGGAGCGATATTCCCAGTAGAATTGGAGACATCCTGGTGTGACTGCAGATGCTGAATAAGCTGTTTTTGATTAAGTGATAGGGTTTCGGTTAACTTGACAAGTAGTTGCTTAAACTGGTCCGCATCCATTGTGTCTGGTTATTAAGATGAATATTATTGGAAAATCCACACAGTACTTTTGATCTATTGCTTCATCCTCGTCGCCAAATTGTTGTGTCTTAGAAGACCATAAACCGGACACACAGATAACTATAACGTTTACTTTTTAATAACAAGACTGATACACAATATGTTGACAACTAATTCTAGATAATTATATCTGTCAGTCTTTTCTGTTTCTGTGGTTACAACATATACACAGCACATTTTTCATGGAAAATAAAAAAGAAAATTTCATCCAGTGCCGGAGTTACAGTGGCGTTCATGACTATTAATGGAAAAATGATATGCCACTGTTTATTCTAGAATCAAAAATATTTTGTGAATCTCCAATCAATTTGGAAGAAAAACATACCTGCATACTTGCATGTGAATATCAATGGTAATTAATAAACGGCGCTTTGAACAAAAGTTTGTATTGTCTATTAATTTCCAACAAACAAGCTAAGTTACATTAACAATGAAAATTAGTTTTTACTATGTCTAAAGCAAAATTTCAAAATAAAGACAGTTTTGCTCAATCCGAAGCTGACAACGATGCTCAATGGATCTTTGTGTACCACCTAAATTATGAATCCTTATCCTATATTATATGAATCGTATTAGTCATGGGCTGATACATGTTTCAGATAGACATGTCAATAAAATTAGAGGTGTGCGAACCCATGTTTTGTTCGAACCGAACTGTGAACGAACCTAAGCAAATATGTTGCCTCGAACTTCGAACCTCTGAAATAGTATGTCTAAGGTTCACAGTCGAACTTCAAACTTCTTAGAAATTCAAAATCGAAGGGTTCGACAAATTTGCAGGTTGATTGGGTGAAAATGCTTTCCGGTGCTGATCATTGTGGAGATGGGGTCAACGTTAAATCAAAAACACAAAAACAAAAAATATTTTAAACTTTTTTTAGATTTCTAGATCTATAGATAAGCTCAATTATAAATATGTTGTTGTTTGGTATTGGCTAGGCAGTTTTAGCAAACAGATTGAGAGAGTTCAAAGTGAGCATGATAGGTATAAAATAACAACTTACAAGTTTGCACTGTCTCCTGATTGTGAATATTTAACTGTTTTGGCTAACTGTGAAATAAAGCATGTTGAAACCAGTGTTTTCCAAAGACAATCTACAATTATCCTCAAATTCTGAAAACTTACGTTACCGATCGCATTCGAACACCATCATAATGCTGTTACTGAAATGGGTGTTGGGAGGCTAGGATATACAAGAAAAATAATTATGTGATTGCTAAATGGCTCCGTCATGTGTCAATGTGTCCCGTGTACTGTCAAAAATATGCATGAGTGAAATCTTCTGAAATTACGCTATCGACTGATAACGAGTTTAAAGCGCCGCTACTGAGTTAAAGAGGCCGCAACTTCGCTACCTTTGGCAACATTCAATGCCTGTAAAGTAAAATTTCGAAGTATTTTTGAGCAACGAACTTCGAACTATTTTGAAAAATTACACATTTTGAACTTCGAACTACTTCAACATCGTTTGTGCGAACATATTTTCGAACTGAAGGTTCGGTTTGAGTTCGGGTTCGGTTCGGAATTTCGAAGTTTCGCACACCTCTAAATAACATATAAAAATATTAGAATCAATGAGTAAAATTAATATTTAGAATATTCACAGAAATGCAAATAGTCACACACTGTATCACTGTGAATTAACAAATAAGACACAAAAAAGGCTAAAATTAAGAGGTATGACAACTATGGTGACTACTGCTTTTCAAACAGAATTAAAACACGGAATATAAATAGTGTTTAAGCCCCCTTACGAACTGCACCCCAGTATGACATGTTGAAGTTTGTGTTTTCATGGTGTTAATTGCTTTAAACTATAGATGACATTATTCTGTACTTGCTTTCATTCTCTGTGGTTTTTTCAGGCTTACTAATACATATTCATCAATCTGTCAACTTGACTTTTACTGTTTTTCAACTCTGTCAAATAATACAAATAAATACTCGTTTTGATTAACTTTTGCGAATATAATTATAGAAAATAAATCTAATTACAGCAGGTTATGGGTTCAGTAACTCCAAACTGCGTGGATTTAAAGGTTAATAAGTCAGGCTGAGTGTATCTTTTTAGTTTGTGATTTGTGTGAAGTATCATTGAAATAGCCAGACAATGGATTTCAAGAGGCACATCAAACCTTTAATTGGCGAGTCGGATTGGCCAATGTGGAAACGAAAAATGCGTGACATTCTTGATTATCATGAAGGCGCCTTTGACCTTATCGACAAGAAACTAGAGAAACCTGCAGAGCTTGCCGCTTCAGCAACTGCAGATGAAAGGAAACGATACAAAGAAGATAGCGAATTATATCGAAAGACGAATAGTTATGCAAAATCGATGATCACAAGTTCAGTCACTGACGCAGTTTATGAGAAGATAATGGACAAAGAGACTGCCTATGAAACTTGGGAAGCATTGAAAGATCAATTTGAGGCATCATCCAAGGATCAGTTATTCAAATTATGCAATGAGTTCTTGGCGTTCTCATGGTCGCATGGCGATGACGTTTCAACGCATATTGCAAAGTTGAGAAGTTTGTGGACGGAATTAAATAATGGTCTTAAAGCTCAAAACGAAAATAAGTTACCAGACTTGCTGCTAGTTTGCATTGTTGTTTATTCTACCAGATAGCTTTGAAATGTTTAGATCCAGTTGGATGATTCTGACAAAAGATACCGAGAAAACCTTTGATGAGCTGATAGTTGAGTTATGTTTATTTGAAAGAAACATGAAGAAATCAGTTGCTAATAGTGAAAAGTTCGCACAAGAGGCTCTAATAGCAAGTTCAGACAAACAAACACAGGCAAATATCAAGAAACCAAATAAACAAGAGTCTGTTTGTAACTATTGTCATAGTAAGGGTCATTGGGTCAAACAGTGCCGTAAATGGATAGCAGATGGACGGCCACCTAAGAATAAAACTGTTCCAGACAAATTGCATGAGCAAAGCAATGCACTTGATGTTGCAATAGTTCTTTGTGTTTCTGATAGCCATACACAAGAAAGTGATGCAACAGTTTGGTGGATCGACAATGGTGCAACAAAACACGTAACGAATAGTTTTGATCACTTCATAGATTTTAAAGAGTTTCAAGGTCAGTGTACCATTAAAGCTGCAGGACAAGAAAAACTCAGAGCGTTTGGCCAGGGAATTATAAAGATTTTGTCTACAGTTAATGATAAAAATATGGTTCTAACCTTGCAAGATGTGGTACGTTCCTGACATATTGAAAAATCTATTTTTTGTATTAGCAGCACAAGATTTGAATAAGGACAGTAAGTTTGAATCTACGCCTACAAAGTGTTGTCTAAAAGTGAATGGCAAAATTGTGCTATGCGGAACACGTGAGGTAGGCTGTACCCTGTTTCATGCTCTCATAAGACCTATAGCTGCTGAGCAAAATGTAAATGTTGCACTTGCAGACAGTTCATTATTACAACTCTATCATGAAAGATTTGGGCATAAAGATAAGCGACATGTTAAAGCTTTACTAGCCAAGGAACTGGGTATTGATGTCACTTTAAATAGAGACCTCTGTGAGCCCTGTGTCTATGGTAAAGCTCACCGCCTACCTTTTGGCACTAGGAGAGGGGCTCTTGTTCCTGGTGAGTTGATATCAGCTGATGTAGTTGGGCCTTTTCACGAATCGTTTGGCAAGAAGAGATTCTTTGTTGAGTTCAAAGATAACTACACCAAATTCCGCTATGGTTTCATGCTCAAACACAAGTCCGAAGTCAAGGAAGCATTAGTACAAATGCTTGTTCATGCAAAACAACAAGGCCACTTAATCAAGGAGTTATTGAGCGATGGAGGTGGTGAATTTGATAACAAAGATGTGAGATCCATTCTGAAAGAACATGGTATAACACAGAGACTGACTGCACCGTATACACCTGAGCAAAATGGCTGCAGTGAACGTGACAATCGTACTGTCATAGAAATGGCACGAACTTTCAAATATTCAAATCAAAATATCAATTATCCTGAAGCTATTTGGGCAGAACTAGTAAATTCTGCGGTGTACGTTTTAAATAGAACTGGGACATCACCTGTTGATGGTAAGAGTCCATATGAACTTTGGATGGGAAAGAAACCAAGAATAAAACACTTTCGTGTGATAAGTTCTCTTTGTTTTGTCCATATTCCATCTAAAAAACGCAAGAAAATGAATAAAAAAGCAATAAAGGGCTACCTAGTTGGATATGATGGTGATGAGAGATATATAATTTATATCAAAGACAACAAGAAAGTTATCACATCCAGAGATGTAGTTTTTCAAGAAAAGCTAGGAATGTGTCTAAAGAAAGTCGACGTACCTTTGAAAACTTCATTTTCAAATGAGAAAGGTGCTGACGTATCAGTTAAGCTAGATGAAAGCTGCGAATCAGAAGACGACTTTGAAGATGCTGAAGAAAAAGAAAAATCCAGTACTACTAAAAATTCTGATGGTCAAACAGAATCAAGAAGTCTGAGAGATCCCTCACCTTTGAAGATTCCAAAGTATCTCAATGATTACGTTATGGCTGCTGAAAGCATAATCAATCCATCTGCTGATCCAGAGTCCTATGAAGAAGCTATTAATAGCGAGGCAAAAATGGAGTGGAAAAAGGCCATGGACATTGAAATGAATTCTTTAAAGGAAAATCAAACTTGGATATTAACGAAACTACCCATGGAGCAAGAGTACTGCCATGTAAGTGGGTTTATTGTCTAAAGATAAATCCAGATGGTACAATAGATAAATACAAAGCACGTATGGTTGTAAAGGGATGTGCTCAACGTCGAGGTGAAGATTATAATCAAACATTTAGTCCAGTAGCAAGAATGGCAACAATCTGTTCTATCATAAGTATAGCTGCAAGTGAAGATATGCTTTTGATGCAGTTTGATGTGTCGACAGCTTTTCTCTATGGAGAACTAGATGAAATCATATACATCAAGCAACCAGATGGATACAGTGACGGAACTGACCGAGTATGCCAACTGAAGAGAAGCTTGTACGGCCTTAAACAGGCACCAAGGTGCTGGTACAATCGCTTTGGAAAATTTCTCTTAACACTAGGACTTAAACAAAGTAAAGAAGATCCTTGTCTTTACATACGAATTGGGAATGGAATTCGTTTAATATTAGCTTTATATGTCGATGGTGGAATGGTTGCAGCTAATGATGAGAAGGAATTAAAAGTGTTTTTAAATAATCTGCAATCAGAATTCAAGATTATCTCCAAGCCAGCAATTTTCTTTCTAGGACTGCAAATCGAACAGGCCGATGGCCTCATTCGAGTCAGTCAAAGTGCACACGCTAAGAAGATTTTAGAACGCTTCAACTTTAATGGGTGTAGACCAGTTTCAACACCAATGTTAAAAGGCACCGAAACATCACAGTCAGGGAAAGTTGACGAAACAGTTCAAAACTTTCCATACAGACAAGCAGTTGGAACTTTAATGTATTTGATGCTTGGTACGAGACCGGATCTAGCTTTTAGCGTTGCTTTTCTCTCAAAATCGTTAGAAAATCCTACAAAAGAAGACATTGCAAATGTTAAAAGAGTATTTCGATACATAGCTGGAACAATAGAATGCAGCATAAATTATCGACGTAACTTGAACAAAGGGGTTTTAGAGTGCTTCAGCGATGCAGATTTTGGAGGTTGCACTAAAACAGGAAGATCAACTTCAGGAGTCCTAATTGCGTATGCAGGAGGAGCTATCTCATGGCTAAGCAAGAGACAATTGTTAGTAGCTACTTCTACAGCAGAAGCTGAACTAGTAGCATCCAATGAAGCAACCAAAGAAATCATTTGGCTGAGTAGGCATTTTAGAGAAATAACAAAACTGTCTCATGTGCCACGATTACAAATGGACAATGAAGCAGCTCTGAAATTGGCTCAGAATCCAGAGTATCACAGTCGAACCAAACATATCGATAGAAATCATTTCTTCATTCGTGAAAAAGTAATCGAAGAAGTGCTGGAGGTTGAATCTGTCTCTACAGAAAATCAGGTTGCTGACATTATGACTAAACCATTGCAAACCACGAGATTAAAGATTTTATGTGTGAAGATGGGACTTTCATAAAATACACCTTTTTAATTTACATATGATAGTTTTTCAATTCAATTAACAAGGGAAAGTGTTGAAGTTTGTGTTTTCATGGTGTTAATTGCTTTAAACTATAGATGACATTATTCTGTACTTGCTTTCATTCTCTGTGGTTTTTTCAGGCTTACTTATACATATTCATCAATCTATCAACTTGACTTTTACTGTTTTTCAACTCTGTCAAAATAATAAAAATAAATACTCGTTTTGATATTAACTTTTGCGAATATAATTATAGAAAATAAATCTAATTACAACATGACAATCCATAATATGGTTGGGTAGTAGATTAAAATAATATAAACCCGCATACAACGGTGATTTTTTATAAAATGAATTTTAGGCTTATTCAGATATATATCTTTATTTATTTATTTACTTATGGATAATCTATTTGTATACAAGTAAAGAAACACAGAATGTAGCTAACATTTTAACTAATGTTAAAAAGAAAGAAAAGAGAAAAGATAGTACATATTATACACAAATATAGATACAATTTTATGCTAAGCTCAAACTTAACCTAAGCTGCTGTCTGAAGGACACTACAGGTAAAGCAAAGAAGTTTATGCCAACACTGTTTCCCAACAAGGCTAACCTTGTAACTGGAGAGCTTCTACCATAATTGATTCGGTGAAACTTTACGACAAACAGGTATTTGCCTCTTGTAACATGACCTGGCACATGAAACCCGATTAGAGAGAGGAGAGCTGGAGAATCCCAAATCGAGTCCACAAGAAGAATAATGTAGAAGAATAATAAATCAAGGTAAGTTCTTTGCTGAGCCGGAGGGTGGACACCCAATGCGGAGCACATCTCACTACATGAATAATTAATTTGTAACACACCTTGCTTATAGGCTATATATCACAGTAATTTACTCTGGACACTTTCAATATATTCAGAATAAACACTATATGGGGGCGGCCACACAGAAGACGCATACTCCAGCACAGACCAACAGAGTGTGCTGAAAATAGTTATGATGCAAAAGACCAAAGTCCCAAGTGTTTCTTTTTATGAAGCCCAGCATTTTCAGAGATCGATTTATAATGGCTGTGAAATGTGTCACAAAAGTAAGTCGCCTGTCGAACAGCACACTTAAATTATTAACAATACTGGCACACTAGTAAATTGAGAGACTATAGTCAAAAGTGGGCCGTCAAGTTTTCCTGCTAAAGGATATCACTCGACATTTACATATATTGAGTAGTACAAGATCATTGGAATCACACCATGTGCTCCAGATCCCGTTGAAACAACACTGCGTCCGCAGGAGAAATTATCTCTGAAAATCTTGACATCGTCAGAGAACATGAGATACTGAGAGCTCTTAACTATTCGTGGCACATCATTGGTAAAGATCGTGAGGACCAAAGTGACTGCCTTGTGGTGAAACGGAAGGCTGCCATTATTTCAGTTGAGTAATAATGTTTGTACTTTACCACCTGTGTTCAATCCCTTAGAAAAACTGGCAGCCAAGCGTACAACAACCCATGCACGTCGAAACTTGACAGCTTGGAGCATAGAATTGAATGATTCACAGGATCAAAAGCCTTGGAGATGTCTGTGTACAGCGTCCACATGTGTACCCCTCTCCAAACAATCCTGGATGAATTCTGTTTACAGCATCAGATTGGTGGTGACAGATCGTCCCCTACAGAACCCATGCTGCTTATGAGTGATAACCTGCCTGTATGTGTCCGTAATCCTCTCACACAATATACCCTTGTGGTCAGGCAGATTAAGCTCAACTGTTTGTGTGTGTGAAGCCTCCAACAACCTGTTTACACATATATTGTCAATACCACTTTCAATACTTCAAGGTACACGAGATGGTACTGTCATCGCACAATGGAAACCACAGCTGTTTAATAAATTAATAGAACTACTCTTTGGTTTACTTTCTTTTAATGCGTTTATGTTAAAATCCCCTGCAAAACAATTCATCTTATTAAAATATTCTACCTTCAGAAAATGAAGCACCTGTTCCAAGTACCAGAGAAAGCATTTGAAACTTCCAAGGAACGATAGATACCAAGTACCTCTAGCTCACAATCAATTATGTATATACCTACACATTCAAAATTTTTCTCACTAAAGAAAGTTTGTAATTTTCCAGTGGGATTCATAACAATATTCTTCGCTGCAATACTGACAGCACCTCTAAAAGTCACTGACTTACAGAAAGAACCCTTGATTTCCTGTTCCTAATCATGGAAAAGTTTGACTTATAAGTTCAACCAGTGCTCTGTTATTACAGCAATATTTATGTAGTAGTCCCTCATGGCCATTTTTAACAATTTTTCCTTTTTGTTCAGTCCCTGTACATTGTAATTTATAAGCGTATTAGTGACATTATTTCTTACCTTAATTCTTATAACCATAATCAGTGGTAAATAATATGTCTGTTATTATTGTATAAACTAAATTGTGATTTAATAAATAACTACAAAAAAAGATGTTTCTTTAATTTTAAATTTATATTTATCATCTTTCTCACACACGCTGCTGCCGAAGAAATCAGTGACAATAAGTACACTTGGAGAACCCAAATTACCACAACTAATATTTCAGAGACCTTACGATCGTTTCGTTGACCATGTCAACATCTTCAGAGGAAGAATAATTCTAAAATTAAACTACTAGCTACAGTGTATTTATGTTGCATCTAGGTAAACGAACTAGTCCGAAGTAAAATTATCATCAAAGACCCATCGTTTGTTTATTGTGTAGTGAAACTACGAGGTCGAAGACCTGCTTTAACCTTCTGGTCGACAAATTTATGAGCCCTTATCTAATATAAGGATAATAGGCTTAAAAGGAAAGGTACTGAGTTATTTAAGGAATCTGCACGTTCCCTTTCATCTAGAAATTTACTATGTGGATATTGGAGGAAGCCGACAAGCACATCTGGCGAGACAAACACCACAACTTCCGCTCATCTTTTTTATATAGAAAACTAAACCCAGGTGTTTGGCTCACAATGTTAACCCTAACAAAGGATAAATAATTCAACTAAAATAATACATAAAAACTATATTTATATTGATTTTAATTCTTCATAAACAGTATTTATATTGACTTAATAGATACAAAGAAAACGAAAGGATCTTTAAGTCGAGACAAGTGTAGAGATTAGTATATGTATAGACCAGCCGAGTTATTGACAGTAATTTATTATTCTACCAGACAAATTAGGAGTGTTTAAGTGGTCAAATACAAAGTGAAAATAAGGGGCTTGAAATTAAAGGTGCCCTTGTTTACCAAGAATTAAAATCAATATAAATATAGTTTTTATATAGCATTTTAGTTGAATTATTTATCCTTTGTTAGAGTTTACATTGTGAGCCAAACACCCGGGTTAAGTTTTCTATATAAAAAAGGTGAGCGGAGGTTGTGGTGTTTGTCTCGTCAGATGTGCTTGTCAGCTTGCTCCAATATCCACAAAGTAAATTTCTAGATGAAAGGGAACGTGCAGATTCCTTAAATAACTCGGCACCTTTCCTTTTAAGCCTATTATCCTTATATTAGATAAGGGCTCATAAATTTGTCGACCAGAAGATTAAAGCAGGTCTTCGACCTTGTAGTTTCACTACACAATAAACAAACGATGGGTCTTCGACGACAATTTTACTTCGGACTAGTTCGTTTACCTAGACGCGATATAAATACACGGTAGCTAGTAGTTTAATTTTAGAATTTTTCTTCCTCTGAAGATGTTGACATGGTCAACGAAACGATCGTAAGGTCTCTAAAATATGTGTTGTGGTGATTTGGATTCTCCAAGTGTACTTATTAGTGCTCATCACAGGTTCCAGTTTTCACATAGGAAATCAGTGAGGTTAAAACTGGATTGATTCGTATAGTCGTTGATTATAACGCGTATGCAAACATTCATTATAGACACTATATGACATCTTCAGTGTGATAATACAGCAGATTATATAAATGCACCCACTGGTACTAAATTCATTACACCACATTTTGTTTTAGCTGCCTTGGAAGTACATGATTATTGATGAAGGTCACCGAATGAAGAACCACCACTGTAAACTGACACAGGTTTTAAATACACATTATTTGGCACCACACCGTCTACTACTGACCGGTACTCCTCTCCAGAATAAACTGCCAGAATTGTGGGCACTGCTCAATTTCTTATTGCCGTCTATATTTAAGAGCTGTTCTACTTTTGAACAGTGGTTTAACGCACCTTTTGCAACCACAGGAGAAAAGGTGGTTATAACTGACTATTCCCTTGTAGATTGAAATACTTCATAGTTCTTTTTTAGGTTGAATTGAATGAAGAAGAAACCATTTTGATTATTCGTCGTTTGCACAAAGTATTACGTCCATTCTTACTGAGACGTCTGAAGAAAGAAGTAGAGTCTCAGCTACCAGATAAAGTTGAATATATTATTAAATGTGATATGTCTGGACTGCAAAGAGTTTTATACAAGTAAGAGATGACTTGATTATTATCGAGAAATATGTTATCCATATTATGTGATTGTGTTTTTCAGGCACATGCAAAGTAAAGGTGTTTTACTCACTGATGGCTCAGAGAAAGGCAATAAGGGTAAAGGTGGTGCTAAAGCTTTGATGAACACCATTGTGCAGCTAAGAAAACTTTGTAATCATCCATTTATGTTCCCTAATATTGAAGAGAAATATTGTGACCATGTAGGAATTGCTGGAGGAGTTATATCTGGGTAAGTACTGAAATTTTACATTTATTATTAACAAATTATTTTATAACTTATAAAAAAAATGGCCCACCCCTGTGAAGCTGTCCCAAGCAACGTTTTAAGTACAATTTTAAAAAATTCATCTTAACAATAGGCCCAGCTACCAAGTCAACACAGGTCATTTTCAAGTAAAGTTTAACTGTGTGTTTATATATTTATTTATCTGCTTATCTGTTTATTAATTTAACACCATAAGCCCAACTACAACAATATTCATTATAGGAGATAACAATATTCATTATAGGAGATAACAAAAGCAAAAAAAATCGAGGTGCAGCAAGCACGTTAGGATAGTGAATTTTCATAAGATTCGTTTTTGGATTTAGTAAAAGAAAAGGTACTACAGAAAGGACAAATAAATAGCAGACCTCTACATAAATCTTTACTAATGATTTACACACTCAGTTGTGTAAATAAGGCCAACAAAACAAGTGATAAACAGGAAATGTAATTAACAAAAATACACTGAAAATTAAAATGTGCATATAACACAATTTTTAACAAACAAGTTGTATAAAATGTGATGAATTTTTAAAAAAATCGCTTAAACGTCATAAAAAGTGTCAAAACATATAGAAAACATGATTTGGGAACGAATTTTTTTTTTGTCTCTGTCGGTAGAGATATCATCTTCAAATTTGGTATGCTGTTAGCACCCGACAAAGGAACGCTTGGAATTGTTTTTGGGTAAGATCACTCCAGGGGGTAGCGGATAAGTGAAGAGTAATTTGGTGAAAACTAACATTTTTCGTTAAAACTCGAACAATATAACGTTTCAAAAGTTTATAGGTACTGGCATACGAATATTTTCTTGGTAGTCAAGTCATGGACGCTAAAAATTTCATGAGAATTTTTTTCTGTGGACAGTAGATTATCACAGCTATGTGGAAGATATGATTTAATTTGCAGCACTATTTGAGCTATCAGTGGGATACACACAAACACATACAGATGTCCAGAATTTATAAAAACCTAACCATTGGGATCTTCTAAACCGTAAAATATAAGAGGATGGTTAAATTGCGGCAAAGCTGCACGTTTGTATGCTGATCAATTATCTGAAGGAAAATTTGAGAAGACATTTTTAGTTTTTTAATTATACGAAAAACATGGAAAGTTTTAACTTTTGGATCCATAGTGGATTTTTGAATTTTAAAAAAGTCTTATCTTTTTTCTTCTAATTACAATGATATATCACATGATAAGATCACATCTTACTTGCTATCAAATTTTTGAAAATATCGTTTCTGTGAAGACTGCTTTGGAAAGGACGCCATTAATATGTTTAACGATCTAAATATTGACAGTTCAGCCAAACTTTGATGTTTATAGCAATTCTGTACACTGTGTCTGTGGCATTTATTCAAATATCACGAGTATTACAAATGAGGACAAGAGAAACATGGTAAAAATGTATTACCTAGCTAAATAACAGAAACGTTAAGAGTTGCTAGTTAAAACTATTAAATGAATATCTGGAAAGGCAGCAACCACATTATTTTTATTTTAACGGACTAAGTCGTAATATAAAATATGGTTCATTTTGAAAACCCAAAAACAAGCATGGTAGTAGAGTAAGCGACATGGACAAAAATATAGTACTACAATCCAGTCCATTGAAATAAGCATAGTGCGTTTGCCCCCTTTCTGGATATCATTTAAATAGTTTTCACTGTTAATTCTAGCGTTTCTATTATTTTGGTAATACATTTTTGTCATGTCTCTCTTTTCTTTATTTGTAAAACCCATGATTTTTAAATAAATTCCACAGAGACAATGTACAGAAATACTATAAACGTCATATAAACTGTCAATATTTAGATCGTTAAACAAATTTATTGGTGTCCCTTCCAAAGCACTCTTCGCAGAAACGATTTTTTCAAATTTTGATAGCAGGTAAGATGTGATTGTATCGTGTGATATGTCATTGTAATCAGAAAAGAAAAACACTTTAAGAATGAAAAAATCCAACATGGCGACCATAAGAAAAATCAAGGTTAAGTATTGTAACTCTTGCATCAAGAACGCCTTGGAAAATATGATGGCATATTTAGATTGCCCATAAAAAAGTGTCCTAACAAGGTCATAGTTTAAAAAGTCTAGTTCTTTCGGTCGCGTGAAAACAAAAAAAAGTAACATTGAGAATTTCAGTTGTTATCATATAATTCAAAAACTAAAAACTCGGGACGCAGCAAGTGCGTTATGGTAGTGAATTTTCTTAAATATGTTTTTATTGCAAATATGTCTGTTTCCTTTTTATTTAAGAAAGCAGGCATCAATTTTGGTTACCAGTATAACCTATATAGTAAAAACAATGTGCCATGTTTCATAAAAATAACTTTATTGTGTGAAAATGTACAAAAATTTCCAAAAGTAAACTTAAAGTGTTCCCACAAAAACTCGTTTCTTGGTCAACCTTATAGGTTAATAGCAAATTGAGCTATTCAAATATGAAGCATTTGATCAAAATTCGCTACCATAACGCACTTGCTGCATCCAGAATTTCTTTTCTTACAAACATGCATTATATTTCGATGGAAAATGCAAAAATGCAATAACGTAAGACGTGTTTGATTAAAAAAATAAGAAAATTTGTATCACCAACGACTTATGGGCCACCCTATGATTGTAGAAATATTTTTTTAAGATGTAGCTCAAGACACCCTATAATTAATATATTAAAAAAAATATGTCTTGTATAATAACGGATATATTGAGCTTTATTGATTTTTTTTACGAAAATTCAACAAAAATTATATACCATTAAACGATAAACTCTATAGCTAAGGCTACTGCCAAGCATCAGAGAAAGGGTCTATTTTAAATGAATTTTCTGGAAATATTTTAGTAAAATGAAGGACAATGACGGTTGAAACTAAGACTTCAGGGTTTGTAAAACATTCTTCTTGAGACATTTTCTTTCCATAGCCCGTACTAGATTCAAGTTCTTTGCCTAAATGTTGCCAATTTTTGACGTTTTAAATTGCAACTTTGACATTTTGAGGAAAATCCCAATAAATTTTTATTTAAATGCCTATAACTTTTTTGTCTTTTGATCTACAGAGCTAAATTTTGGTAGGTGGCTTACGTATAATGATGTAAATCCGTGTACCAAATTTGGTTGCCCTTACTTTGTTAATTTTGGAGATATAAATTTTTTACAATTTTTTTTCGAAAGAAAACTCAAAATTTTCCGGGAAAACCTGGGCCGATTTTCCTGGCTAACGAACTTATCCAAGCCATTTGTAAAAGGAAGGTACTCACCAAATTTAATCAAAATCGGCCCATAATTTTTTGAGTTATCGGTGTGATACATATATATATATATATATATATATATATATATATATATATATATATATATATATATATATATATATATATATATATATATATATATATATATATATATATAACATATAAAAATTGAAACTGACCGCAAATATAGGTTCTAGAGGCCCTAATTCACGCTCATTTGAAGAAATTTTCCTTGGTAAGTCTTACCGTCGGTACCTCTTTATTAGTTAATTTTCTGAATGAAAATTAACTAATTCAAAGTTGAATAATTATGAGGTACTAAGTGGTTCATTAAGATGTCCCAAGAAGAAAGCTACACAGGTACAATTTATGAAAATATCACTACCAGTTTTATTACAAGCTGCATGCATAAAATAAGTAGCATATTTCAGAAGGGTATTTGTTTTAGTGATGGGAAGGGGAAAAGGGTCACAACAGTGTGTACGGAAGGAAAACAGCAGTGCACAAATGGCAGCTGGGAAAGAATCTCGGAACAGTCCACCTCTAAATGAATAACCTTATATAGAAATGATAATACCTTAATGGTCCTCCTTTCATCTAGGGATTTCAGACCAATACGATGTAATAATAAATCCTGTGGAATGCCTCATTCAGGATTTTCTATATCTTCAATATAAACCAGGGTCATGCAAGACTCTGAGATCAGAAACTGTTTCAACATGTACTAAATTTATATCGGAGATAAAATAAGTGTTAACCTTATTAGTGGATGACATTACCTTACATGTGTTCATGTTAAGTGACGGTTCATTAGAGTTACACCAAAAGGGAATTTCGTTAACAGTTTTTTGAATAACTTTACGATCTAAATTTGATTGAACAGAATAAAAAAATTAAGGTCGTTGGCATAAAAAGCCGTGGAATATCTCTAATGTTATCAAAGTCATTAATAAAAACATTAAAAAGTAAAGGTCACAGCACAGAAGCTTGGGGGATACCTGAAGTAACAGAAAAGCTAGCTAGAAGGTGGAACATCCAGCATACCAAACATAGTTCATTCTACCATATAAGTAGGACTTAAATAAGGACACTAGAGAGTCATATATTCTGCCAAAATAATGTAGTTTATTCAGCAGCAAGCTATGGTGAAGTGAGTCGAACCCTTCAGTGGAATCAAAGTAAACATCATTAACCTGGCAACCTACATCAAGGATGTTAGACATATTGAGTGAAGCAGCAAAGGTTAGTAGATGTTGAGCGATTCTTCAGAAATCCATGTTGATGGCTGGTTAAATATTGTGAAATATGGGGAGAGATTTGAGCATTTATAAGGATATTCAAAAACTTTAGCTAAGTTGGACATGATTAAAATTTGCCTTTAGTTTAAAATAAGTGACTTGTCACCACCTGTGTGAACTGGGCAAGATTTTGAAACCTTCCAAACATCAGGATATGTACTAGTCTGTAAAAAAGATTGAAGGTAAATAATAATAGTTTAGCAGATACATGGCCATAGTCCTTAACAGGTTGACTGTCGACCATATTTTTGAGGCACTCTCAGATGCCGTTAAGTTTTATTTGTTTTGTTGCCTTTATTTATGTCATAAATCATGTAAATTATAGTTTTATTAACTTTTTCATGTTTTTTTTTTTTGGTCTCAAATTAGCGAGAAAAAAAAACTACTCCGATCGGAGTGGTCGGCGTCAGGCATTCATATTTTCACTGGGTGCCGAACACTCAAATTGGAGTCGCTATACATTTTAGCAATAATACGAATAAAACACCGTAATTATCTAAACAACTTTTATTTTTATATTAGGAACACAGAACTAAACTGGTAATAAGATAAAGGTATACAAAATAAAACATATTTGCTTTAGGGGTAAATAATCATAAAAAATCAAAACAACATAAATACATTTTCTCAAAGCAAAAAAATGTAAGGAATATCACCCAAAAACTAAACTGGCAACCAGATCTTGGGTCTACAAAAGAAAAAAAAGATTAGTTTACAGTAAATAACCAGAAAATTCAAAACAACATAAACAAATAAATAATATAAGAAATACCAGACTAACAAAAACTAATTTTTTTTATGAAAGTCTTCAAAGCACTTTACACAAAAACCAGGAATCCCAGGGCATTGTTTGCATTCAAACGTTGTTTATTTCCTTATTTTGTTTTGCCTGCAGCTTTTGCATTCCTTTTTAGACACTCTTTTAGTTTCAGACCGCCCTTTCTTTATTTCATTTGTGGTTTTCTCAATTTTTGAAAGGCAATGTCTAGCATTCGAATTCTTTTTTTGATTAGGAGGACGGACGAGTACATCATCATTTGGGGCTAACAGATCTCTGATTACCTCCAGTCGAAAGTCATAAAAACAAAGATGGCGATCACCAGAGTACTTTTCATGTAGATAGTATGCATTTGTCATGTAGAACATGAATAAAAATGTTCTTGTACCACCTTATCGTTTTTCTATTGCAAGGATAGTACGACAACATTTGATCCTGGCGATCAAGTCCTGATATATAGTTGTTATACTTTAGAATGGCTTTAGGTTTTACAGTTTCTTTTCCCCTTTTATTCTTGAAAATGCCAGTTTCATTCCCAAATTCAGTGCTTATATAAGTGACATCGCGTTTGTCCTTCCATTTTCCAATATGAATTCCATTGGAGAAGCTAGATTCATTTTCTCCTCGTTTTAATTTCACCTTCATGACTTCTTGTGGGTTGTGCTTACGGTCACTTATTAGGGTTCCAGTACAATAGGTGTCATTTTCCAGCAGCCTTGTAGCTAAGTCAACACTGTTGTAGAAGTTGTCAAGGTATACCGCGTGTCCTTGACCTAACTTTTCTTCAAGTAAGTGCAGAACTACTTTGGTTGTATGTCCAGCCCCGCTATATTCATCTGATGAACCTTCATACATGCGGAATTTCAGCACCGATCCATCAGGTTCTGTAAACATATAAAGCTTTATTCCGTACTTGTGGCGTTTATTTTGTATGTATTGTTTGAACTGTAAACGCCCCCGCCACAGCACCATAGATTCATCTAACGATAATTATCTTCCCGGGTAATAGAAGCTGTTCATCTTCGCGTTGAAAAAGTCGACCACAGATCTTATTTTGCCTAAGCGATCATTAGCTCTAGTGTTGGTAGATGTAAAGTGTAGACACCTCAAGATGAGAAGAAATCTATTTCTTGGCATATATTTTCGAAAAATTGGTATATTGAAGAGCGGGTCCATTTTTCAGTAGTCATTTACTCGTGTAAGTTGAATAGTACCTGTATGAAAGAGCAGACCTATAAAAAAATTTAATTATGGAACAGTCAGCTGCTTCCAATTTGTGATACGTGACTTTGCATATGTTTCATTGCTAAGAAAAACTTGAATAGCATAATCATTTGTCTGGTCTACAATCTGCGATAAAAAAGTGTTGCTAATTATAAGGCTGAAAAAATCTATAGGTCTGCCTCTGCCCGGAACCGATTCTAAAAGCTAGTGATTTTTTTGAACGCAAATTGTTTCAATGTACCTGTCCACTTGAAATTCACTTCCGCATTAGTCGGAGCTGGATCGGTATTTACAGGCGAAGCCGGAAGATTTCCTAACGGCTGATCATCATGTGCATCTGAATCACTTTCTGCTTCTGATTCGGAGGAATATTCATCATCTTCAGACTCTGGTAAATATTTGTCACCACTGTTATCTTCTAAACACTGCAATAGTTCTTCATCTGTGAGATATTTGGGGAAAACATACTTTTTTTCTGCAGTCCAGAAGGTCCAGGTTTGGCATCCATGTTTAGCGACACAAAAAATTAATAACACGTAACCAACTATAACACGTGCTCAACAAATGTTTTTAGAAGGACGCCAGAATGACTGCAACCTTCTCTCACGAACGCCGATTGAATGCTGGTACGTACGAATTAAGCATACATAACACTCCGATCGGAGTAGTGGGCGTCGCCGATTGATGCCGGTATACTCCAAACAGAGTATTCGGCAGTCAACCGGTTAACAAGAAATTTTGGAATGAGCGAGGATTGCAACCTTTGATGAGCACTGATAAGTACAATTTGGAGAACCCAATTCATTACAATACAGTTTTTAGTCATGATGATCGTTTCATCATTTCTCTGATGACGCTAACTTTGTTAGCAAAACGATCGTCAGGCTTAAAAACTGTATTGTGATGAATTGGGTTCTCCAAATAGTGCTTACAAATCTGTTATCGGAGTCTTACGTTTCAACTTCTTCAATGCATCAAAGATGTCAGACGCTCAAACCTATTTATGTCAAATGAAGTGATTTTTTTTCTCCCTCAGGGCTCGTGCGTGGCCTCGCCGCCCCGATAGCAAATGAAGTGATGTTAGATACTGTTGTAGAATTATTATAATAATAATAATAATATTTATTCTGGCAAAAATTACACAGCCTTGTCAAACAAATACCAAATATAAGATTATAGAACTAAAATTGTGAAATAAACATCAAAAACAAACAAAAATACAAAAGACAAAAGAAACAAATTTACACACATAAAAAAATGTCATCTTATGTTGTCTCTAGTGGCTCTACTCTATCCACTCAATGTCCATATTGAGGTATTCACTTAAAGAATAAAATGCATACTTCATAAGAGTGTTTTTCACATTTCTCCTAAATTCTCGCTTATGTTTTGATCTTATATTCTGGGGGATTTTATTGAAGAACTTGACACCCCAGCAATTCACCCCGGTTTCAGCTCTTTTTATTCTATGATAAGGAATGGATATGTTCTGTCTGCCTCGGGTACCATATTCGTGGTAATCACCGTTTTGGTTGTAGTCCTCTTGATGTTGGTAAGTATATAAGACACTTTCCAAAATATATGCTGAAAAGATGGTAAGTATGCCTGTCTTCGTGAATAAGGTTCTACAACTTGTACGGCTGTCTACAGAACAGATTATTCTTACTGCAGCTTTCTGTTGCAGAAATATTTCAGACACTCCAGGGCTACTCCCCCATATTAGGATACCATAGGTAGCCCTACTTTGGAAACATGCATGATAAGCTGTCAACACTGTCTGGTAATTACTGATGTTCATCAGACGCCTCAACAGATACAGACACGACGCCAATGTGCCCTGGAGCTTTTCAATGTGCATTGACCAGCGAAAATCTGATTGTATATATACACCAAGAAATTTCACAGATTGTTTTTGTCTTGGTTGCGTTTGGTGGGAGCTGATATTCAAGACTTTTGTTTTGTTTACATTGAGTTTCAGTTTATTATTTCTAAACCATTCTCCTGCTTCCGACATTGTGATATTTCTTCTCTCATTAAGTTCAGCTTCATTTCTGCCAATGTTAACAAATGAGGTATCGTCTGCATAGAGAGAAACTGCATCAGACGAAACGTTCTCTGGAAGATCATTTGTGTAAATAATGAATAGGAGAGGCCCTAGCAGCGAACCCTGAGGTATACCGCATGTTTGTGTCTGCCAATTCGAGTACTGTTCATTTAGCTTCACTCTTTGGTATCGGTTGGTAAGGTATGACTTAAAGAGCCTCAGTGGCAAACCCCTAATGCCATAGTGTTCCAATTTGATTAGTAATATCTCATGTGATACTGTGTCAAATGCCTTATGTAAATCACAATATATGCATTGTGCCATATTACCAGAGTCCAGCGCCTCACTTAATTTATTTGTTGTGTTTACCAGCGCAGTGACTGTTGATTTACCTCCCTGAAAGCCATGAAGCTCCTCACAGAAAACCTTTTGCTTCTAAATATTCTTCAAGCTGTTGCTTTATTACGTACTCAAATATTTTTGAAAGTGCTGGCGAAATGGAAATAGGTCTAAAGCTATCCAAAGAGGCAACATTGCCACCCTTATATGCCATACTTACGTCTGCTTTCTTAAGTTCCTCTGGTAACAGGCCAGCCTGCAAACATTCATTTACTAAAGCTGTTATTGGATCTAGTATGCTGTAAATAACTGTTTTTAAAAATTTTACATTTATTCCATAACAGTCTGGCGTTATTTTGGCTTTCAAGGCACATACCACTCTCCAAACCTCCAGCGACGTCACCTCCCGCAGATAAAATGAATTCATTGTATTAATAACTTTGGTCTTAATATATGTTCGTGGTACTATATTATTTCCGTTTATTTGTTGAAAAATATTTATACTTATATTAGCAAAATAACTATTACATGCTTCTGGTGTTAATGAAGGTAACTGTTTACGTTTTTCTTGTGTTTCACCCTTTATAATCTTCCATGCAGCTTTTTGCTTGTCTTCCGCTTGCTGAATAGCCATGGCAACCCCTTCAGCCTTTGCCGCTCGAACTTTGTCGCGATAGCAGTCTCGGTAGGTTTGGTATGCCATTAATGACTCGTTATCTCTTTTCACCAACCATATTGTGTAGAGTGCATCCAGCCCATTTTTATGACATTTCAATTCATTGGTATACCAGTTTACCTTTAGTGTTTGAGTTTTTATCCTAGATTTTCTTTCGGGAAAATATTCGTTGTAGCACATAAGGAAGAACTCATGAAATCTGGAGAAATTTGTCTGCGGATCACTGTTGACAAAGTAGTCCTCCCAGTCAACAGAACACATATGACACGCAAACCGTTTTAAGTTTTCTTCAGTAAAGTATCTTTTGTGTGTTTCTGTAAAACTTTGTCTGATAACCTGTTTTTTGTAGGTAAGCACCTGTCCAAGATGGTCAGAGATGTGTAAATTTAGTGTTTCAGTTTTTATGTGCTGCTTTGAGATATCTGTAAATATATTATCCAAGCATTTGGAACTAGTACTTGTAAAATGTGTTGGTTCTTCAAATAAATGAGAAATATTAAAAGACTGAAGCATTTTGAGGAGTTTCTTTTTTGATGATGAATTATCCGTGTGTCCAAAATCTTGATTCCAATCACCTGCGATGATTATGTTTGCCTTAAAGACTTTAGTCAGCTTTAACACTGTACTCTCTAGTTTTTCTATTAAGATGTCAATATCACCAATTGGCGACCTGTATACTGTAAGGATGATACAGTTCATCATTTTGATATAAATACCACATATTTCATAGTGCTTCTCCAATGAAGTTTCTAAGTAAATATCTATGTTTTGAAACTGTACATTCTTCCTTACCATTGTAAGCACTCCGCCATGCTCAAATGTATTGCGGGTAAAGTAACTGCCAATTTCAAAGTCTTCAAAAGTTACATGCTTCAGTGCAGTCTTGACTAACCAGTGCTCCGTCAAACAGACAACCTGAATGTCACTACGCTTTTTCAAGAATAGCTCTAATTCATCCACTTTCCTACTGATTGACTGAACATTCAAGTTAAGTACAGCAAACAGAGGAGCATGTTGTTTATTTGTATAAGATGTTAGATGATTATCTGTGGAACTTGACCCACAGAAAAATTTCCTTTCGATTGTGTAGTTCTGGGAAATGTAAACTTCGAGAAAGCTACACCCCTAGGCCAAAATGTGGGTTTATATATTTCTTCTTTTAGGGTCACATCAGCTCCAATTTTAAAGCCCTTACTATCTGCACGCTTAAGTTTGAGTTCTTCAACTATAAAATCCTTTCCTTTTGCAATATCCTTTGCCCACAAATATTGCTGTATAATGTCCGATGTTACATTTTTATTTACTCTTGATATAAACAGCCAAATTTTTGGTTCATTTCCCAAGAACTGTGCTGTATTTGCTTCATCTGTATCTTCTCCAATACTGATTGTTGACCTATTTTTAAATTTCTTCTTATTTATAACAGTTTTCCAGATATTTTCCTCTTTTTCTTTTTCCTGTGGTAGTAAGGGCATATTACCGTTCAAACCAATGCATTTGTCCATAACTTTTTCTTGAGCCATATTGATTTCCATGTAGTTTTTCCTGGAATCATCTTTATTATTTACTTGGGTGTCATTTTTTGTTTGTTCACTGTATTTGTTTATGTGGATTTCACTTTTATCCGTCCCTTTTTTTGTCTGTCTATCTGAACTTATCTGCCGTCTACTGCTATTTTCTTTATCATTTCTTGATAAAGTAATGTGATTTAGTTTATTTTCCAGCTGTTTATTTAAAATTTGTAATTTAACACAATTATTATGTTCCCTTGTAACATCCTCTTCCAATTTAGTTACCTTTTCCATCAGCAGTTTATTGCTAACTTTCATTTCTACCACCAGCTGTTTTAGGAAATTGTATGCATCCTCTTGGAATTCAGTGTTTGTGTTATTGTGTGTTGTTATAGTGGTGTTTTCTACAGAAAGTGGTGTTTCACAGCAAACTTTCTTTCTTCTACCACAACTAGGATGGTAAATGAGTTTACATTTTTGGCAACTAACAAATTTTAGTGCACTTTTATCACAATAATTGCAATTCTTATCACTATCACTCAATTCACTACCTTCCCTGTCGGCCATTTTTATTTAAGTTATTAGCAACTACTAAAAAGGTCAGTAAAGCCATCAGGGTACCCAGCCACCTGGAAAATCTGGAAACAATACTTTAATTTGTTGAATAAGAGCCTTTGTCTTTTGATGGTTGTTTTGAATAGAGTTCCTAGTTTCCACTATCTAAAAGACTTTCGTTGAAAAATTTAACAATGTGAGGTTTTTACATTTTGATGGTACCTTGTAGACAAATCAATGATGTATCAAAATAAAAAAGGGGGGTTGTCATTTAAAAAAAAAGTTGATTACGTCATATTGAAAAGCAGGAGTGGGAGCAGGGTAAATTTTATACAAAAATCTGTGTTTTTGAAAACTAGAGCTGACGTGTCCGAGCATTTTGTCAAAACACAAATCGCTCAAATTTTAATGAATTTATTTCATGATTTTGCCGCTCACTATATAATAATAATAACCTTTGTTAACATACCATTCCTGGTGTCGAACACGTCAATATAACAATATAATATACTATTATCCATAACAATGTACAAAAACTAGGTGTAAGAATGAGGCGTAAAGAGAGCGTCATATCAAACAAACAGGCAAAAAAAAACGAACTACAAACACTCAAAGCATTGTCAACATCAAAAGCAATTACAAATTAGTCAAATATAACTGATAAAAACCACAAATGTGTGCTCAAGTATAAACTTGAAATGTGTGTATAAATATAAGCTAAAATATATACATGAACAAACACTTAAAACATCTGTACAAACAAGTACCTAAAATGCACACATAAATAAAATCTTAACAAGAACAACACAGTCTAAGCAACAACAAAAAAACCAACATATAACCTATTCTACAGGTGGCCATACAATTGTATCACAGTGAAAATCCTCTATGTTGTAATATCCTTTCTGTTGCAAAAGCATTTTTAGTTCTTTTTTGAGATTCTTAACACATAAGTTTTTTAAGGACAACGGAAGATGGTTGAAAATCTTTACCGACTGATAGATCACATTCCTCTGTATCACTGTTAGATGTGTCTTCTGGTTAATCATTTGTGAGTTCGCTCTTCCCCTTGTATCATAACTATGTTTTATTTCATAGTCTTTAAAGTAAACATATTGTTCTTTCACTAACACAGCACACTGGAGGATATATATACACAGCAAAGTGAGAATTCCCTTATTTCTAAACAAATTTCTGCATGATTCACACTGTTTCAAGTTATGGATAGCTCTAATAGCCCTTTTTTTGCAAGATAAAAAGACTATTGGCCTCTGCTGAACTCCCCCCAAAAACTATACCGTATGACAGTCTAGAATATACATAGGCATAATATGCCTTCATACATGCTTCCTCACTTGCAGAGTAACTCAGCACTCTCAATGCATATATAAAGCGTAAAACTCCAGCATACAAATAATTCACATGACATCTCCACTTCATTCCGGCATCTATTATGAGTCCATGAAACTTTGCTGATCCGGCTGAAGTTAGTTTTATGTTATCTCGTTTGATCGTAACAACTGATTCGTCAGGTAATGCCCTAAATCAAATTATATTTGTTTTTTCAACGTTAACTCTCAGAACATTATTTTCAAACCATTCTTGCATATCTCCTATGGAGTGCGTGATGTCCTGTCCTAATTGACACAAATCAGGGCTTCTAAAAACAAGATAAGTGTCATCCGCAAATAGTACAACCTTGTCACTCGCTACATTTGGCAGATCATTAATATAAAGCAAAAAAAGGAGCGGTCCGAGTAGTGAACCCTGAGGTACTCCCCTCCTTACAGCGCCACCGTCAGAGTATATCACCTTCCCAGTTGCATCATCTCTTGCTATAGCATACTGGATCCTGTTTGTCAGATATGAAGTAATCAGGTCTAATGATTTCCCCCTTATACAATAACGTTCTAACTTTCTCAATAATATTGTGTAATCCAGGCTGTCAAAAGCCTTTGATAAATCCATCATCAAAACAGCCACCTCCTCACCAAATTCTGTCCTTCCAAAACATCCACAAACATCTGAAAAATATGTATCCATTCTGCTTAAGAGACACTATATTGTGTTTCTGAATAAATGACTTAAGCCTTTTTGTAATTAGCTTTTCATATATCTTTGCAATGTTGCATTCTAAGGCAAGGGGTCTGTAACTGCTCAAAAGTTTTCTATTACCCTTTTTGTACGACAGAACAAGCAGTACAATATTTAACAGGTCAGGATAAATTCCTGTCTCAAAAGAGATATGTATTGCCTTAGATATGGGCAAAGCAAAAACATAAGCATTATTCTTCAAACAAGCCACTGAGATTGGATAATAACCTATAGCCTTGGTATTTTTCAGAGAGAAAATCGTATTATAAACCTCAACAGGGTCAGTTGGTTCCATATATAAAGTGTGACAGTTCATGTCAATATTTTCTAGATTTCTCTCGGCACAAGAATCATTCACGTATAATCACAACACATGTCAATAAAATATCTGTTAACTTCATTTAATTTTTCCTTCAACTCTTCTTTATCATCCAGCAAGTCCTTGATATCCAGATGCCTGCTGGCTTTGCCACCAGTGACAGATTTTACAACATCCCAAGTAGCTGATACAGTGTTCCTTGCATCATGTATATACGTGTCATTTGCCCTCTTCTTTTCCTCCCTAATATAATGTTTCTATACTGATTATATATGGGCCTCTCACTTTCACTGTGACAAGCTCTCATAAACAGAAATCTCTTGAAATCACACTTCCTCCGAAGTTCGTCTGTTAACCAGGGCCCAGGTGTGAGTTTTTTATTACCAAGTCTAACATTTCTCAATGGACAATGAGCATTATAAGTACCAAATACTTGCTTCAAGAACTCATTGTATGTCGTATTTACATCTCCAGGATCTATATACCAATGACAACACATAAAATCTTCAGAAATTTTCTTTTGTTGTTTCTCCCCATAAAATCTTCTTTAAATGAATTTTGGATAATGGCTGATGTTCTCTGTACATGCCAAATGAGTCTTAACCATTATGTCCATATGATCCGAGAGACCTGAGCACTTAATTGTAGTCTCTACTCCATTCTTGTTAGAAACAACATAGTCAATCTATGTTGCGCTGTACTGTGTTAATCTTGTCAGACCTGCTACGTGACTAACTAAACCATAACTATTAAGTATTTGCAGCAGCTGCTTCACATAACGATCCGACTTATTTTTAAAGTTAATATTTAGGTCACCAGTCAATAAAACTAAATGGGATGCACTTGCATACTTTAAGTGGTCAAAAAGTTCTTCAAGTTTTACCAAAAAATGTCCCAAACCACCAACTTGCGATCTATAAATATTCACTAAAACAACTTTTTCTTTAGTCAGTCTCACTGCACTTATTTCAATTACAAATTCTACATTTTTTTCCTTCAAGTTATTAAGTTCCTCAAACTCGATATTGTCACGAAGGAATATACAGGAACCACCATGTTGTCTATTACCTCTGCAATACACTGAAGCAGGGGTGTATCCTTCCATTTTTAGAGAAAACGCCTCATCCTCAACCAACCAGTGTTCAACAAAAGCTAGAGCATGAAAATCAACAGCACACAATTCAATCACCTCACTTATTTCCTCAGTCTTATTTCTAATGCTCTGAATGTTTTGATACAACAACCAGAAAACTCTGCCGCCTTCATCAGGATGCACCACTGATACACTATGCAGCTCCTCCTCACCTAGCCTAGCCTGTTGTCCGTCTCGTTGGGCGCAAAAAAATGAACACCATCTTCAGAAGATCCCCTGTCCACAGGTGCCCCCACACAGTACATCACCCTGATCCAACAGGGTTGTGAGATTCTTGATTTAAATCATCCACAATGTCTGATGCCGATGTGGGTTTGATAAAAATAAGATTTTTGCACTATAACCCATTTGTCTTGTTCTCTCTATATGTAATGCAATCTCATGCACAACTTTTTGATTAGTTTCCCTAAATCCTTTCCCATTTACCTCCAACTATGTCGCATTACATTCCATGAAATTGTTTACTCTTATCAAAAATTCTTCAAATTTATTATTAAACTCAATTATGCTACCACAATTATGCTTGTTAGCAAACACCATTGGCACAGATGTGACAATGACATTTGTATGAAGGCATAGTTTGAGTTTGGCTAAAATCCCTCTAAAAGAAGGGTACCTATTATTTTTGAAGTCGTTTGTTCCTCCAGAAATGATTACTATATCTTTATGTGTAAATGTAGATGCTAAATTCTCAACATCCTCAATAACATTTTTCAGCAGTGCAGCTGGCTTTAGTATCATTTGTACTTCATAAATGTGACTTTCTAACTGTCGATGCAATACCGCATTCAAATTGCGACCATATTCATCGCTCAAAATTAAAATTCTTCGCTTTCTTTCTCTCCCTTCCTTTTCTAGCCCTTTCTCTCCTGCAGACTGACCCTGCCCTGTCTCATGTTGCATTTGTCCTGTCACTCATTCGTCCTCAAAATCACCCTGTAAAGTTCCCAATTGCAATTCAAGTTTCCGGTTAGATATTTCAAGCATCTGTATCCACGTCTTCAGTTTGTTGTTCACAATCTCCAGTTCTTTCCCTTTTAAGTTCACTCAACACTGTGTCCAAAACCACACATTGGCTACAATTTGAAGTTGCTTCCACACATACATTCTCCAGAGTCACTAACATTTCCTTTAACATCTTGATGGTTTCCATCTGTTGTTCCACCTGCCTAGAGTAGTTGTCTTCACATGCATACACATCCATTTTCAATGTTACAATTCTCCCTTCAAGTCTTTCAATATATCCATTTTTCTGGTTCAGCTGTTCCTTATATTCAGAAATATGCAATTTTTTACTGTTCAGTTCCTCATTACATTCACTAGAGTAAACTATTTGAAGCCTGTTTACAGCCCGTACATCTTTATCTCTGTCCAAGCAACTCTTGTGAAAGACTTCCAGGCAGTTGATACAAAAATAATTCTTTATTTCTTTATCCTTACTGCAACACCGTTTTGATTCTTTCAAAGTAATTGTGGACACCTATATAGTGTCAACAACAAACAAAACAAATAAATTGTTTAGTATTCTGATAGCAGAATCAATTGATAATCCTTATCACACTGTTCTTCAGTCAAACCAGACAAAAAACTCCTGACTCCACTGCATTGGCATACATTAAAACCCCTGCACTTAATGCCCGCCAAACATATACAACCAAAATGTCAGAGTCTATCCCACAACAAGTCTCCAATAAACACCAGACCAAAAAAAAACCAACATTTAAAACCGTCCCCTTCCACTAAAAAATCAAACTTCAATGAAAGCAAACACAAAACACCCAACATCAGTAAATTTTTAAAACTAATATTTTGTATATATTTTGCTTTGTCGATATTAATAAATAAATATTAGTTCAACTTGATTATTTCGTTTGATAAACACTCTATTTTGTATATGTATATATTTATTTAATTTTAGGCCAGACATTTATCGATCCTCTGGTAAATTTGAGCTCCTTGATCGTATCCTGCCCAAACTAAAAAAGACAGATCATCGTGTATTACTCTTCTGTCAAATGACCCAGCTGATGACAATAATGGAAGATTATTTAAACTATAGACAATTTGGATATCTACGTTTGGATGGTACAACAAAAGCAGAAGACCGTGGTGATTTGTTGAAAAAATTTAATGATAGACGAAAGGAATATTTTATTTTCTTACTGTCAACCAGAGCTGGTGGCCTGGGTTTAAATCTTCAGAGTGCCGATACTGTAATTATATTCGATTCAGACTGGAATCCCCATCAGGTAAAAAAAAATAAATGTTTTAACAACTCTTTTTTGTGAATAATCAAGAAGTTGCATATTTTTGTTTTAAGTCATGTTAAATATGAAATTTGTGAAAAAAAAATTTGTTTTTTATTCATTTAGTGCGTGAAAATATGAATGCACATATGTTATCATACATGACAATGGTAATTGGAATAAAAGAAATTGTCATTAAATTATTAATAATACCTTTATTATGTCCAATAGAAGTAGCAACCACACGCTGATTGTTAGGTTCAGCGAGGCCCATTCTATTCCATTTAATCTGGATCGTTGAGTGCTGCAGGGTTCCGTTTTGGATCCGCCTCTATTGCTGTTGTTCGTAAACGACCTTCCGCTTTATATAAGTACTGGGATGCTTACCATGTTCGCTGATAATTAGTGATGGGTCGTTATTTAACAGTCTGTTATTTTTAAACGGTTGCCGAGCCGCAACGGTAACCACCAGTTATGGATTTATAAAAATAACAGCTTACAAAATAACGCTTTTTACACTAAACTAGAATTCGGAGTCGAATCTGTTTCAGTTCCACTGCAACTAGGTTCGATGAATAAACATCGGTTTTCATCGGCAACTGTTATTTAACCATTTAACGGGATGAATAGCCTTGAGACTGGGAATCCTAAATATGTATGGGGTATACAGTATAGAGCGGACTTTACTTCATAACATTATACTTATCACGTTATTTATACTAATGTGCTCGCTTTCGCTCAGAGGTTTAGGAACGTAGGATCTTCGGTACAATAAAACGGTTAAATTTTAATTTTAACCGGTTGTTGATAGAGATACGGCATACGGACACTACTACACAGAGTTAATCTGTTAAACTGAGAAGCTGTTATTTTTGAAACAGTTGAGTTTCCCACTAGTATGTAAAGCCAAATATTTAATAATAAAAAATGTTGCGTGAAAAGATGAATTTCTGTAAAAACGTGTTATTACTTTCACTATAGACAACGCAAAATAGGGTTATTTCACGTGAAATTAAAGTACTTATTGATTTAAATTTATATACATTACCTAAGAAAACAGTTAACACGTCATTTTCATTTGTCTGATAATAGTTATCAAATTGATAAAAAAATATAATGATACATTTTTTAATATCTATATACATTTAAATATAAAAAATTAAATGAATATATATATATATATATATATATATATATATATATATATATATATATATATATATATATATATATATATATATATATATATATATATATATATATACAGGGTGTTTCTAAATTGATGCGAACAATTTTGCAGGGTGATTCTTTGGTGAAAAATAAGGGGTGTCTTTTTATAAAGTTTTTCTTGAAACCCCTTCTCCTCCAAGTTACAGCACTTTAAAATTTTGGCAAAAAAAAGTTGTCATTAAATTTCTCCGTTATGGAATAATTTTAAAAAACGAAATTTTGCAGATGCATAAGGCTAACAAAATGGCAGTTTTAAAATGATTTTATAACCCTATAATGTAATCACAAGAGGGTGAAAAAACCCACCCTTACATTATTTTTTATCACTACTTTTTATTGTGTGTACCGTTTCTATTTTTAAAACAAAGATTTAGAAAGAAGGATTCATTTAGCAACTTTTTTATATCTTGAGATTTTCTCATAAAATTGTTAGTTTCATCAGAAAAAAATAAAATATTACTCAGATCGATGTCACATGAATTTACAGTGGTTGTTATTTGCTGAAAAATCAAGTACGTGGTAGGCTGTCAAATAATTTCTTTACCGAAATTTTATGAGCTGCATTATGTTATGCAGTTCTTAGAATCACTCCCTCTCCCTGTGTAGTGTAGTAGTATATAAAGCATTTATTTGTTGAAGCTAGTGCTGCCTTGCAATAAAAGTTCTAACGTCCCAAGACGTGATAAATAATGATATTTATTGATTCTTGCTGTGGCATTGACATTTACGTAAAGACCCCTCATAAAATAAATTTGTTAGAAATGACTAGTTTATAATTCCTAAAACATCTTTGTAAATACCTATAAAAGACTCCTTTCTGATTTCTAAAAGTTTCACTTCAGAGTGGCAAAAGATTTACGACACGCTTATTATAATTTCTTAACCCTTCGTTTCATTTTCATATCTACAAAATTTGAGATTTATACACTACGTGAAATAGCGGGGTAAAAATACAATGCATTTATACTAGTGTGCTGGCTCTCGCTCACAGCTTTGGGAATGTAGGATACTATCGATCGACTATCCAGTTTAAAATAACAGATAAATAACTGAAGCTGTTATTTTCAACGGTTATTATTAAATAACGTTAATGGCTTCAACTGTTAATAGAAAATAACCGTTTTTCCCATCACTACTGATGATATAACGGTTACGGTTGTGGCTGACACTTGGGAGGAGCTTTTAGCCAAGGCGGATCTCATGGCGGCTGAACTGAGCATGTGGTGTCTACAATATAAATTGATACTCAATCGTCCATCAGTTGACCGTATCAGATAAGGCCTGGGGTTGTTTAGAGCCATATAAACCGTTCAGCACATTATTGGGCGACTCAAGGCTGCCTAGACCGTTGAAAAAAATTGGTGGGACCCCTACTTGGCCTGTTCTTGAAAATTGCGTTCGAGGAGCTCTTCAAATTTTCTTGCTAGATGGTGGTTGCAGGGTGTGGTGGATGTTCCAACGCCAAACATTCTCTACTGCATGGTGTAAAAGTGATACAGGAGAAAGACGAACAAAAACCAAAGAATGGACGAACCAAAGAACGGAAGTACCAAAGAAAGGGATGGCTGCAATAATTAATTCATATAAATGCGTTGAGTTCGAGATCATTCACATGTTACAGCTTGTAGCATGTTCACGTTAAATACAAAACTTATCTGCATGTTAATTGTAAGAACAAAAGGTAATTGGTTATTAATATTGAATTATACGAGAACATTTCTACAAGCCACCATGAAAACACGACAGCAAGTAGGTATTAAACAGAGCCGTTTATGAAAACAAATTCATTATAAAACAAGCGAGTGTTACATTTTCATCATACCCCATAATGGCGAGCTGCCTTCTTATTGCTTATCTGGATGTTATCGACATATTATTCTTTATTTAAAGGCTTGTTAAGCAGAGAATGTTTTAAGTCGTTGCAGGTTTTCTTATCTGAAAAATAAATCTGACCTACCAAGTGTCAAATCTGGGCAAAGCAGTAACTCTCACAGACTAACAAGACGGTGTGATCATTGACTATGACCCTGGTAAATCATGTCGATGGTTTATGTCAACATTAGGATGTCATCTTATGTGGGCAGAGTCCCTTGACTGGATGAATATTACAAAGATACATTAATGAACTTTATAGCATGGGAAAAGGTTGTAAAACGTGTAACACGTTACAATTGTTGTTGTTCTTATTATTAAAAAGTTACAGGAGACCTATAACTAATAGCTCACTATTCCTAGTACCAGTCACGCCATTCCCATAAAGATGTAGGCACACCACAAAGCCCATGCTATTTATTAACAATGTTTCTCCATGCTCTTCTGTCCTGAAAAGCTTTGCTTCTTTCTTCTAGATTTGCACATCTCGACATACACACTCTCCTATTAAATAAACTCGTCTTCTTTAATATATCACCCACATCCAACTAAGCTTTCCGGGGTCTTCCAGAGCCTCTCTTACCATTTACAGGCGGACAGTGAAAACTGCAGGTAGTGCACTGAAGCAGTGGAAACAACAGAACGCTTGCTATCCCAGTAAACACATGTTCGTTAATTAAACGTTTAAAAGGAAACTGCTACCTTACGTTTAATTTTGGTAAAAATGTCGCCCGAATAAACATATAATTAAACCAATATAAAAACGTTTTTATACATGTATGTTTTAACGTTTAAATATACGTTTTTCTTACATGTTTATTAACAAGGATTTTATAACGTTAATTTAACTATCATCTGTAATGGAGAATATACGTTTATAATTACCGTTTATCAACGGGAATTTGTAACGTTAAACTGTTTGCCGTTAATAACGTAAAATATACATTTTTTATACATGTTTATTAACAAGGGTTTTGCAACGTTGATTTAACCATCATCTGTCATGAAGAATATACGTTTATAATTAATGTTTATCAACGGGATCTGTCACGTTAATCTGCTTGTATTAACGATGTATAATAAACGTTTGAATTACAACTAATACATACCTACCAAATGATAGTTTTTCAACCCAGCTGACAGCAGAAGATGAGTACGATAAATTTTTTGACGATGGCAACTTATAGGCCAAACGATCATTAGGTGTAGAAGTGTCAAACTGGACTCCATTGCGGTGTAGATACTTACTTTAAGTGCTCATTGCTCATCAAAACTTCTAAACTTGCTACTCTGCTAAATTTTATAAACTTACCATTGACAAATTATTATTAATGTTCATAATTTTAAATGGGCTTTATAAAAATGGATTAGATCACAAGTCAAATGTCAAATAAAAATAACTTTATTTAAAAAACAAAAATATATTTAAAAAAACTTACATTTCATTATCAAAAAACTAAAATAATTAATATTACATTCTAAAAATATAACAAGCTTCTTCAATCATAGCGTCTTAATCATGAAATAAAAAATATATTTCTTAAATTATTTGTCAACTTCTCAACAACAACAAAAAGTATTGCTCCAGTAGTTTTTTGCTCTGGACCTTTTCGAAGTAGCTAATTTCAACCAATCCTTAACAGCACAAAAGATTGCTCTGTCGCCTTTTTCACGTTAGGGAAAATTTAGCTTTGCAGCATCTAAAATTATAAACTACTAAATAGAAATAAATACGTCACAAAATTGTGATTACCATATACAACTGCCATTAGTCTCGTGGGTTCTAATGAAATTATATATATATATATATATATATATATATATATATATATATATATATATATATATATATATATATATATAGGTATACATGTATCGTGCAAATTAAATTAAACTGGGGAAAATAAACAAATACATCAGAATTTATAAATGCTAAACCTGTAGCTAACCATTATTACTATCATTCGAAAGTTTGATTCACGAACAATCAAAATAGAGGAAAAAAAGGTGTATTCATAAACGTTAGATATACGTCTAATGCCTCAATAAAATTAAACTTGAAAATATGAGAACATGGCCGATTTTAAACACGCCGGCTAAACTCATAAGTCCCAATTATTTATTCTATCTAATAACGCTCTATAGAAATCAAAGTACAAGAAATGTGATTAACTTCGACAACGTTCGAAGACAATTATTACATATTGTGATACAGCTTACCTTAACCTAACTTCCAGACATAAAACTTGCACTAACAGCACCTATTTCCAAAACTTTTAAGGAAAATCGCTACAGGATGATAATCATTCTTTGTAAATATGTATAAAACAATTATAAATTATAGAACAGACCACCACTCACCATTACATACAAGTGTCACGTACTGAATATAATATTTAATAAAATTGAATTCTAAGCACCACGTTACACACTGTATGCCGTCACTTCGACTGTTCTGTTTATATTTCTTGTTCATTCTCGTTCAGCAGCATGCGCACAAACACTTACTAATTTACAAGGACATAAATGTGTTTTATGTATTACACAATGGAATGCAAAAGACAAAATAGCTCCTTGTAAAACATACACGCATTGTCGAATATCTCTCAGATTGATTATGTGACAAGAATTTTTAAAAAGCCAGAAAAAAATGTAACCTATATAACTATAGGTACATAATATAATATATCACATAATATCTCATGCTAAAATAATATCTAGTAAGACAGTATATTTTATGTATAAATCCCTACTTCATGTATATTTTTATAGGCGAATCTTGTTGAAACTACGTCTAAATATTATGTTTAAAAACACTTAATTAATAACGTCTTTTACAACGATAAATTGTTAAGTAATTTGCTTTTTTAACAAAAATTTGAAAAATAGTGGTTTTAAATATATCGTTTATATCACATAAAATATCTCTCGCTTAAAAAATGTCTGGTAATATACGTATATTTTATGTATGAATCCCTACTTCGTGCATGTGTTTCATAGGCGAACTGTGATGAAACAACCTTTAAATATTATGTTTAAAAACACTTAATTAATAGGTCTTTTACAATGACAAATTGTTTCGTTGCTTTTTTTTAAAAAAAAATTAGGAAAACAGTTGTTTTAAATATAACGTTTATAGCACATAAATATCTCTCACTTATAAAATGCCTGATAAAATACGTGTATTTTATGTATGAATCCTAACTTCATGTAGGCTTTTGGTAGGCGAACTGTGTTGAAACAACGTTTAAATATTATACCCTTCATCAATAAGGTCTTTACAACGAGAAAAATTTTTCAGAAAAATTAGGTAAATACCTGTTTTACATATAACGTTTATACCACACAAAATATCTTTCGCTTATAAAATGTTTAATAAAATACATATATTCAACGTATTAATCTCAACTAAACGTAGTTTTTTGAAAGGCGAAATTTGTTTAAATAACGTTTAAATATTATGTCTAAAAACTCTTCATAATTAACGTCTTTACAACGAAGAAATGGTAACGTTGCCTTTTTAGCCTAGAATTAAACGTTAATTTTTATAACCGATAACGTATTTTCAACGGTCTTTACGTAAAACAGACGTTTATTAAACGCACGTGTGTTTATTGGGATGTGACTCCAAATACCTTGGAGGCATTATTTTAACACTCCAGGAAATAGGTAAAATAGTCCCCAAAAAGATAGTAGACTATATGAAAAGCCTGAACATTTTAGGCAACTATTAGAAAAAAAGAGTCATGCACAAAACACCCATTAGGGCCACAATGCTGAGAGGCCAAAAGCCTATATGACCCATTAAACAATCTACAATCTACCATTTACATGCTGTCTATAAATTCTACATGTCACTCTATCCCTATCCATTTGTTCTATGTGTCCAAACTACTATCCTACTTACTTTCAATAGACTTTTCTACATTGCATTAGCCAAGAAAATTTCTAACTCTTGCCTTTTCTTGATTTACCCGTCACTCGTCTCAGGTAGTACATTTCAACAGCATTCAATTCTCTTACATGCTTTGACACACCCAACTTTCAGACCCATGAATAGTCGGTACCATTATGATGTTATACAGTGTGTCCAAGATAAGGACAGCCACCATGGGCACTCCAAAACGGTAGCAGATACAGAGTTGGTTAAATGGGAGAAAAGTTGCTCACTCAAAAGCCCAACAAATTGGCGGTTGGACATCTGCGAAAAAAAATTTGGGTTTGAGATCTTTTGAAAAATTAGCATTTTTCGATTTTATATATTTTTGCTACCACATCGTCACAACATGTGGAAGTATCACATAGGCGACAAAAAAACCAAACCTTTTTTTTTGCTTAAACGTGAAAAGTATGAAAACGTGATTCGGAAAATAAAATGTTTTTGTCTGTACGTCTGTCTGTTTGCAGCCACGGTAACTTTATAGAACGAATTGAGATATCACCTTCAAATTTGGTATACAGCTAGCACTTGACAAACAGACAGTTCAGATTGTTTTTGGGTAAAATTGCGCTAAGGGATGAGTGGGGGGTGATTTGGTTAAAATTTACATTTTTTTCGTTAAAACTGGAGTAACAACGTTTTAGGGTTTTATTTATTAGGGGGTTGAACGTGTGGGGGTAGAATATTGTTGACAAAAATTTAGATTTTTTTTGTTGTTGCTAAAACAGCGTAAAAAGTCTCAAAACATATAGAAGACTTGATTCGGGAACGAACATTCTTTTGTCTGTCTGTCGGTCTGTCAGCATGTACTTCTGTCTGTTAATAGGCGCAATAACTTTCGAACGAATTGAGATGTCATCTTCAAATTTGGTATCCAGTTAGCACCCGACAAAGGAACGCTTCAAATTGTTTTTGGGTAAGATCGCTTCAGGGGGTAGGGGATAAGGGGTGATTTGGTGAAAATTGACATTTTTTCAATAAAACTCGAGTAATATAACGTTTTAAAAGTTTATGGGTACAGAAATACAAATATTTTTTTTTGTGGTCAAGTCATGGGCCCTAATTCATTCCATGAGAATGTATTTCTGAAGAGAATAAATTATTACCGCTAGGTGTAAGTTATGATTCAATTTGCAGTACTATTTTTTTCTAGCCTTAATGGTGGACCTACACTAATACCCATGACACTTCTCCACGGCAACTTTTGATGTTCTTTAACGTATCATTGCTAATTTTGGAATCCGACATCTTTGCGGGACTATCATCATGTTCTGAAAGCCCTTTTTATTCCAAACTCAGCAATGTTTCACAGTTTGCGGTTTAGTATCATTTTAGTCTTTTTTTCGACCTCAATCAAAAAAATTCCTATTACAAACCTGTACATAGCTTTTAAACTTAAGTACTAAACAACTAGCTATATCAATTAACACTTTAGGTCATTTAGGCGTTTAATAATAATTCAATGGATGAATTGAGGTAATAATTAAATGGAAATAACACAAATAAAATTCCATTACCAGAGGACCTAAACATTAAAAAAAACCAACAAACGAACACGGAGAAAACAACTAAATTTAGAGCATATGTTCAAATAAACTTCCACTATTTTGCAACCACAAATAGCACCTTCTAACTGTCGATCCTAAAATCATAGTCAACATTTTTGGAGTAATACTGACAAATGCTTCCAAAACTAACCTCCTAAGGTCTTGTTCTGTAGAAAAGTGTTGCTGATATACATGATTTTTAACATATCCCCATCGAAGAAATGAAGCAGGCTTATATCTGGTGAATACACTGGTCAGGTGTTTCCGAATATATGCTGATAACCTTATCTGGAAATCTCCTTGAAAGATATTGCCGAACAGTTATGGAATTATGTGGAGGTGCCCCATCCTGCAGTATCCAACAGTTGCGAAGGCATGTTATCAAGAGCATCCTCTAAATCGTTTTGTAGCAAATGTGGGTTGCGCTCCGATGTTAAGGTATGGTGGTAAAGAAACGGTTCTACAATCGTTGCACCGAAGATACCAGCCCACATATTGAAAGCAAAACGGTGTTGATGCCTCAACGTTTTATTTGAGCGTTGTTTGGTTTCAGACAAATAATGAACATTTCTTCTATTGAAAATACCATTATTTATTATACCATTAGTAATCATGCTTTCATCAGACCTTATTATTTGATATGGAAAATTAAAATTGTCCTGGCATTATCTTGTGTGCCACTCACAGAATGAGCGATGTTGTTCTAAATCAGCTGGTCTGAGTGCTTGACAAATTCTGTACTTGTACGGATGTAATTTTTGTTTTCGTAAAATAAAATGTGATGTTGATTTTGATATACCAACGTTTTGTTCAATCCGTCGAACTGATGTACGGGATCCTCAGTAACTGCTAACAAAACATTATGTACTGCTTCCTCATTGCTAGCTAGACTTTTTCCGAGAAGCTACAGGTTTTTTAAAAGTACCATATGCTTTAAGTTTTGTCAATAATGTGCTATAAGTCCTTTTATTTGGCTGTCTTCTTTCCGGATATTTCTGCAAATACATACGCTCTGCAACAGAACAATTTCGGTTGGATGAAATGGAACATGCCAGCATGTCAAACTTTTCTTCATTAGAAAACATATTTGCTTGAAACCATTTACTAATTATTACACAATAAATTAAAGAAGGAAGTAATGTGTCAAAAATTAATGTTACTGTCAATCCAGATATGGCTATTGTCACATCCATTTATTTTCCACAGCATACTTTTGTCTTTTTAATTTAAGTTTGTTCTATGTTTATTCCGTTGGATTATTATTAAATGCCTAAATGACATAAAGTGTGAATTGATATAGCTAATTGTTTAGTACTTAAGTTTAAAAGCTATGTACAGGTCTGTAATAAGAATTTTATTGAGTAAGATCTAAAGAAAGACTAACATTGTACTAAAGCACCAAGTGTGACACATCGCTGAATTTGGAATAAAAAGGGCTGTCAAAATATATCAATAAATGATTCAAACAAGTAATATCGCAAACACGGCACAAGACAAGATGCATATACCCCAAAACCTGAAACTTTGTAAAGTTAGAATGACAGATGACATGCAAAGCACAGAATGTCAAAAGTATCTTCTGTTTTCAAAACCATAGAGTGGCAAGGAGAATTATAAACACCCTTTAATAGATTAAGATGTAGCCGTTACTGCAAAGTAACTATACAATGTTGGTAGCTTTTAGTGAAAGTAACTTTAAAGTTCCGGCTATTTATTATTCGGCACCAAAGACAAGCTATAACTACTTACAAGTTCCATATTTTAATGAATGCGACTTCATAGTGTTTGTTTTGAAATGCGACATTTTGTAGGAGATTTAAGACACCATTACCACTACCACTATGGCCTACCACCAAAACTCTGTACGTGGACAGCAAATTTCCTCTCCAACCGGAGCATTTCTGTTGTCGTGGATGGCCATTCCTCTAAACTGTATCCAATTAATGCAGGAGTTCCTCAAGGTTCAGCTTTAGCCCCTACTTTGTTTCTTCTCCACATCAATGACCTCCTCTCTAGCACATCCAACCCAGTTCACAGTTACGCGGACGACAACACCCTCTACTCAAATATACAATATTCTAAGCCTGTCTCTTTAACCCAATTAGATGAGGATCTCAGACTCATGGAGGGTTCTATCTCCGTGGATCTCCAAAAAATATTAGACTGGGGAAGTAGAAATCTTGTACAATTCAACCCCTTCAAATCACAGTCTTGCTTTCTTTCTCATAAGAGATACACCAGCCCTAGACCCATCACAATAAACAACCAAGTTATTCAAAGTAATGAGTCCTCTTCACTTGTTGGCATCTTTGTGGATCGAAATATCAATTGGCACCAACATGTCACATCAATTGCAGAAGCGGCTGCTAAGAAATAAGGTTTCCTCTTCCGGGCTCGCAAATACTTTTCACCAGCTAATCTCTATACCTTATATACTTCACAAATAAGACCAAACCTTGAATAGTGTTCCCACATCTGGGGTGCAGCTACCGCTTCTACACTTGCTATCCTGGACTCCATTCAGAGCAGAGCTATACGTCTCATCAGTGACCCTACCCTCACCTAAAGGCTGCCATCCCTTGCCCACCGACGTGCTGTTGGTGTCCTATCTCTCTTTTATAGATATCTGCATGGGCTCTGCTCAGAGGAGCTTTCTTACATAGTTCCTCCATCTGCTGCCCCCAACAGATATACCAGGGGAACAGAGCAAATGCACCCTTTTACTGTCCAGGTCACCAGACATAGAACATCTTGTTATGCCCGCTCTTTTGTCCCGAGGATTTCCAAGTTGTGGAATTCCTTGCCGCCACATGTTTTACCTTCTCCCCCGAACCTCCAAACCTTCAAGTCCAGAATTAACAAGTTGCCTCTTTCCTCCTTGTCGGCACCCATGGTACGATAGTATTTAGGCTGTAAGCCCTTGTGGTGTGTTGTTCAAATAAAAATAAAAAAAGCCACATTACATTAGGATAAATATCTTAAAATTAATTTATGGGTATTTTTGCAGTTATCGCAGCAAATTTTTAAAAAATTATTAGTTTCATGTATAGAAAAGTAAATTAGAATACAAATTGCAGCACCGAGGGTATGATGTGGAATGCGATATTACGTCGTATATAATTTTTATTAAAAACAGCAATTTCAAGAGTGCGTAATTTCTGGATGCACAAATCATTAAATTTTGTCAGTAAGCTTGCATTCGTTTAGATTTAAACACTCTAGACATCCATATATAAAGCATCAGAAATGTAATTATCATTGTTGACTTGTAGTCTGCTGGTATCTTGTAGAATTGAAATAAAAGACAAAGACGATTTCAAAACATAAGAGTTGGAAAGATATATTATTCTGCGAAATAATTTTAAAGATAAAGAAATAAGGCGCAAGACAGAGTAGGTAGTAATAAGCTCCATGATAGTGGCTGTTTCTGTTTCACCATGTCGACGCTACGTGAACGCTATGGTGTTAGAACGTAGTTGGATAAGTTCCCGATACCACTCCACTACATTGTCGCTATTCCGCATTTTGGTGGTTGCTCCATGATAGGAACGTTCCTATAACGGATCACTGACTGGTGTCCAAGCACTAAGAAGATATCACGACAGTCACTGCCGGGTTCCAGCGACCAATTGTGCTAGTTTGTAGCTTCTCCACAATACTTGACAAACTTATCGCTTGATAATTTTTGCCTTCACTCTTGTTTCCTTTACCTTTATACAAAGCCACTATGATAACGTCCTTCCACTTCCTTGGCACTTGACCTACTTTTGTGCACACGTTAAACACCTCACATAGCCACACAGTCAAATTTGAGCATCCATTCTTTAAGTTATTGATCACTATTTCAACCTCATGCATTTCAACAGTTGTCACATTCTCTTTGAGTTGCAATAGGCAGAGGGTTCTGATGGTTCTTATTGCTCTCATATAGTTTCTCAAAATACTCTTTCCAACATTCCCTTACACCTTGTTTGTCCCATACCATGTCCCCATCTGTTTTCACCCCAGTCAATGTTTCTTGTCTTGCCCTTTTTGTCCACTTGCAAAAGAGAGCCTCAGTGGTTCAGTGGTAAGAACATGTGCCTCTGAACCGAAGGGTAGTGGGTTCGACTCCCAGGGTTCCCCTTTCACTTTTCCCTACATACTGTACAGTTAACATCAACCGGGGTTATGGCATTGTATTTGAGTTAAATGTCTGCATGTTGCTTTCTTCAGAGGGGGCGTAAAGCCATCAGTCCCGTGTCCATGCGATGTTGGGCGCGTTAAATATCGCTACCCTCCTTACAGAAAGGCAGCGGCTTGGCAAAATTTCCAGAATATTAAGGGAAAACTGCTCCCTGGCGTCGGTGATTGGTCATAGTCGCGGAAATAGACTGACGTTAAAGGAACCAAAATACACACACATCCACTTCCAAAAGAATGTCTTTTCCCTTCAAAGCGGTTCTGCATTTTCTCCGCCTCTTTCATTTTCAGGTCCTGCCTACTGTCACCAACGATTCGTTTGCACTCAGCTTTCTTTACTTTTTCAGGGTCGTCCATGCACTTTTTACATTGTATTCTTTGAGGTATTCGTTCCATAATAAATGCAACTACGTCATTCTTTTTCCAGCAGATAAGCATATAATTTCCCTTTCTCGGGCATTCAAAGTACTTCAGCCTTGAGTTTCACATGTTTGTCTTGTTTCCTCACTCACTTTATCCATCATTGTCCCAGTTTTATTGACACCACAAGGAAATAATCGGACAATTTGGAGAACCCAATTCATCACAATGCATTCCTCTGTATACCCTTGCAAAGGACACTGTCCACAACTGCTTGGCAACTAACATATAAATGGTAGCTCTAGCTTTTATTCGCTTAGTTTATTCATCGCTCTGATGACGCCAGCTTTGTTAGCCAAACGATCACCAGGTCTAAAAACCTTATTGTGATGAATTGGGTTCTCCAAATTGTACTTATACACAATGTAGTCTATTATCCTTTTGATGTCAACCCTTTGCAATGCATACTTGTGGATATTTTTGTGTTTAAACCACATATTCGATATGAACAGCTATTTTTCCAGACAAATATTAATCACACAATCACTATTTTCATTAACTCTTGCATTTCCGAAAATGGTCCCACTGCTTTATTAGTTTCATTCCTTTTTATTCCTACCCATTGATGTCTTTCCACAAGTTTTCACTCTCTTGCTCACCGTCACCATTTGTGGGTGCATAGCAGCAACCAAAAATACAATGTATACTCGTTTCCATCTGTACCCATATTCAGGGTTCCCACTCGTCTGGAAAACTGGGAAAAGTCAGGGAATTTATAGAGAAACCATTTTGTCAGGGAACAATTGGAAAAAATTGTGAAAACTGATAGAGTCAGGGAATTTTTGTCCCTATCAGGGAAAAATATTTATTTCCTTTTATGATAAATAATTGAAACAATGTGTTTGCTTTTTGTGCAATTCTGAACCATTCATTTAATTATTTATTTGTCCACAAAACCAGAATAATTGTTTTTTAATTTATTTTGCTTTCATTGGTCGCTTTGTATTTGAAATGGGGAAGTGTGTTTTCTACCATTAGGCGAAGACCTACTCTATTCTTGCTAATGTGTTACACATGTTAGGGGTAAATTGTAGAAGATCAACGTCAGGGAAATACTAAGTGAAAATTGGAACCCGTGATGAGCACTGATAAGCACACTTGGAAAACCCAAATCACCACAACACGTTTTAAAAAACGTTTCACTAACCAAGTTTTCTTCATCAGAGGATGAATAATTCTTATATGGATACATGATATTTAGAATTATTCATCCTCTGATGACGCTAACTTGGTTGGTGAAATGATTGTTGGGTTTCTTAAAGTGTGTTGCAGTGATTTGGGTTCTCCAAGTGTGCTTGTCAGGGAAATAGATTTTGGCATGTCAGGGAAAAGTTAGGAAAATTGATATGCCATTTTTATTGGGAACCCTGAATATCGCTTGGCCTGTTTATCTTGTAAATGTTTTACATGAATATTTTTAGTAATCTAACGGCACAAAGCTGAAGACACTATTGAAAATTTACCATAACACACATCCAGAATTTTCTTGTTTAAATTTAATTTAATTTTGTAAATTATTTGGTGTAATGTCAATGCCATATTGTTTTTGGGTCAATAAATTATTCTCCTACATAATTTTATTATTATTAAATTTTACAGGATCTACAAGCACAAGATCGAGCTCATCGTATTGGGCAACAAAATGAAGTTCGTGTTTTGAGGTTAATGACTGTAAATTCTGTTGAAGAACGTATCTTGGCAGCTGCACGATACAAGCTTAATATGGATGAGAAAGTTATTCAGGCAGGTATGTTTGATCAGAAATCAACTGGTTCCGAACGTCAACAGTTTTTGCAAAGTATTCTGCACCAAGATGGCGATGATGAAGAGGTAGTAACGAGACAAAAACAGTTGTTACAGCTTTTTATGTTTTGTTTTCTTTTAATTTAGGAAGAAAATGAGGTACCAGATGATGAAACAGTAAATCAGATGGTAGCTAGATCAGAAAAAGAATTTGAAATATTCCAAAACATGGATCTGGACAGACGAAGAGATGATGCCAAACTTGGTCCAAATCGCAAACCTCGTCTACTTGACGTTAGCGAATTGCCTAACTGGTTGGTCAAGGAAGATGATGAAGTTGATTCATGGAATTGTGATGAAACCGAAAGTGTGCTTGGTAGAGGAAGTAGGCAACGAAAAGAAGTTGATTATACAGATAGCTTGACTGAGAAAGAATGGCTCAAGGTAATCATTTTATTGAATTTTCCTAGAAAAAATTCACTAATGGGGAGATCCCTACTTGATTTTTGAAAAAAATAATTGAAATGAGCGCAATCTATGTCCCCTAGAAACCATATCCAGGGTCAGTTTATATATATATATATATATATATATATATATATATATATATATATATATATATATATATATATATATATATATATATATATATTTATATACATTACCTTTTTGTCAAATTTTATTATTATTAAGAAAAAATTTTTTTTTTAAATGTATATGTTACAATATGCATTGTGTGGTGAAACCAACCAAAATTCATCAAAATAACTTTGTTTCGGATTTTTTTTTAGAAAAACTGGTTCAATAGGGCTGGCTAACAAACTCCTCCAAGCCATTAATAAACGAAAGATTCTTGCTGAGTTTCATCAAAATTGGTTCATAACTTTTTGAGTTATCGTATGGGTACATATATATATATATATATATATATATATATATATATATATATATATATATATATATATATATATATATATATATATATATATATATATATATATATATATATATATAAATTCAAACGAACCTTGGTTTCAGGTTCTAAGGACCCAAATTCGCGCTCATATGAAAAAAAGTTGCAAAGTCTCTCCATCGATAGTTCTCTATTAAAGAATTTTCTTTACTAAAAATTCGCTAATAGTATTGCAGTTCTGACCGATAAAATATGAAAAAACAAATCGTTTGCTAACTACAGGCAAAATAAAATCAACATTTCTAAATACCTTAACCCATAAAAAACAATTGCAAACGCAAAAAAAAAAGAAACAAATTAAGAATTTTGTTCCAGGAAACAAAAATAAAAGTGTTATTGAAAAGATACCTTTTAATTTTCCTATTTCATTTTAAACTTATTTAAGATTAATATCTTTCTTCCATCTTTTATTAACAATTGTAACTTACAAACTGAATCTACAATAATGGTATTAGTAACCCTCGATGTACTGGGTTCAGGAGATATTATTTACTTCTTGAACTGGTTTGGATGTATTCTCTCGGTTTTCATTAATCATTTCTTGTTCTGATCCCTCCTGGTACTCATAATTTTCATATTTTTTTCATATGCCGCAGGGTTCCATACTAGGTCCATTACTATTCAATATCTTTATTGGCCCAGTTAAACATGTTTTACATGTTCCTTTTTTAATGTATGCAGATGATATTAAGATTTTCGCAAACATTTCGAGTGTTGATGACTGTTTGCGGCTCCAGAACTGTCTTCAGACCCTAGATGAATGGTGTTGTCAGAGTGGTCTTTCTATGAATGTTTCCAAGTGTTGTGTGATGTCATTTACTCGAAATAAGCACACAATCACTTTTGGGTACAATATAAGAGGGCTTCCACTTGATCGCCCCGGGACAGTTAAGGACCTTGGAATTGTTTTTGATGGTACTCTATCTTTTAAACCACACTATGAGCAGACTGTCAGCTCTGCTTACAAAACTCTAGCGTTTCTGATAAGAAACAGCAAAAATTTCTCACAGACTGACACCCTCCTCCTGCTCTTTAGCTGTTTGGTTAGGTTCCGACTTGAATATGGCTCAGTTGTGTGGGCTCCTACTTATGAGATACATGTGGTAAGCCTGGAATCAGTGCAAAGGAAATTTCTAAAATTTCTTAGCTTTCGTGAGGATGGTCGATATCCGTCTATTGGTTTTCCTCAGGAAAGTTTACTTCTTCGCTTTAGTCTGCAGAGTCTGTTGATGCGCACGCAATGCAGTTTCATTATATTTTTATATAAACTGGTTAATTCTGTGTTCGACTGCCCTAGTCTGCTTCAGCAACTTAATTTCAATGTGCCTCGAATTGCAGCACGTTTTCCAGGCACATTCTATCTCCCAACTGCTGGTACACGATTTCTGCAATCGTCTCCAATTTACCAGATGTGCAATGATTACTCTGCACTGCAAGACCGCCTAGATATCTTCTCATGCAACATATCAGAGATAAAAATGTTTTTTAAAGCGATCTAATTTGTGACTTTTTTAGTATTGTTAGTTTGATTATTGTTGGTTATTATGTTTTGTGTATTGGCCCATCCTTAATTTGGCTTTTAAGCTGTTGGATGGTGTATGAATAAATAAATAAATGAATATTCATCAGTTTCTTTGTTAAATGCATCTATTTTATCTTCATGTTGTTAATCTGTTATGTTAAAGATAACTTATTCACTTAGTTTATCTTTAGAGGTATCATTTTTGCTTTCTATTGAGGCAGCAGGTTCAATATCACTTATTGTATCAGTCTCGTTTGTTAATGTTAAATTCAAATTATTTATTGCTCTTTCATCAGCGAAGAACTGTAAATTATGTTTTATGAAAACATTTTTTTCTGTGGTGGAAACTGTCAGTCTATTTCTCTTTACCGTTTTAATATTAGAATGTAATTGAAAATTTCGTTCACAGCTACTGGTAGTGGCTGGCATACGATAATAGCCTTTTTGCTATTTTCGTAAGAGCTATATTTGGATAGAATCCAGTCCACCATGGTATTGATGAATCGTTGGCAGCTACTCTCCAATATGCCTGGTTAGAGAAGATGCTTGTGTGAGCTCTATATTCAACAATTTGAGAAGTTCTGTTTGATCGATGCTGATGTTATTACCAAGTGTTGTTACAAACTGCACTATGATATTAAATGCTGTATTATCTATTAATCCATGTTGGTCTGGCTCCAGAAAACATGTAGTGCCTGGAGCATCATGTGTCATGAATACTTTCCATTATTCCCACATATAAATAATTTTCTGTTGGTCTATCAAAGAAAAAGCATCGTGGCACTGTGTTATAAAATTTTCTCTGTCTTTAAGATGTTTCTAAGAATATTGAACAATTGCTTTATGCCCTTCCAGGCAGTTTATTGATGCTGATATTGGTTGTAGAAGTTTTAATAGTCTGTTCAATGCTTCCAAAAATTTATTATCTTCTATGGTATTTTTTATCTTGGGATCGATACTGTCTTTCAATTTCCTCTCTACACACGAGGCTTTTAAATTATCTGTATTAATGTTTAAACTTTCAAACATCATAGCGTAAGTTCCCCATCTAGTATCCACTGGAACTTTCAGTGTTTTTTTAGTTTCACCACGATTTTTCTGTATTTCTTTAAAAACTTCTTCGAATCAACACAAATCAGCTTCTTCCTATTCACAGTTTCTTGGCCTTAACTTCGCAAATCAGCTGTTAAAAAGTTGGTTACTGGCCCACAAATTGACATTTACATTTTTTTATTTTTTTTATTTCAACAACACACCACGAGGGCTTACAGCCTAAATACTATCGTACCGTGGATGTCGACAAGGAGGAAAGAGGCAACTTGTTAATTCTGGACTTGAAGGTTTGGAGGTTCGGAGGAGAAGGAAAAACATGTGCCGGCAAGGAATTCCACAACTTGGAAGTCCTCGGGACAAAAGAGCGGGCATAACAAGATGTTCTATGTCTGGTGACCTGGACAGTAAAAGGGTGCATTCGCTCTGTTCCCCTGGTAGATCTGTTGGGTGCAGCAGGTGGAGGAACTATGGAAGAAAGCTCCTCTGAGCAGTGCCCGTGCAGATATCTATAAAAGAGAGAGAGAGGTCACCAACGGCACGTGGGTGGGCAAGGGATGGCAACCTTTGGGTGAGATGTATAGCTCTCTTCTGGATGGTCCAGGATAGTGAGTGTAGAACCGGCAGCAGCACCTCAGATGTGGGAGCAGTATTCGAGGTTTGGCCTTATTTGCGAAGTAAGTAAGGTATATAGATTAGCTGGTGAAAAGTATTTGTGAGCCTGGAAGAGGAAACCTAATTTCTTAGCAGCCACTTCTGCAATTGATGTGACATGTTGGTGCCAATTGAGATTTCGATCCGCAGAAATGCCAACAAGTGAAAAGGACTTATTACTTTGAATAACTTGGTTGTTCATTGTGATGGGTCTAGGGCTGGTGTATCTTTAATGAGAAAGAAAGCAAGACTGAGATTTGGTGGGGTTGAATTGTACAAGATTTCTACTTCCCCAGTCTAATATTTTTTGGAGATCCACGAAGACAGAACCCTCCATGAGTCTGCGATCCTCATCTAATTGGGCCAAAGAGGCAGGCTTAGAATATCGTATATTTGAGTGGAAGGTGCTGTCGTCCACGTAACTGTGAACTGGGTTGGATGTGCTAGAGAGGTCATTGATGTGGAGAATAAACAAAGTAAGGGCTAAAGCTGAACCTTGAGCAACTGCTGCATTAATTTGATATAGTTTAGAGGAATGGCCTTCCACGACAACAGAAATGCTCCGGTTGGAGAGGAAGTTTGCTGTGCAGGTACAGAGTTTTGGTGGTAGGCCATAGGCCGGAAGTTTATTAAGCAGCGCTGCGTGCCAGACCTGGTCGAATGCTTTGGATATGTCTAGAGCGACAATCTGGGATTCACCGTGTAGTTCCATAGACTTGTTCCAAGAATGGGTGACAAAGGAAAGGAGGTCGGCAGTTGATCTGCGCTGACGGAATCTATGCTGCCTCTCGTGGATTAGACTGTGTTTTTCAAGAAATTTTAGTAATTTGGTGTTTATATACTTTTCCATCACTTTAGAGATGACTGAAAGGAGAGAGATAGGCCTGTAGTTGCTAGGAAGCGCTTTGGATCCTTTCTTGGGAGCAGGTTGTACTCGAGTTTCCAGTTACTAGGGAATATACCTCTATTGTAAGAAGTCTGAAACAGCCGAGTCAGGACAGGAACAAGTTCTGGTGCACATTTTTTGAGAACAATTGCTGGGATCTCAAGGCCAGAGGCTTTCCTGGTATTCAGAGAAGAGAGCATCTTTCATACGTTTTTAGTTTTGAAAATGATATCCGTCATTTTATGCGTGACATTGGGGACTGTCAGTGGTTGAACATTTGGAGGTGTGTTGAGAGTAGAATTGCCGGCGAACAACGAGGCAAAAAGTTCAGCCTTGCCCAGGGGGGTAGAAACAATTTCATCCCCTGAGACAAGAGGTGGGAATGTGCTTTTGCAGAAATTATTCCCAATAGGTTTAGGAAGAGTCCAGAAGGGTTTGCTGCCCTTGGAGCTTAAGAGGACTTTCTTTTTAATGTGGTTATTAAACGAGTTTTTTGCCTCAGAAAGAATGCGGACATAGCGGTTTCTTGCTTTGTTAAATGCTTGACGGTTTTCTTGACTGGGATTGTGTAAAAGCATCTTGTGAGCTTTGACCTTTTCGAGTCTGGCCTTGTCACAGGATTTAGGGAACCAGGGCTTTTGAGTGGCTGAAGAGGTTTTCTGTGTACGTGGAATAAATAATTCCATGCCAGCTTGGATAATGTCGGTGACGTTATGTGAGATATCAGAGGGGTCAGGATGAGAGAAGCAGACAGACGCCAATGGAAATGAGGAAAAGTAATCCCGCATTTCGTCCCAGTTCGCAGAGTTGTAGTGCCAAACGATATGTGGGTGTGATGACTGTGTGACCTCGGGTTGCATTGTGCAGGAAGCGGTGACCATACCATGGGCTGACCGAGGGGGGCGGTGACTGATACCTTATGACATTCAGGATTTGTAGTAAGAAGGTGATCCAATGGATTTGAGCTGTGTGTTGGGATGTGAGGAAAGTAACTGTGGAAGTTTCCGGGAATGTTTCCAGTAACTTTAAAGGAAACTTTCAAAGGAAAATAAATTCCCTACTGGAAAATGGAAAGTTTCCTTAAAATGGAAACTTTCCAATTCCCATCTCTAGTTTTTAGTGTATTTAGCTTTCAAATGGGACTTTCTTACTTAGCAGGCAGATATAAAATGTTACAAGGCATGCAAAAGCATTGAAAGCTCAAAATCGTGATTTTGTCAGGGAGGACCTTCTTACTTAGGAGGCCAATATTAGATGAATACATATGATACTTGACTTATAAATAAATACTTCTTACCTGGTCTTAGTTCCGGTGTCAAAAAGCCATATGTACCAGATATCTGGATCCGGTTCCGGCAGCATGTATCCGGCCAATGTGGATATCTGGCGAATTGGCTGGATAACCGGAACTGGAGCCAGATTTGACTCCATCACTAGTTAAAACCCTGGACCCACTTCCCCACCACTGAGTAACTGCAGATTTAACTCCTTGAAGAGTGTTACTTCTACCATCAGATACATTTTGCATAATAACAATCTAAGAGCTAACTGTACTGTAACAAATTCCCGACATTTCAGCGGTTTTATCCTTATGCTTTGGATTATTTAGCAAATTTTTCTATGTATTTTTTGTAGGAAATAGCCTTCTTAAAAATGCTGTTAAAACATATCATGATTCACGTTCAAATGGTTAGCAGCAGACAACTGTTTTGTCTGCTTTCTCTTCTGTGCATACATTTGTATTACATTACAGTGTTTAACACAAATGTATGCGAAGTAGGTGATTTTATTGCCATTTGAACAGTAAATTTGACTCCATTAAATCTACCCATGAAATTGAAATGAATAATAAATTACCTTTTCTTGATGTAAATCCACATCCACAGAACGAAAACCACTAGTCTGAGTTACATATCATATACCCATATACCCTAAGGATCCCCAGTAGGGATCAGTGGAGGGAAAATGAGGTTGCATTCCAGCCCGCAAGCCTGGTCTGTTTTACCGACGGTTCGCGGCTGGAGGATCAACAATCCTCCGGGGCAGGAATATACATCGAGGGCCTGGGGGTGCGCGAGATTTATGCTCTGGGCGCATATACCACGGCATTCGAAACAAAGGTGTTCGCTGGCCAATAGACAGGATGTGAGGAGGATGCCTGAGAAATGTGTATACATATGCTCAGATAGCAGTCTGCGCGGGCATAATCAGGTCAACACTCGTTCAGGAGTGTGCTGACGCCCTCAAAGGACTAGCCAGGCCAAAGGAGGTGAACTGGTGTGGGTTCTGGGACACTGTGGCGTAGCGGGGAATGATGTAGCGAATAATCTTGCAAGGCTTCATTTCCGGGGGCTGTTCTGTGGCCTGGAGCCTGCGATAGGCATAAGTAGGAAGACAGTCTCTGTCGCCTTAGATAGGTGGGCTGAGGAAGCCATGGAGAGGCACTGGGGGTTAGTTGGTGGCTGTACGCAGATGAGGGATTTGTGGAGGGGCCGGGCAGAGATAAAGTTGTCTGGTTACTCAGTAGGAGTCGACCTATGCTTCGCCGCATCCTTGGGGTCTGACAGGCCACTGCACCCTTAGAAGACACCTCATATTGATAGGCGTAGAGAGGGATCCAATTTGCCAGGAATGCGGCGAGGATGAAGACACGTCTTATGAATGTGAGGCTTTTGGGAGTCGTCGAGCAGAATTGTTCTGTTCGAGGACTCTGCAGAGGAATCAGGTAAGTACTGTCAAGTTGAAGACTGTCACAGCCTTCATTTCGAGGTCGAGGCGGTTTTGCGATGGAACCGATGAGGAGTAGAGCATGGTTGCTGGGGTTGGCAAAAAGGGCCCATTGTGGCCTATTTGCTTGGCGTTAGCCTCCTCACTATTACTGCTACTACTACTACTACTACTACTAATACTACATTTCAATTTTTGACTGACTTACACCATAGTTTCTCACAAAAAACAGCTAGTTTGGACTTTCTGGTTCATAGAGTGATACAGTTTCACGTAAATAAAGATACAACAGAGAACTGAAATGCATTAAGAATGTAGCTAAGTATAATAGTTACTCTGTCAGCTTAGTGGAAAAATTAGTCAATGAACACCAAAGAGAATGTTGGCAGTCTACGACCTTTACAAAAGAGAAAACAGACAAAAGTCTTGTCTTCTTACCACATGAACCGAGAATCATGAGAATTTTTAATAGCATTTTTAAGAAAACCAATTTACAGTAAACTTATTTTAGGCTACCTAAAAAATCTATTGAAACTAGATTCAAAAAAACATTTGGCCCAACTGAGATATGACACTATAGACAATTTGCATGTTTTTTCTTTTTCTTATCACATCTGATAGACATCCCACGATGATTTTCAATATTTTTTTCATTGCACATACTACAAAAATAACGATGCAAAAAAATATTTGAAAATGCGAATTTCATAATTGATTTCAAACACCATTATTTTGCCGGCTTGATCTGTGACGTCACTGGATGGTAATGTCAACAATGACAATGAGCTTGAGATCCCGATAAACAAATAAAATTCACCATGGTGTTGAGAAACATTATCATATCATATGGCAAATGTAAACACGTCATTCACTGTCCAAGTACGTCACGACCAAAAACAGAACGTTCAGGGTCACATGATAATAATTCGAAATCTTTTTATTTTAAAATTATTTTTCTGTTACTACATATGTTTTTGGGTATTTTCATGCATGGGATAATGTTCTATGTATGAAAAGCTATTAGGTAAATGTTAAATTCGTTTAATGTAAAACCCATACAAATTGTCTTGATAAATCATGCATTGCTCAACATATTTGGGATAATAATTACCATGTAGACAAAGAAAATCTGAAGCTGTGAGGCAATCGTGACAATTGGACGTATATGAAAGTATGTATATATCATTAGAAATTTGAATAACAAATTTTCGATGAATGGAACATTGTGTAGTTCGTTGTTTAAATCGTTATCTTCATAATCAATGTCTCTTTCTTAGAAAGAATACTTAGTTACGTCACACAGACTTTTCAAGAGCAGCCAATGGAATTTTAATTACAGGCTCTTTCGACTAAACGTGGGGATTTCTGTGTTTACCTTCACAGAGGATATTCTTAATTGCTTGTTAACTAGCATATAAATAGGAGTTCTAGTTTTTTGTCACGTAGTTTATTCATCGCTCTAATGATGCTAAATTTGTTAGCAAATCGAGTGTCAGGTGTGAAAAAGTCTTGTGGTGAATTAGGTTTTCCAAACCATACATATGATCATCACAGGTTCCAATATTCATTCAGTCGTACACAACTGTTTGTATATTTCTTCGTCCTTTTAAAGCTGCAACCTTTTTACTTATTTGTAAATAAAGTTTTCAGTTTCGAAACTATTAAAATAGTGCTGCAAATTGAATCATCACTTCCACATAGCTGTGATAATCTACTTTCCTCAGAAATATATTCTCATGAAATGAATTTAGGGTCCATGACTTGACCACAAAGAAAATATTCGTATTCCTGTACCCATAAACTTCTAAAATGCTATATTACTTGGGTTTTAACGAAAAAATACTAATTTTCACCAAATCACCCCTCATCCCCTACTCCATGAGGCGATCTTACCCAAAAACGACTCGAAGTGTTCGTTAGTTGTGTGCTAACTGGATTCCAAATTTGAAGATGGTATCTCAATTTGTTTAAAAGTTATTGTGCCTACTAACAAACAGTCACACAGGCCGACAGACAAAAAAAAATGCTCCAGAATCAAGTTTCTATACGTTTTGAGACTTTTTACACCATTTTAGCAACAACAAAAAATATAAATTTCTGTCACAGATATTCCACCACCCCCCTTTCAATCCCTAATTTAATTTCAGCACAGAATATCAGATGTTTAATGAAATTGTAAGTTTTCTAATAAACAAACCCTAAAGTGTTATATTACTCGAGGTTTATCGAAAAAATGTCAGTGTTCACCAAATCATCCATCATTCATCCCCTACCCCCTGGAGTGAACCGAACTGTTTGTTTGTCATGTGCTAACTGTATAAGAAATTTGAAGACGATACTCAATTCATTCTAAAGTTATCGTGGCTACAAACAGACAGATATACAGACTGGCAGACACAGAAAAATTTCGTTGCCAAATCATATTTTTTATATCTTTTGACCCTTTTTACGATGTCTAAGCAAAAAGAAAATTGAAATTTTTGTCGCTGATGCCATTTTATTTATTGTTTTCCTTAGGGCTTGTCCGCGTCTTTGCCGCCACGATAGCACCGCAGCCTTTGGCTTATTGTGCATGCCCTTCCTCTTTTCTACTCCACCCATTCCAAAATCACTATGCCTTGAACTAGTCTGCACAGCAATTGGTAGGGTGAAGTTTTATATTGCTCTGTCTTCAATCTAAGCTGTCCCTAGATCAGTTGTCTTTTACGGCGCAGAGCTTTACACTCACACAAGATATGCTGGGATGATTCCTTCCCCTTGCCGCAGAGTCTGCATGCCAGGACCCCTTTAAACCGCCCCATTTTATGCAGATGTTTCTTGACGTCCATGTGTCCGGTCAAGACTCCTGTTATGTTCCTGTCTGTAGTAGGCCTGCTAGAGTCCGAGCGTGGCCTCTTCTGACTCGCACTCCCCTCTTGTGCCTTTACAGGTTTTTCGACTGTTCACGCCACAGTCGGCATTTTCTGCGCCCTCCAAAACTTATTTCTTTGTGACCCGGAAAGACGCTTGCTTGGACTGCCGGACAGTCCCTCTACCCCTGGTCTTCATTGGTGGGACTGGTCCGTGACCGAAGCTACCCCCTGATCCCCTGTATCTCGGACGCTGCTGCCCTCTGGCTCGTCTCCGTTTCTGGAATAGACTCAAGGCACGAGTCTGTAGCCAGAGCCACTCCTCGAGCCTCATTGGTTTTGGTTTTGTTTATAGTTCTCTTCTTCATGTTGTTCCCACGAGAATGGGGGAAATACTGTCCTCACCATCAGAACCCCCTGTTTGGTGCAAGGCAGGTTACTCTGGAGGGTTGCCCGGTACTCCAGAGGTTCCGTTCAACCATCACACTGGTGCTATCCATCCCGAGGCACAGGTCACGTGACACCGTGGATTGGGGGAGTGTTCTCGACCTCCACGTCTAGATCCGTCATGTTTAGTAATCAGCAGGGTCACTTTGTGCAGGATGCGACTCTTCACCATGCATAACGGTCCTCGGGAAAGCTTCATCGAAAGCTCATGTTGTTGTTTCTGCTTCCTCAGCTTGCCCCCTGGAGTCCTTTGGCCCCCAACTCCTCGACCCCCACTGATGCCATGCTTCCACACATATTGACAATACGGAAGTAATCATTCTGACTGTAAATGCAATTGAAAAACGTGTGAATTGATTATGAATTATATAACATTTTACATGTTTTATTTCTTTTAAAGGCTATAGACGAAGGAGGCGACTATGAAGATGAAGAGGAGGAGGAGGAGAAAATGAAGAAAAAGCGAGGACGAAAGCGTAAAAAGCGAGATGATTCTGACAGTGAAGTAGGAACTACTAGTAGAAAGAGAAGGAATCATAACAATGGGGATTCCAAATTAAAGAAACAAATGAAGCGTGTGATGGAGCTCGTCATTGATTATACAGATGAGTAAGTAATTAAAGTAGATTGTTTTAATGATTTGTATTGGCCCTTGGTCTCTCAGCGCTTCGACCCCAATGAGTCTTGTGTGTGACTTTTTCCTAAAAAGTTCAGAATTTTTATGTAGTCTACTATCTTTTTAGCAGCCATTTTACCTCTCTCTTGTCAGTTTTAAGGTCACCCCTCCAAGGTATTTAAGCCTCTTGCAGAACTGAGCCACACAGTCACATAGCAAGTGTTATGTTGTTTCTGCTGTTTCGGTGCAGTGTTTGTAGTTTTCACTGTGGGCCTTACCCATCTTCATAAGGCAGGGGCGTGCGGTGACATTTTCAATAAGGGAAGCAATTCTCAGCAACTTACCTATTTGTAGTGTAACTCAATTCTTCTGTTGTTTTTTGGCAAATTCGTCAATAATGTCATCATAAAACTGTGGATTCTGGGACATTTCATGGACGAGGTTATTTTCAACTGACAAAATTGAAATTTGAGAAAGTCTTACCTGTCCTGTTGAATTCCTAACAAAACTCTTGATACGTTTCAATGTAGAAAAATTTCGTTCTACAGATGCACTAGTAGCAGGAATTGTAAATACTAATTCACATAATTTGAACACTTCAGAATATGCATTTTCCAATTTTGATTGTTTTAAGAAAGTTAAAAGTTCACTCGCGTTAGTTTTTGTGTCAATAACATTGGTTTCATAAATGACTGTAAATTCTGATCGTAATAAGGCTTTGTCAAAATAATGTCCATAGTGGTGGAATAATGATTTGAATGAATCTTCTGGGAAAGGTATCCCTTTAAATCCTCCAAAATTACACAATTCAAGAAATTTCAGGTCACTGAGATGATCAAATCTGCAGTTAATTTGCTGCTGAATTTGATCTATGATTTCGTAGAAAAGGCGGCGGTAAGAAGTTTGAAGGTCTCCCACATTATCAGTGTGCAGACGCTTTCTTCGTGGCTGCACTTCTCCTAATATAATTGTTTTTTCCCAGAACTTATCAAATTCATTCCTTTTTTGAATTATAATGGATTTAAATTCACTAATTTTTTTCAGGCAAAAACCAATGTCATTTGTTTTACATTGCAATATGTTAAATACATTATCTGAAAACGGAAATATTTCCGAAAATATATTAAGTAAAAAATTAAAATTAAAGTCTCTTTTCAAACCATCCAAAAATCCTCTAGAACTATTCATTGTTTCTGCGTCCCAATTTTTGCTATTTTCAATAATATTTTCAAAAAGTTCAATTAACGATTCACGGTGTTCAAATATAGTTAACACAAGCCTGCTGTTGTAGTTCCATCGCGTTGCAGCTACTTTGGGTAAATGTTTTTTAACAATTGAGTCTAAAGCTTGTGTGCGCTTCGTAGATTTGGAAAAAAAGCAGCCATTCCACTTAGGGTAGCAAAAAACACTTTACATTCTTTAATATGATTTACAGATTGGGATAAAATTAAATTTAAATTATGAGCAAAACAGTGTACAAATAAAGCACTGGAGAACGTTTCCCGCACTTTAGCTTGAAGACCTCCTAAATGTCCGGCCATAACAGCAGCCCTATCATAGCTTTGGGCAATTAATTTATTATCAGTCTCCTCAATATCTTTCATAATATTAAGCACAATTTTATATAGAGCGTTTGCGGTACGATCTTCTGTCACATTTTTAAAGCCTAAATATCTTTCTTGTACACTCCCATCCATTTTTACGTAGCGTATTACTACAGATAGTTGACTAAAATTAGTTACATCGGTTGTTTCATCTAGAACAATAGCAATGAAATTAATTAATTTTTTATTTAATTCTGTTCAAAATAATAGTGGCAGCGGCCGAAATTAAGTCATTCTGAATGCAATTTGATGTCCCGCGAAAAACGTTAGACTGTTCCAAGTGATTTTTTTAAATAAATGTCGTATTTGGCTATTAAGGAAACTAGGTCTTGAAAGTTTCCTCTATTTGCAGATGTAGTTGTTTCGTCATGACCCCGGAAGCCCAATTCATGCTGACCAAGCAAACACACAACATCAATTAGTCATTTTAATATGTTTCTGTTTTTATCAACCAGTTCATTGTGTTGGCGATGACTAATTTCTATCTGCTTGTCAACGGCGTGTTCAATTCGCGTTTTTCCAAAGACACTTAATTTTAAAATGCTCTGTAAATGCGCTTTAGACATAACATGTCTTTTTAATACTTTATGTAGATTATTCAAGTCGGAAAACCCACTTTTATTCCACACCCCCTTTTCAGTCACAAATAGACTACAAGGCCAACAAAACAGTTTAGTCCTGATTTCACAACCCATTAACCATTCATATTGTTTATAAGTTTTTTCGGCGTTGAAATGTCGAATACATGTTTTAATTCTTGTATTTAAGTTTTTTAAGAGTAGGTTTTGGCCTACCTTTATTAATAATAGCAAGTTTTTCAGCAAACTGTAAAGCTGAAAATCCTTTGGTCATCAAAAAACACACAACACAATCACAGTTATTATTACCACTTGTTTGTAAAGTTTGTAAATCACCACCCCCACCGTCGCCGCTGTTAAAAGCTGATGAACTTGTAGCCATATTAATACTCGTAAAATGCCAATGTATTTAACTTAGTTGAGTGCGTATATCTGCGAAATAATGTGAGACATTCTCTTTCTATGTGTAGCGGCTCTTCCCGGTAAAATACGTTCTAAAAATACACGTACACACGTCGAGCGAGCGAGCGTTTCTCCTCAAGTGGTTGACTACATGTATTTAACTGAAAGCATTGCGTCCGCCCGTAGTATCAGGTTTAAGCTGGTCGTATTTACTGCGACGACGTCCTTGCGCTAAGAGCGCATATACAAACAAGTACAGTATGATGCATAATAAATAATTATGTGTGTGAGCTTGCGAATTAAAAATTTTAATAATTAAATTAGTTTCAGAATTTGAAATTTAATATTTAAAATACAAAGGAGATTTTAAATATTGCGGTTTAATATAAATTATTTTTTAGTAGGTATGTAGTCGTTATTTTAAAGGAAGCAATGCTTCCCTTGCTTCCATGGACCACACGCCACTATCATAAGGTGATACCTTACTGGGGTGTCCTCTGAAAAGTCCTGTATCACACACCTAGTTACTGTCAGGCATAAATGGTTCGTCTGATACAATCCAGTTTGTTATTGTATGTTTTATAGACGGGTCAGCAAGGGTTACACCTAATACCTCCTACCTCTTTGCTGATCGTGTTCATGAAGGTAGACATATTACCTCTGCGTAATTAGTATTGCACCAAATAGGATGATGCAGAAACAGTTTGACATTTGATGAATTTAAATTATACATAAATCCCCTTATTTTGATATGAGTTTTGTTTGTTTTGTGATAATATTATACATTTCTGTCCTGATTTAGTATTTAAATATTGTCTGCTTTTAATTTCCACAACACATGGTGGTGATTTGGGTTCTCCAAGTGTACTTATCAGTGCTCATCACAGGAAGACAATTCTAAAATGAAAAACTAGCTCCCGTGTATTTATATCGCGTCAAGGTAAACGAACTAGTCCGAAGTAAAGTTGTCGTCCGAGAACGATCGTTTGTTTATTGTGCAGTGAAACTACTAGGTCGAAGACTTGCTTTAATCTTCTGGTCGACAAAATTATGACCCTTATCTAATATAGGTTTAAAGGACCCGAGTTATTTAAGGAATCAGCACATTTCCTTTCGATCTAGAAATTTACTATGTGGATATTGGATCATGCCGACAAAGACATCTGGTGAGATAAACAACATCAACTCAACTCATCTTTTTTAAATAGAAAACTAAAACCCAGGTGTCTGTCTCACCATGTTAACTCTTTTACTAGTTCGTTTACCTTGACGCGATATAAATACACGGGAGCTAGTTTTTTATTTTAGAATTTTCTTCCTCTGAAGATGTTGACATTGTCAACGAAACGATCGTAAGGTCTCTGAAATATGTGTTGTGGTGATTTGGGTGTTCTCCAAGTGTACTTATTAGTGCTCATCACAGGTTCCAGTTTTCACATAGTGCTTTGTTCTGATAAAAATCTACTGAAGATTAAATTTTTACTTATTTTTGTAGAAATTGACATTCACAGACATATTTGGGCTTGTAACTAGATACTTATCAGTTATCAAGAATTTTTATATTATCTTCAATTTTCAGAGATGGACGATTACTCAGCGAACCATTCATGAAACTACCCCCTAAAAAGGATTATCCTGATTACTATGAAATTATAAAGAAACCAATTGACATCAACAAAATTCTTAACCGTATTGAAGATTCAAAGGTGGGTATATTAGTTTTTCTATTTAGAAATATTTAATTCTTTGTGCCTTCTCTTTTTCAGTACTCAGACTTCGCTGACTTGGAAAGAGATTTTATGCTTCTTTGTCAGAATGCGCAGATATACAATGAAGAAGCTTCCTTAATCCACGAAGACAGTTTGGTTCTTCAGAATGTTTTTACGAGTGCGAAACAAAAGATAGAATCTGTCGGTGAGTCAGACAACGAAGATGGTAATGATGGCAATAAATCTGATACTGATTCTACTGTTAAAATGAAAATTAAAGTAAAAAATAAGAAAACACCTGGGAGGAAGAGAAGAAGTGCCAAGAAATATATTTCTGATGATGATGACGATGATGATTAGATTCATCTTCTAAAAATTCACTCAGGAAGGAATTTTAACACTAAATAATAATAGTGGGTAGTACAGGAGGGTAATAAATTTGTTTTTATATAAAAGGACCGGTGGTTTTTAGGAAATGCAGTAAATTGAAATGACATTTTGAACTCATGTGATAGTTAGCCAATGGTCAGCCAATTGGCAGTTATATCATATTTATATGTGATCTCCTTACATTATGAGGACAGTATGATAGGTACCCGTGTTAAAATTTTTGTTAAATTTATCTGTTATCAATCTCCTTGTTTCTCTACACATTGTCTAATTTTATAAGCCACTAAAATAATAGGATTTGTTAAACTCTACAAACAATGTCTCTGTTTCGGCGATGATCTTTTCATTTGATATGAACCACTTGCCACTTATACACTAAAAAATCACAAAGGGCAAAATCTGGCTCATTATGAGGCTACCCTTTTCAGCGCACTTGGACCAGTGTTGCTGTAACAATTGCAAACAAATGAGCTGCCACTATTATCCAATGAATGAGCATTTTTTAGGACAGATAGAGCTGTTGCCAATGCATTATCTCTTATTTCAATGAATAATGAATGTTAGCCTTTTGAACCACAAAAAATAGTGGTTATAACCTCTTCGGCCAACGGAATCATGTTTACTGTTGGTGGGTGTTTGTGGGAGGAACCTTACTGTGGTGATCGAACTTTCATTTCCATTGTGTACTAATGAATCCATCTTTTATCAACGGTCACATAAATAATAAACGTTGAGCCTTCCGAACCACAAAAAATGGTGGTTGTAACCACTCCGTCCAACGAAATCATCTTTACTGTTGGTGTGGTGTTTGTTGGAGGAAACTTACTGTGGTGATCGAACTTTCATTTCCATTGTGTACTAATGAATCCATCTTTTATCAACGGTAACATGAATAATAAACGTTGAGCCTTTTGAATCACAAAAATTGGTGGTTATAACCACTCCGGCCAACGGAATCATCTTTACTGTTGGTATGGTGTTTGTTGGAGGAAACTTACTGTGGTGATTGAACTTTCATTTCCATTGTGTACTAATAAATCCATCTTTTATCAACGGTCACATGAATAATAAACGTTGAGCCTTTCAAACCACAAAGAATGGTGGTTATAACCACTCCGTCCAGAATTATCTTTACTATTGATGTGGTGTTTGTTGTAGGAAACTTACTGTGGTGATTGAACTTTCATTTTCATTGGTACTAATGAATCCATCTTTTATCAACGGTAACATGAATAATAAACGTTGAGCCTTTCAAACCACAAAAAATGGTGGTTATAACCACTTTGTGCAACGGAATCATTTTTACTGTTGGTATGGTGTTTGTTGGAGGAAACTTACTGTGGTGATCGAACTTTTATTTCCATTGTGTACTAATGAATCCATCTTTTATCAACGGTAACATGAATAATAAACGAGCCTTTGAACCACAAAGAATGGTGGTAATAACCACTCCGTCCAGCGGAATCATCTTTACTATTGGTGTGGTGTTTGTTTGAGGAAACTTACTGTGGTGATCGAACTTTCATTTTCATTGGTACTAATGAATCCATCTTTTATCAACCGTAACATGAATAATAAACGTTGAGCCTTTTAAACCACAACAAATGGTGGTTATAACCACTTTGTACAACGGAATCATCTTTACTGTTGGTGTGGTGTTTGTTGGAGGAAACTTACTGTGGTGATCGAACTTTCATTTCCATTGTGTACTAATGAATCCATCTTTTATCAACGATCACATGAATAATAAACGTTGAGCCTTTCGAACCACAAGAAATGGTGGTTATAACCACTCCGGCCAACGGAATAATCTTTACTGTTGGTGTGGTGTTTGTTGGAGGAAAGTTACTGTGGTGATCGAAATTTCATTTCCGTTGTGTACTAATGAATCCATCTTTTATCAACGGTCACATAACACCAGAAAAACTCACTTGTTGCATTAAAACGTATCCAAACATTTCTTTGAATTTGTTATGATATTCCATTTGTAGTCAGCAGGGAATTAGCAGAATATTTCTTGTGTTTTCTATCTCATTGTACACAATAAAAGGAACATTTTGATATATCCCAAGTGCCTAATAGAGATTGTTTAAGAAAAGAAATATCTAAAAGTTAATATATGCAGCAAGTTCAAAATGCACACACATGCAGAAACGTCGGCGTGACGTCACTTGTTCCAAACTAAATGGCTGCCTGTCAAATGGTACGCCGGACATATAAGATAAACAGTTAGTTGTTAGCGGTTTTGTGTGTGTGTGTTTAATAGTTTCTTTTACGTTTTTCTTGACTACTTCATTAATTTGGTAATAGCACACCTTTTCAATGGAAAAACAACAGGTGTTCCTAGTTACAAGTGTTGCATTGTGCCAATGTCCAAAATCATGTCTATAAAAACTCCTCAAAAATTATTATTCCAAGTTCCTAGACACAAAGCAATACTAAAAAAAATGTTTGAAGTACCTAACACAGATAAAAATGGTACTAAACATCAATTTCTCAAACACTTGCGTTTTAATATTATCTGATCTATCGTCTTTAGTTTTGTATCCAGCTTCTGTTACTTGATATCTGAAAAACTGAAACTACCACAAATGATAGATTACGAATAACACACCTGGCAGCTTTAATTCCTCTTACTTCAGCACTAACAAAGTCCAGATTGTTGCCAAAGAATGAAACCTCGATTAAACTGTCTCACTTCAGTAAATTGTCGGATTGGGCTTAGAAAAATCCACCATTTATCCTTTTATTTATTAAAAATTTTCACACCTATAATATAACACAAAACAATAATACTGTTGATTTGGTATATGTAAGCGTGGACATCTAACCTTGCTCCTGCGTGGCTAGTTGGAACATCTGACGCCACAACAATAGCCGAAGCGTTTATGGCCACGTGACAAAATTTAAAATAAGAAGGATTTTAAAACACGTATAAAGCTTTAAAATCAAATATTTCTTATTTATTTTTTATTATTGATGTTTACTATAACACTAAGGTATGAAAAAATGGAAATAGATGTAGATTAAATTCTATGTAACTTCCCTATAACCAATAGCCGATTCATAGTCAGTTTTCCGTAAATGAAACTTGCATGCGCTCACTTGAAAGTGTGTAATGTGAACAGTCTCTCTGATTTTCACCTGGTGGGTTGCTTATACAGTATCACCCTTTTTGTGACCATATAAGTGCTCATCACAATTGGAGTACCTTGTCACTTCTCGTGGAAGATATTTGTTTAGCTATCCTTGAACCAGTACTGGATAGGGCATAGTTTCTATAAGCCGCACACAACTTCTCTTTGATTTGCTCACATGATTCTTTATTCGAAAATTGGAATCCCTGACCAATATTGTTCTTTTTTATGGTTGTAAAAGTATACAAACCTACACTATTTTAACAACTGTCAAAACAAAATAAATTGATGAATGTCAAAAATTTTGACAGGTGTCGCTTGAGGGATAGTACTGAAAAATGGTTGTACAGATTTTAAATCAAAGCACCATCTGCCATCAAACATAGGTACTTACCATACTGGTCTCGTACATGTAGTTGAAAAACTTTAAATTTGTTACAAGATAAATAAGTCTGTTGTTTTATTTTTTGAAATAGTTTGCTTTTTAATCTGAGACTAAATTTCCTTTAAAGTAATTTATGACTGATCTCCTGTGTCCATAATATTCAAACTCCTGTGTACCATAAGTTACACTAAGAATTTTCTTAGAAAGAAAAAATGTTTGTATGATCGTAAAAAGTAACTATTTAGGTAGGTATAAGATATAAATGAATTTGTTTTTAATTTGACATAGTTACTATACTTTTCTTTTATTTATTATCACAAAAGAAGATTCAATTTTAGTATCTTTGCAGTCGTCTTATTTAAATTCTTTTCTATGTAACAGAAAGTGTTTTTGGTAATATATATCTCCCAACTGGAATAATTTGTTTGATTTATTTATTGTTTATCAATTGACTGCTTCCAATAGATATGTACTGAGGTTAGGTAGTGTGAGATGTTGGCGAATCTTGCTGTTGAAATTTCATGGAGCATAGCTGTGAATATTGTAACAAAAAGTAGTAGACTATTTCAAGTGCCAATTGTGTGATTCTACTTTCCATAGAAGCTGTAGATTGCAGGCCAAAGTGCTCATTAAAGAAAACATTCTGGACGCAGCAAGTGCGTTATGGTAGTGAATTTTCATAAAAATCTTTTTAATAACAAATTGTGTTTTTTTTTATAAAGAAAACAGGCATCAAATTTGATTACCAGTATAACCTATATAGTAAAAACAATCGCCATGTTCCATTAAAATAACTTTATTTTGTGAAAATGTACAAAATTTTCCAAAAGTTAATTTAAAATGTTCCCGAAAATACACGTTTCTTGGTCAACCTTATAGGTTAATAGCAAATTTAGCTGTTTAAATATGAAACATTTGATTGCAATTCGCTACCATAACTTCGGGAGTGCCGCAGGGTTCCATACTCGGTCCATTACTGTTTAATATATTTATTGACCCAGTTAAACATGTTTTACATGTTCCTTTTTTAATGTATGCAGACGATATTAAGATTTTCGCAAATATTTCGAGTGTTGATGACTGTTTGCGGCTCCAGAACTGTCTTCAGATCCTTGTTGAATGGTGTTGTCGGAGTGGTCTATCTGTGAATGTTTCCAAGTGTTGTGTGATGTCCTTTACTCGAAATAAGCACGCAATCACTTTCGGGTACAATATAAGAGAGCTTCCACTTGACCGCCCCATGACAGTTAAGGACCTTGGAATTGTTTTTGATGGTACTCTATCTTTTAAACCACACTATGAGCAGACTGTCAGTTCTGCTTACAAAACTCTAGGGTTTCTGATAAGAAACAGCAAAAATTTCTCACAGACTGACACCCTCCTCCTGCTCTTTGGCTGTTTGGTTAGGTCTCGACTTGAATATGGCTCAGTTGTGTGGGCTCCCACTTATGAGATACATGTGGCAAGCCTGGAATCAGTGCAAAGGAAATTTCTAAAATTTCTTAGCTTTCGTGAGGATGGTCGATATCCGTCTATTGGTTTTCCTCAGGAAAGTTTACTTCTTCGCTTTAGTCTGCAGAGTCTATCGATGCGCAGGCAGTGCAGTTTCATTATATTTTTATATAAACTGGTTAATTCTGTGTTCGACTGCCCTAGTCTGCTTCAGCAACTTAATTTCAATGTGCCTCGTATTGCAGCACGTTTTCCAGGCACATTCTATCTCCCGACTGCTCGTACACGATTGCTGCGATCGTCTCCAATTTACCAGATGTGCAATGATTACTCTGTACTGCAGGACCGCCTAGATATCTTCTCATGTAATATATCAGAGATAAAAATGTTTTTCAAAGTGATCTAATTTGTGACTCTTTTTTGTATTGTTAGCTAGATTGTTGTTAGTTATTATGTTTTGTGTATTGGCCCATCCTTAAATTGGCTTTTAAGCTGTTGGATGGTGTATGAATAAATAAATAAAAAAATAAATAAATAAATAAATAACCCACTTGCTGCGTCCAGAATTTCTTTTCGTACAAACATGCATTATATTTCGACGGAAAATGCAAAAATGCAGTAACAAGGCGTGTTTGATTTAAAAAAAAAGGAAATTTGTATCACCAACGACTTATGGGCCATCCTGTGATTGTAGAAATATTGTTTTAAGATGTAGCTCAAGACACCCTATAATTAATATATACAAATTTTTTTTCATATCTTGTATAATAACGGATATATTGAGCTTTATTGATTTTTTACGAAAATTCGACAAAAATTATATACCATTAAATGATAAACTCTATAGCTAAGGCTACTGCCAAGCATCGGAGAAAGGGTCTATTTGAAATGAATTTTCTGCAAATATTTTAGTAAAATGAAGGACAATGACGGTTAATACTAAGACTTTAGGGTTTGTAAAACATCCCTCTTGAGACATTTTATTTCTATAGCCCGTATTAGATTTAAGTTATTTGCCTAAATGTTGCCAATTTTGACATTTTAAATCGCCACTTTGACGTTTTGAGGAAAACCCCAATTTATTTTCTTTAAATGCCTATAATTTTTTTGTCTTTTGACCTACATAGCTAAATTTTAGTAGGTAACTTACCTATAAGGATGTAAACCTGCGTACCAAATTTGGTTGCCCTTACTTTGTTATTTCCGGAGATATAAAATTTTTTTGAAAGAAAACAACATTTTCCGGGAAAACCTGGGCAGATTTTCCTGGCTAACGAACTTATCCAAGCCATTTCCAAAAGGAATTTTTTCACCAAATTTGATCAAAATCGGCCCATTATTTTTTGAGTTATTGGTGTGATACATATATATATATATATATATATATATATATATATATATATATATATATATATATATATATATATATATATATATATACAGTGTGGAACAGCCAAATGGAATAAATTCGATAACGGATAAATGAGGACGTGTTGGGAAAAACGCTTGGACACGTCGATTTGTATTTTTAACTGCGCATCTTTTTCAAGAAAAAAAAATTATATAGGGTGCGTCATGTGACAGTGGCCAATACCAACTTTCTTATTTTAAATACAAGCCCCTGTATATTATTAATTTTTTGGATTCTTCAGAAAATTCTAGACATAATTCATGTACAATGTCCTATACCTATCTTCAACTGTTTCGGAAATATTAAGTATTTTCAGATTTATTACAAAAATTAACATTAAAAATAGAAAATTATTTTATTTCACAAATTCTAATAAGAAATACTGATTATTTCTTAATAATTTAAAAAAACAAAAAAAAATTAATGTCAATGTAGTAAATGTTCAAAATGCTCGCCACGAACATCTTGGCAACATGCTAATCTGGTATAGAAATGTCTTCTAACATTACTCAACATCTCAGGCGTGACTGATCTAATCGCAAGCGTTAATCGTCTTTTTAAGTCATCTAAGTTGAGGGGCTTAGTTTTGTATACAATACTTTTGACATATCCCCACAAAAAGTAGTCTAATAGCGACAGATCAGGAGATCGTGCTGGCCATTCTATCGATCCGCGCCTCCCTATCCACCGATTTGGAAAAATTTGGTTCAGGTACTGCCGGACATTGATTTGGTAATGGGGCGGTGCTCCATCTTGCTGAAACCATATTTTATTGGCAGGAACTTGTGGGTTTGCTGGATCTGGATATAAGTTTGTCAAAGTTGGCACGACATTATTTTGGAGCAGTTCTAAATATTTATCCCCATTCAAGTTGCCATCAATGAAAAAGGGACCTACGATATGATTTCCAACAATTCCTGCCCAAACATTAACTTTTTCAGGATATTGCGTATGTTCCTCTCTCATCCAATGAGGATTCTCATTAGACCAATAGCGGCAATTTTGACGATTAACATGACCGTGAAGTGTAAATGTGCTCTCATCAGAAAACAAAACATCTTCTAATTGGATCACATTGTTATCTAACATTGCCATCATTTGTTCACAAAAATACGTTCTCCTATCGAAATCGTCCTCCATGAGCTCCTGAGTTGGTATCATTTTATAGGGATGCATTTTACTTTCCTTTAATGTTCGAAAAATTGCTGTGTGGCTAACGTTGAATAGTTGGGCTGCTTGTCGACCAGAAGTATGTGGGTTTTCTTGAAACTCAAGCGTAATATCCAATTTCGTATCATCACTTACTGCATTGGCAGCTACTTTTTTTATCTGTCTCACATGACCAAGCTCGCGAAACTGCTTTTCTATTTTGCTAATTGTTCCTTGGGATACAGGCGGCAAATTTGGAAATTTTTCGTGAAATAAGCGAGACACTTCCATCTGTGTCCGTGTGTTATCTCCATAACCAATCATTTGTAGAATGGTTATTTTGTGCATTTCTGTTAAATGAACCATTTTTCTCATATTATTACGTACAGTTAACGAAATTCAAACGACAATAGCACTGACACTAATCACTACTGTCATGCAGGCAGACAACAAGTTGCTAAGGCTACGAGTTTTATACGAACAGAAAGAAAACTGTTTTTGTTTTTGTTTCATTTCATATCAGTAAAAAGAAACGCAGGAATGGTTTTTGTTTACTTTCTCATTATCAAGAGCTGAATGGGAAATAAGTATTGAATGCAATGTAGCGAATTTGTGAAATAAAATAATTTTCTATTTTTAATGTTAATTTTTGTAATAAATCTGAAAATACTTAATATTTCCGAAACAGTTGAAGATAGGTATAGAACATTGTACATGAATTATGTCTAGAATTTTCTGAAGAATCCAAAAAATTAATAATATACAGGGGCTTGTATTTAAAATAAGAAAGTTGGTATTGGCCACTGTCACATGACGCACCCTATATAATTTTTTTTCTTGAAAAAGATGCGCAGTTAAAAATACAAATCGACGTGTCCAAGCGTTTTTCCCAATACGCCCTCATTTATCCGTTATCGAATTTATTCCATTTGGCTGTTCCACACTGTATATATATATATATATATATATATATATATATATATATATATATATATATATATATATATATATATATATATATATATATATATAAAAATTGAAACTGACCCCGGATATGTTTTCTGGGGGGCCTAATTAGCGCTCATTTAAAGAAATTTTTTCAAAATTCAAAAGTCGGGATCTCCTCGTTAGTGAATTTTTTTAAAGAAAATTCACTAATAAAGTAGTGTGTTGTTTAGAAAGTTAGTTTAGGGCTGAACTTGAAAATTTTCAAACTTACTTTATACAGAACAATAAAAGTATGTGTTTCTTGTCCGAACATTTTGAAAATCAAAAATGTTATGAAGAACTGCTGAAAACAAACAAAGAAATAATTAAATTAAACAATGAAGTAAAAGTGGAGCAGTTTGAGATTTGAGTAATCATCTTGAACAAAGTGAAAAGGCGAACAATATTTTTATACCTGAAATACCACAACAAAAAGAGATTTTAAATGAAACAGTGAAGCCGCTATTGGCAGTGATGGATCTGGACATGAAGGACAATGACAACATTGACTGTAACGGAATAAAAACAGGAAGGCCAGCTGAACCAATTGTAGTAAAACTGCTGATGCATGATGTAAAGGATAGGATCGTTGCACAAAGAAAGAAAATAGAAGTATAAAAAGCTCGGGATGCAGCAAGTGCATTATGGTAGTGAATTTTTTTAAATGCTTCAAATTTGAATAACTCAATTTTCTGTAAACTTAGAAAATTTAATTTTGATGTGTAGTAAGATGTTTCCTAGGGCAAGATATCCACAAAATTTCATTAAAATGACTTTGTAATTTTCGGAGAAAAAAATTTTTTTCGAAAGAAAATTTAAAATTTGAATAACTCAATTTTCTATAAACTTAGAAAGTTGAATTTTGGTACGTAGTAAGGTCTCTCCCAAGGCAACATATATAGTAAATTTCATTAAAGCAGCTTTGTTGATTTAGGAGAAAAAAAAATTCTGAAACAAAACTCAAAATTTTCCCGGAAAACCTTGTCCGAGTTTCATTGAAATCGGTTCATTATTTTTTGAGTTATCAGACGGATACATACATATATATATATATATATATATATATATATATATATATATATATATATATATATATATATATATATATATATATAGTAAAATTGAAAAGGTACGTGCAGTATAAAACGACAAAGATCACATATTGTCATGTTTTTGTGTCAAACAAAACATTTCAAATTATATAATGCTAACCTACATAGGCTTAGCCGTTTATAAATATATAAATTAATAGACGAGTAAATGAACATATAAATAAATATAATAAAATTGAAAAGATACGTGAAGTATAAAATGACAAAGATCACATATTGTTATGTCTTTATATCAAACGACACATTTAAAATTATATAGTTAGTAATTATCAAAGGAAAGGACGTTTCAACTACTATAACCTATAGCTAACTAGAGGAAAACTTGGTAAGTAGTTAATAATTATTAAGTTTAGTAAGTAGGTTTTTTTATAATACATTTTCGGGAAAAAAAGAGGGAGCCCTTCATTTTTTTTTTCTTGCGCAGCCCCAATGCATTAACGCACGAGCCGCTACTGATATATATATATATATATATATATATATATATATATATATATATATATATATCTTTAGAAATTTGTATATACAATTTTTGATGAATAGAGCAGGTCCAGTTCTGTGTAGTCCATTGTTCGAACTGTTATCTTAATAATCAGTGTCTCCTTCTTAGAAGGAATATTTCATAACGACACAACAGCAGCTGTAAAGAACACAAAATCGAATATTAAATAAAGATATGTGATCTAAGCTGGTACTATCCAACAAAACAGTTGTGTAAAGGGCCGAACAGTACAAATTAACAATCTTGTGAAAATGGAGGAGTGCAAATTAATACATAATGTTATGTGTGTCTGGTTCGTGGATTGTAGTTACTGCTGTTACGTATTAAAATGGACTGTATCGTGTTTTGAAATAAAATCACTTGGAAACATTTAACTTAGTTATATATTTAAAGCAATATAAACTATATATATTTGATATACATTATATATAGGCAGCACGTGTAATACCACAATGCGTGGTCGTGTATGAATTAAATGCACTCGGTGCTGGAGCTCTTCTAAGCTGATCTGATGAACGAATAGGATCTGTCCAGGTCTTCGTTATTGCAGGTACCCTGTTTTCGAGGACGGGACATGCACACAATACACTGTAGTTATGTCAGGCTCCTGTGACATGCAGGTCTGCACTGCTCACAACTTTAAAATTCCGCGGTAAAACTAGACACACAACATGGTGAATAACAAAATCAAAACAAACCCTAAAGTGATAAAATGTGGTGAAGTGCATTTATATTCAACCAGACAACAGGGAGACCCATCTTCAGTAGCATCAAGAACAAACATAAACCTCCAGTGTAATGACTAAAGTATAAGATCATATAAGACTATTTCCGAAGAACTAAGGACCATACAATAACCAGAAGAATTTGCAAGAGCCACTAAAGGACATTTGCTAAGTGTACAAAATGACACAGTTAAAGAAATTAAACGGGGGAAATTATTTGTTTATGTTATCTGCGTGTAAAATACTGTTTCAGAATACTTAGTGTTAGTATATTATTGCAATTATCACAAACCTCACGAAAATTTAATAATTGTAGAACTTGTTGCCAGTACTGCTTTTGAGTTCATAAATGGGAAATAAGGAGGATAGTGATAATTCAAAAAATTGACAGAATATTAATGCAAGCATCTACATCAATCAGTAAATAATGATTTAAAATATTTTATTGTACAACAAAATAGTTTACTGAGAAAGCTCTTGGCATCGAAGCATTTAATTATTTCAGAAAAGGATATTATTATCAACGAATTGATGGAGAAAACTAAATGGTGGAAGTGAAGATGAGATCACTGGGCAAAATGGAGGAATAACAAATGCTAGAAATGAGCAGAAAAATCCACCAAACATGATGGGAATAATGCGGAAATGGAACCGGGAGTTTAATGAAGTTGAGTGAAAATGGGGAAGGAGTGAAAAATACTGGTAAAGCAAGGGGGGATCCATTGCTGAAAAACAGGAGCAAATCATGAAAGAAGTCATCCACCTTGAGAATAGTGATAGAAAACAGCATAAAACTGTTATTGGAAATCATAATGACGAAGGTGAAGAAATGGTCTCCAGAAACTGTAGAAGACGATGGGCTTGTTACAGTTACAAAAAGACGCAAAAGACTTTGATTGGGACAAAAGAGGATGCATATATCAAAGCTGTGGAAGGAAGAAAAAGAATATTCATGTCTAGATTTGAACTGGAAACAACATAAAAACAGTTTCGTAAATATCTGCGGAAATGTAGCACACAGCCACAAGAAGTAGCAAAATTAAGCATCTTTCAAGATTACAGTGAATGCATCGCAAGAAGATCAAATAATGAAACCTGACATCTCGCCAAAAAATACAATAATTAGATATTATGTACAGCCACGGACAAATTTTATAACACCAGTCTCACTGAGAACTCAAGAGTGAAAAACACTAGTTTAACATCTTATAAAGATCACAGTATAAATGTAACAAATCAGAATATATAACCAATAAGAAATAAGATTGATGTTCTTAGTGTAATTTTGGAAGAAAACAATTTTGACATAGTCTGTTTAACAGAACACTGGCTTAATGAATTCGAACACGATGCGCTGCAGTCACAAGGATATAAGTTTGCTGCTGTTTATACTAGAAGTACATGCAACAATTGGGGTGTCCTAATGCAAAAGAAGAAATACAATTTAAAGAAATAATTCATATAAAGCAATTGTCAAAAGATCAAAATTTTGAAGTGGCTGGAATAAAACTTACAAACTATTGCGTTATATTGGTCGTTTATAGACCACATTTAGGAGATTTCAGCCCATTTGCTTACAAACTTTAGCAGGTCTTGGAGGCAACACAAGCAGCAAAGATAAGTCTAGTTGGAGATTTTAACTGTGACTTCACTAAGGATTCTCATGAAAAAAAGGAGCTACTACAGAAAATTATGTGTTATAAAATGGATATGTGCTTCAAGGCTCCATCAAGTGTGACAAAAACTAGCGAAACATGTATTGCTATTGATAATATATTTATTACACTACAAGGTATTCAAATCATTCATAGTGAAACAATAAATGTACACCTCTCTGATCATTTAGCACAGGTTATATCCATTAAGGCTACTCGAACCTCTATAATAAAAAGAAGTGTTAAAAAAGCTAGAGACATCAGTGACACAAATATAAATATGTTCTGAGAATTTTTCGGTCTCTGATGACGCTAACCTTGTTAGTGAAACGATCGTCAGGTCTTTAAAAAGATGTTTTGTGATTATTTGGGTTCTCCAAGCAGGGTACCCAGCGACCTGGAAAAATCAAGGAATGTGAAATACCCCATAAAATGTCAGGGAAATTTGTGCTTTTACTCAAATCTCATGGAAATCATTCAGTAGACCTGGAAATTATATATTTGTACAATTTCGTCACTAGCAGATGCATTTCTATTTTTATTTCATATATATTATATCAATTTTCTCACGCAAATAGTTCTCTCAGACCTAGGAAAATGTATCTGATAACAATGCGGCTTACCTTTGGTACCAATATCAATTAAATCCGCCAATGAACGCAGCGTATGCCACATCATGCGCCGATATAAATAGCGTCTTCTTCTTCTATCTCAAACCTGTCTCATATGTACATCTCACTTGGACTGTTATTCTTTGAATGCATAAAATGCAAAATGTGTTTTATGTATTGGCCGGGTACAGCTCTGCTGTGAATGTGTTTATTCTGCTTTAACCTTTATGATTATGTTGATAGTTGCAAAATATTTGGCATTTCTACATGGTGCATGTAAACAGTATCATTGTTTCATTTTTTTTTAGCGAATTTTCATAAATAATACTTTGCTTTTAGAGAGGTAACGACTTTCGAATTTTCAAAAAAAAATTATTCGGTGCGAATCTGAGCTCTTTGAACCCATTTCTAGACTTATTCAAATTTATATATACGAACAACATGGTTTGCAAAGTTTCTACGCCACCTAGAGACTTCTGGTTTGTTCCATCACATTCGAAAATTCTTTCCGGATGCTAAGTTCGTCGCCCAGTCATTAAAGTCAAGTTTTTCCGTGAAAAAATTGCAAATTTTCTTCACGAAAATGCTCTATGTTATAAATTTAACTGAGTTAAGCATACTTATGTTTGTGATTATGTAAGTTTTTTGTTCGTAATTTTAATTTACTTTGTTCATAAAAAAAAAATTCTTCAGGTATGGTTTTTTTTATTTCGAGTATTATGAAAAATGTACTGGAGGGGCCTGGCAATGTCAGGGAAATTGATATTTGATTTCTGCTGGGTACCCTGTCCAAGTGTACTCATCAGTGCTCATCACAGATTCCAATCTTCACTTAGTGCAACAGATAGAGAAGACAGAAATTGAAAGAAATGCACATTTTGTGAATGCATCTGTAAATAAACAACAAGCCATAGGGAAGGTTATCAAGGATAATACAAGGGGAAAAATATGTGAGGAAGGAGATCTAGTAAGGGATCCAACATCGGAAGAATTCAGTGAATTCTTCAGTAAGGTAGGAGACCATGTGAGCACATATCCTGGGGACAAGATAGACACGAAGATAATTTATAAGAGCAAGATATTTTTTCTTGGACCAGTTGATGGGTTGAAGCTTTGCGAAGTTTTCAATCAGATGAAACCAAAGGATATAATTGACATATATGGGTGGTCTGCGTCATTGCTTAAGAGAGTTAGCAATGTGATTGCGGCACCAGTTACTGTATTGATTAATAAGTGTTTTAAAAGGGGTGTGTTTCTAGCAGGGGTACACCCTTGTGTACCGGCACACAAGGGTGGAGAGATGGAAGTCACAGAACAATTACAGGCCACTGTCTATTACACCTGTGATTTCTAAGGTTGTAGAAACAAAAGACATTCTCGTGAACTGAATTTAGGGTCCATGACTTGACCACAAAGAAAATATTCCTATTCCTGTACCAATAAGCTTCTGAAACATTATATTACTCAAGCTTCAACAAAAAAATTTCAATTTCCACCAAATAACCCATCATTTATCCCCTACCCCCTAAAGCAGTCTTACCCAAAAACAATTCGAAGTGTTCCTTTGTCGGATATCAAATTTAAAGATGATATCTAAATTCGTTCGAAAGTTATTGCGCCTACTATCAAACAGACAAACAGGAAACAAACAGATTGACGGACAGACAAAAAAAATTCGTTTCAGGATCAAGTTTTCTATATGTTATGAGACTTGTTACGCCGTTTTTGCACCTCCACACAATCAACTCCTAATTTGATTTCAGCACAGAGTACCAGATGTTTGATTAAATTGAAAGTTTTGTAATAAACAAACCCTAAAACGTTGTTACTCGAGTTTTAACAAAAAAATATCAATTTTCACCAAATCAACTGCGAGATAGCAGTTAAATTGAAACTATTGTCTTAAAGACAATATTTTAAAACTTCCACAATGACATAACGTGTGGAAGTATGGCGACAGAAATTTCAATTTCGCCTGAACGTCGTAAAAGTGTCAAAGCATAGGAAACATAATTTGGGAATGAATTTTTTTGGTCTGCTGGTCTGTATATCTGTTTGCTTGTAGCCACGATAACTTTAGAACTAATTGAGATATCGTTTTCAAATTTGGTATAGAGTTAGCACCTCACAAACGAACGGTTCGGATTATTTTTGGGTAATGTCGCTCCAGGGTTTAGGGGATGAATGGGGGGGGGTTTGATTTGGTGAAAATTGACATTTTTTCGTTAAAACTCGAGTAATATGACGTTTTTGGGTTTATTTATTAGAACACTTTTAATTTCATCCAACATCTGGTATTCTATGCTGAAATTAAAATAGGGGTTGAATATGTGGGGGTGGAATATCGCTGACAGAAATTTCAAATTTTGCTAAAAGTCTCAAAACATATAGAAAACTTGATTCTGGAACGAACATTTTTTTGTCTGTCAGTCGGTCGGTCTGTCAGCCTGTACGTCTATCAAGTTAGTAGGCGCAATAACTTTCAAATGAGTTGAAATATTATCTTCAAATTTAATAGCCAGTTAGGAATTGTTTTTGGGTAAGATCGCTTCAGTGGATAGGGAATAAATGAGTGTGATTTGGTAAGAATTACAATTTTTCCAATAAAACTAGAGTAATATAACGTTTCAGAAGTTTATGGGTACAGGAATACGAGTATTTTTTTGTGGTCAAGTCATGGTCTTTTACTGCAGAATAAGACGGAGAATTTTCCCCGTACCGACTAAGGAATTTAATAACAGCTTCATACTCAATTTTTGTGATTTCTTACATCATGATGAACAAGTGTCAGTTATAAAAAAACTAATTCGCATAAGATCCATTTTTGTTTTTTCCTAGGCTAATAAGACTTTGAACAATGTCTTAACAAATTTTGACACGCTGCGATACCACAAAAGTGATCTGCGTGTTCCTAGTTCGACGTTGCTTGCATTCTATGCCTGTATCGTTGACTGGCTATTACAAATCATGTGACTAGTCTTCCGTTTATCATTGGCGAAAGCTTCCGCAGCACTAGACCTGCAAACGGACTCTGGCTTGCACATATAGTGAAGTCATCGTTTCTAAGATTAGAAACTACTCATTGTGTATCCCTTAACTGATCATAAATTACTTTGTTATGTGTATGACCTAACTCACAATAAATTACTTTGTTATCGTTCTTGAAATAAACACGTTGGAGCATGCAGATTTTATTAATGACTTAGGTACCACTTTTGTTCTCCGCGATATTATTAATTTCAAAAACATTCTATTTCTGATATATGTACCACTTTATATTGGTATTATTGCCCATTTTAGAAGCTCAGACTCATTAGCAGCGAATTTTCGTTCAGAAAAATTGTAACGAATTTAATTAAAAATTGATTTATAGCAATAATGAAACATTGTGAAGATTTGCGGAGAATATATATATATATATATATATATATATATATATATATATATATATATATATATATATATATATATATATATATATATATATATATATATATATACAAACTTGAAATCCTAATCACCGCGTCCAAGCATTTTTAAAAAAAGAAACTGTATTTAATTAACTGAATTTATTTCAAGTTACAAACTAACACTATATAGGTTTAGATGTAAGAGCCTCGGTGGTTCAGTGGTAAGATCGTGTGCCTCTGAACCGAAGCGTCCAATTCCCAGGGTTCCCCTTTCACTTTTTTAGTAAATATTGTAAAACTAACATCACCCGAGGTTCTCGCATTGTATCTGAGCAAGTTGAATGTCTGCACGTTCCACTCTTCGGAGGGGCGTAAAGCCGTCGGTCCTGTGTCCATGCGATGTTGGGCATATTAAATACTCCTACCGTTCTTACAGAAAGGCAGATGTTCGGCAAAATTTCCAGGATAGTGAGGTAAAACTACTCCTTGGCGTCGGTGATTAGCCTTAGTCGCGGAAATAGACCGACGTTAAAGAAACAAAAAAATAGCTATAGGTGTATTTATAGAAAATATATATTTCTTGTAAAATTACCAAGAAACGAAGTAAGGCAATGTTAATTAGAATAAAATGTTTATTACATAAAACAATTAAAGACTTAAATACATTTCATTTCTGCTGATAGATATATAGATTTTATTGACCATCAAATGTACACGGTAAGTCACATCTTCTATAATTACCGACAATCTGCGTGTACATTCAAATTCACAACCTCTGTTAATGTCAATTGTACAGTATGTACGGAACAAGTGAAAGGGGAACCCTGGGATCGAACCCAGTACCCTTCGGTTGTAAGACACTCATTGAACCATGAGGGTATGTTAGTTTAATTTGTAACCCAGCAAACACATATGTAACTGATACATGGCAAATTAAGATCAAGAAAATATCGTAATGTATATATGTAACACATAAGCTGCATATATGTACCTTTCAGACACAGATCAATTATGAATTATTTGAAATGTTACATGCTTCGAGTGTGATACATGATAGTTATGTAACAGTGTTATATTACATATATATTACAAATAGATTGATATGTGCTATAACCCAATATCTTAAGCATATATAAGGAACGGTACAATGTTACATAACCATCTAATATATATGTTACATTAAATATCTATAGCAGTGTTACATAACATATACTTTACAAAGGGATGATAATGAACTACAACTATATGCCGTAATTTTGGATCACACAAATTACACTGTTACATAACGTATGTGGGAAATGAACTTATAAATATTTGAATTAAATTTAGTGGTTTAAATGTTAATGTTCTTACGGAATTAATTGTAAGCAATACACGGTTTTACAAATCGGGATTAGTTAAAAGCAAAATAATTCATTGGCAACCGCTTTAATTTGTCACAAAAATGGCGATAATGATCTAATTGTTTAAGCAGACGGCGCGTGTCTACTTCTGTTTTCTGCTGTAGCCATCTGCAATTTCTGTGATTGGCACATAGATAAGTAGGTATCTTCTTTGGATTAGCGACAAACTAATTAATAATTAATTTAGTTCTTCAAATTGTCAGGTTTTATGTTACACCAATATAGGGAGCGTGTGCGTTGACAACTAGCGCTACCAGGGGTGACACAATATAACCAACAACAGCTGTTTCATCCATATTCTACCGGATAGCAGTGTTAGCTTTGCACGCAGAAGAGTGTTTAATATATTGGAAAGAAAGTCTAAATCTGAAAGTAATTTGTTGTGCTGTTGACTGCTTTAATAATGAGAAATCATGTGATGATAGAAACACCAGCTTCTACTATAAAGAATACAGCCAAACCCATATTTAATCATTTCGTTCATTTCTCACTGGAGCGGATTCGTTGCATCTAAAATGTTTTAACAAACCGCCTTATTTACGAGAGTTGTTACTACAGTGGCTAAATATTATAAAATGCTATTAATTTAGCTGTACATCTAGCAGCTGTTCATAACAGTTTCTTGGTAGGTACCTGTTTTATTTGAGCATTAAATGTATGATAAGTGAATATAACATTTATGTATCCAAGTTTATACATATATATATATATATATATATATATATATATATATATATATATATATATATATATATATATATATATATATATATATATATATATATATATATATATATATATATAATATGCAATTAATGTAGCATACATATAACCATGTAATGTATTAGTTACATATATGCGAGAGCATCCAGCTGCTGACATTTCTGATATCAATCATGTTACATGGAAGTTACATACATAACCTGAGCTATTGAAATAGCAAGTTTTATGTAACATTTATGTATCTGATTTGTTAGTGTGTTTGCTGGGAAATGTGCATTGGTTTTTCGCTACACGGATTTAGACATTTTGCAAACAACTTGTTTATTGGTAGCTTATGTAGCGTTGTGGTAAGCATTTGTAAGTTACCATGCTTAGTGGGTACGTCCATATTGCTTGCAAATAATTTGAGACGAAATCGTTAATCTTCAATTATAAGAGTGAAAGAATACATTAAAAAACCAACAATGTTTATTAATTGTAAACATAATATATAAAAATATGTACTCATTAGAAAAATATAATTTAAAACTAACTTTTTCAAATAAAAGTTACATAGATAATAAGAATAAACTTATAAGCTACATCATGTAGATATATAAAGGGCAATAAATTTTACACAGTAAGATCAGCAAATTCAGCTGCATATTCATCTTTAGAACTTTTACGAAGTGGTTCTTCTTCATAATAATCAAAATTACTGGTGTCAGTCTCACCTTTAAGCTTTGGTTTGTATGTTGGCTTCACCTTTCTTGCTAGAAGCAGATCCCACTCGACAGGTTTGAAAAAATCATGCCCCTTTATGTCTTTTACGCCATTTTTCAGCAGGCCATACCTAGATCAAAAGAAAATCTTAATTAATATTGATGAACTATGCACGCACTAAGTTTTTTTCCAAAATTAATAGAAAGGACTTAAGCCCATAAAAGGATCATATATGTAAAAGTAAATAGTCTCGTGTCTGGCCGTCAGCACAAATTTAAGTGGTGATGTGGGTCTTACAAGCTGAGAAAGATACAATATTCTAACATGTTTCCAATTAAAAAACTGTGTGACATGGCAACCCTATCCTACTATCGCATATCTGTTAGTACCATAAGTCGGAAGTCGGAGTTATTTTGCCTAGCCAGGTGCAAGGTTTATAGATTAGACAGGTTGTCTGGTAACTCCCATGATACAAATAACGAGAGGCATGATATTCAGACTACCTATTTTTAGACCTGTCACGCGCATGGTGTCAAGTGGTGAGTCCAATGCAACAATAACATGCTGTCGTGCAGTGGGGTTTGACGATTCATCACAACCTCTTAACAAATTACGTATTTTACTAATATTTAAGTGCATACAGCTGGAAGTAATAAAAATGAAAACGATTAAATTTAGTGCTGCGATCTTTATTATCTGAAAAAGACAATATAGGCTTAACTTCAACCGCATTAAACTGACGTATAGAAACTATTTGATTGCGATTGACTTTGTTTTAAGTGTGTAGTTGGACTTCTATCACGTTACTCACCACGTGACGTCATAGGAGGGGGCGGGGCATATGCGCAATATCATATCTCTTCTAAGTCATTATATCGTGGTAACTCCGACAGGGGAGCACAGAACACTCCCTATAGAAGTTTCACCTAAATGGAGCTAACCTGGACTTTCTTAGGGCTCTAGTTCGGACATCGCATATAGTAGATGTCGTTAGTAGTGCTACAATTCTACGGAACGAGCTGGTCAGTGCGCCATTTTATCATACATTCAAAATTCAAATGTTTTGAATGCAAAAAAGTTTTTGTTCGCTTCTAGTTCTTTCATTGTGTAATTATAATACAAATTTGTTGCTTAACGTTTCTTTTAATTAAGTTTTACCTATATTAACTTTTAGTGGATACTTTACAGTGTTTTCATTGTTCGTCGGCTTTATATGTTTTAAAGGTGCGTTTTTTTTTGTGAATCAAAATATGATCATTATCATAAGCTTTGTGTTTAAACAACCATGTAATTTCAATTCTATTTTCAGTTTTCGTATCAAAAAAGCAAGGTGCTTTCATAGTTCAAGGTGTTTTGGTGAAACATAATTACAACTGTTTTAGTTTTCAGGCAAGTTTAGAACGTTTTAGTAGTTCATAGGTTATAAGTAAATAACGTTTTCTTACAGAAGCTTTGTGGATATAAATATGATACCAACCAAGAAAACGATTTATTGTTGTGTTCCGGGGTGCCTGGATTTATTTAGCGAAAGACATCGTTTTTCGTTGAAATCATCAGAAGACCATTTTGATGACTGGGTGAAAGCTGTACATAACGCTAAGACGCTTGGTTTATATCCACAAGCCATTTACGATAGATTTTATGTTTGTGATCGTCATTTCGTTGATGAGGATAAAGTACCAGAAATGAACAGAGGCCTGAAAGGAACTGCTGTTCCCATATTACATCTTCCTTTGAGTAAGTATTCATATATTTTAAAGTGTAAATAAAAATTTCTATTTCTATTTATATAACATCTCAGAAGTAAACAATGGATCGGGTGGATTCGGAAGGACCAGAAAGCCTGATAATGTACACTGTTGTTAGATGAATATTACCAGTCATTTTAAATAAAGAAGGAAATTAAAGGTGCACAAATGTTTTTTTAATAAATGACAATATGACGTCATTTATACATACCCTAAAAGAAGGAAAAACCAACCTTGCCATACATTGTGGTCATGTGAGCATATAAATGTAATATTGTACAAGCCTCAGACTGCTGTAATATACCTACCTATCGATAAGGAATGGCAATATATACTTCATCTTACTTTCAGAATTAAAATGGTTTTAAATAAATGTAATAGGAATATACTGTTCTAGGTTTTTAAATAAATGTAATAGTAATACTGTTCTAATAAAACACAAGTGTAATTTATCTTGTTTGATTTTCCATTAATCATATAACAATAGTAAAAACTGAAGCTGCAAGTGTTAGAAGGTTCAAATTGACAATTAATTTTTCCTATGATTACAAAGCTTAAAACAGACGTATGTGTGTTATTAAAACATAACGTGTTTTGCTTTCACTATAAAAATCATTAAAAAAATTATTTGACTAATTTAACCTCTTTACTGGCAGTGGTATAAAATTAAATAGAATTTATTTGGATTTGCTAAATGAAAATGAAATCAAATTTCCCGCGTGCGACTAAAATTCATCGCATCCGCCAGAGGCGCTGCAATATTGTTCAAAACGTCAGCATTGGCGTTTCCCTTCTATAGAGGCGTTCTGTGCAGGGGAGTGACGCAAGAGGGGGGTAACACGTCATGTGAAGTCTAAATGCCAAAAGTTTAAGTTTGGCTTTGGTGCTTTAAATAATATTGATTAGAAATTTAGGTAACTTTTAATGTGTTTGCTAAAAAAATTTCGAATACGATCAGTTACAGACATATTTTAATATTTATTTTGTACGAAATGCCAGTTAAATCGAAACTGTTATCTTAAAGACTGTATTTTATTTTTAAGGTGTTTTGTTGTAATGTTGTAAACATAAGTGTACAGTGAATCAACCTTAGGATAAATTGGAAGTTATTTAATCAAGAATTAGATCGGTAATTCATCATAAAGGTAGATATGTGCTTAATTTCAAAGAATAAGTATACATACTTAAAAAAAGAAGCCAATAGACAACTTAACCTAAATATATTTTTAGATGCCCAGTGGAACAATTTGTAACGTATCAACGTGCACAAATAATGCTAAAACGGCAAAGGAAAGTGGACACTTTCCTTCTTTTCTTTTCCTAAAGGGCCTAAGATTCAAGAAGAATGGGTAACAAAATGTTATCGCAAAGGTGTCTGGCATTTTGCAAATAAGACAATTTGCAGTAAGCATTTTAAACCTGAGGATTTTGAATATGAGTTGCGGGCTAGGAAAGTGATTACACAACCGACGCATCTAAAAAAAATCAGGTACAAAGTTTGTGTTTGTTGGTTTTGATTATTTATGTATTTTGTGTGAGAGTATGTAGTACCTACATATTATTTGAAGTTTGCCTAAGACCTATGAGGGTACCTATTATACCTACTTGTAATACATATATATTTTCAGCTGTCCCTTCATTATATCTGTTGAACAGGCAAGAAAAACATAATGAGAGTGAAAGGTCCAAGAGAATGATGCATAAAAATAGGAAAGCTATTGTGGAAAGTTTAATTAGCAGGAATGAAGAACCATCACAGAACCAGCTAATGGAATTAAGCGTCAAGAAGAAACTTTGAGCATAGACTTGTCAGAAAGACCACCCCTTAGTAAAGAAACAGAATATGATATCTCAAAAAGAAAATATGAAGAATTGCAAATTGAAAACCTGTGTTTCAAGAAAAAAAAAAGATTACTAATGAAAATGACCAAAATACTGCTGCAACATATTTCTGATCTAGAATAAGGGCGAAAGGAAGCTGGCATTAATTTTGAAGATAGAGTGAAATAGCCTTTAAAGATCTTTTAACTTCGTATCAAACAGAAATTATATAATAGCACAATATAGTATTTAAATATCAAATATAAGATGTATAAGTTTGTTTTTTGCTTACATAGTGATTACAAAAATTATAAAGCTACGATTTTATATGTATACAAATAGTTACCTACCTAACTATTATGTGCGAAAATTATTTACTTACTATATATAGTAGCCTAATGTATTATTATTTTACAATCCGTAACAAGATGTATGGTTTTTTGCTTTGAAATTGATTGTACAAATTATAAACCTATTATTTTGTATGTGTACAAATAAATACCTCCTTAAATATTATATACAAACATTATTTACTTATTGTGCTAACTCAGTTTACTATTTTACAACTCCAAAGATGTAGGAGTTTTGTGGTTGTAAATTGATTGCAAACATTATAAACCTACTATTTTGTATGTGTACAAGTACATACCTACCTAAATATTATAAACTTAAAAAATAACTTATTGTGAAAGTTGCACGTTATTAAATGAGGCGTATCAAGTAAAATAGGAAAACAATTAAGAAAAAGAAACCAAAAACCTAGATTGCAGTTCAGAAGAAGAAAATTATGTCCAATTTGAGGCATTATGAATTTATTATATTATAAATATTATTTAACTTTAATCATTTTCAAGATACACCAATTAACTGAATCCATTACTTTGAAATCGAATATAATCCTAGAACTTCAATATTTTCTGAACAAAATTTTTATTTCAACTTATTATTAAATGTTTAATCTTGTTACAAGTTCAAAAAGAACATAACTTTGTAAAGACGGACATATAAATGCCGGCTGGTTTCTATATTCAATGCACCATTAATCCACTAGATTTAAATTCGGACTTCATGTGACGTTTCCCGCGCCACTTTCTGATTGGTCGAAAGTTACCAGACAACCTATTTAATCCATAAACCTTGAGCCAGGTGAGTGTCTTGTATTTGGCGCCGTCTGGTGCAATATACAATTTCCTGGTGATCTATAAAAAGTTTAGTTCCGTGGATTGCCGCGTGATAAAGATGGAGCTCACTGTAGTTCCGTGGATTGCCGCGTGATAAAGATGGAGCTCGCTTCAGGTCCGTGGATTGCCGCGTAATAAAGAGGGCGCTCGCGTCCGGTTTCATGAACTGCCGCGTTATAATGAGGGCGCTTCACTCACTGGATCCGCGATCAGCTGTTTATTTGTGGTAATTTTATACTTTGATGTTGCTTCTTTCTTCTATCGATTTCCTTATTTGCAATGACCTGAATTGGAGACATAATATTGTTTCTGAGCGTCTTTTTAGTAAAACCTTTTAATTGTTCCTTTAATTATGTAGACATAAAGCTTTCATTGTTGTAAATTCGTTTGCTTTTTTATAACAAACATGTGTACTAGGCCAGACACAAATTTGCCTAAAATATAAATATTAGGCTATGTGCAATAAATGTTATACAGGGCTTTCATGAATTCACGAACCCCACGTGACCGGATTCTGTCTCTCTCTTAGGGGAATATGATTTTATGAGTTGACAGTCCAAAAAGTAACCAAAAAAACCACTAGACTAGCGACCCTAAAGTTACTAAATCAATTGACAATTGACAGTTCAGTCCATTGGCGCTCAATTCCTTTTGACGGTTATTTTGTATGTATATTGTGCATTTTCCAATTTCGACCAGTGTTTACCTTCTTAAAATAATTTTCTATCTGTTGGACAATAAAAATAAACAGTTTTTATCAAAACTTAGCAGTTTTATTCCGTTTTGATGTAAGTTAAAAGTGTATGTATGTTAAGGTTATGTTGTTGACGATATTCAACATCGCATGGAACGAAGCCCTACCAAATCTGTTCCTCGGTAATCTGCCCAAATAGGTACATATATGTTAAATGTTGCACAATACACATTCCCAAAACCGTAAATTAGAAGTTTGAATAATCGGACCTCAATTTGTTTACGTACATTACAAACTTTTGATATGCATACAAGATAAAAGTAATATTTTATTGTTTTTAATTTATTTTTTTAACAATCAATAACAGTAAACCATACATGAACAGACTTGCTGTTAAAAATACTAAATAATAAATACATTTAAGACATTTACTGTTTCACCTTATTATGATTTTTTTATTTTTTTATAAAACCCCAAAGGAAATATAAGACAACACTGGCATCTTATAGGGATTTCATTAATTCAGGTTGTACCACCGTGGATGCCGGGTTGCCTAACTTAAGCGGTCACGTGGAGTTCGGGAATTAATGAAGGCCCTGTACTTGGTGTACATTTTATGATCTTTCTTTGACACATATATGGGCAAACAATTGGAATGGTAAGATATAAAAATTGGGTACATAAAGCAAATGAGATTTTGTCATACTTTTATTAAACCATTGTTATCTTGTAATTCTTATCCTGTTAAATTAAAGTCTATATTTACATTTGTCATAAGAATAAACTTTTATGCAAGCCACATAACGACAATGAAGAAAACACTTTTTGAAATCACAAAGCTTAGCACTTCGCTAATAGGTATTATACTGACACCTATCTTTATTGATATTTGCTTTGCAATATTCCGCAGATTCCGCACTCTGCTTTAGACTTGCATTTTGGAACTACTTTCTTGGAAAATATATAGATCTAAACTGCAAACATTAATTTAATTTTTCAGAAAATAATTCATTTTATTTCATTATTATTTATTTACTTTAACCGTAACTCATCACATACACAAACATAAATTAGCCAAGTTCACCAGGCGCGAGTCGCTGCCAGCAGGATCTTTGTTATGTCAAGAAATGTTCACAAATGACAACATTTTTGACATAACAATGCAGTTGCTGGCGACGCTGGCCTGCTGAACGCGCCACTGCCAAACAGCTGATCGCTGCTCCGGTGAGTGGAGCGAGCACCCTCTTTATCACGCGGCAATCCACGGAACTAAAGATTTTATTTATCACGAGTAAATTGTATATCGTCCCAAACGGCGCCTCACAGTCTTGGGGGTATTTTGGTAAATTTATTTTTTTGGGTTAATAAAGGCACTCTTGCGGCAAATTCCAAAAACATGTCTCAACTCTCAGTTTCAATCCAGTAACATACACGACAGCTTATCTAGGTGTTAATGGCAATTTTCAGAGCTCACCCGCCCAACAAACACAGTTATGTAACATTTACATAACTGAAATAATATTTTGTTATTTACAAAAGTATCATTTATGTAACTTGTTATGAACTTGTAAGTTACATGTAACACGAAATGTCATGCATATAGTTCCTCTCGTGATATATCTATGTAACATAGTTGGGCATATATATCAGATATATTTATTGACAATTTCATCAACATTACATGTTACATTTTGTTGTTAGGAGCAGAGCTTTGTCTATATAACCACACATAATAATAGTTTAGAAAAACAAAACAGAAAATTATTGAAAACATAATTTATTAAACACTTGTAAGAAAACAATATAATATAATACATTCTTATTGTATTAAAATGTTTATAAATTCAATTTTAATTTTAAAATTGTTTATAATGTTCACATTTAAGTCAAAGTTATGCATAATTTGAAATTCAAAACTAAATCTAAACATCAGTTAATTTTTTTGTATAATTAAATATAACTGCAACTTTAAATTGTAACTAGAGTAGTATCATCCATATTAAAATTGCTTTTGTAATTAATTAACAAATCTGTCGTCATTGCTTGTGTCAAAAACTCAGCTCCTGTAAATTTAAACTGACTATATAAGTAGTTAACGACAGTTGCAAATTTAATCAATAAGTTCAGATGACTCAGATGATCATGTAAAACTAACATATACTACTAATTATCTTTGGCAATGTTTAAAACGTTGAGCTTTCTGACCTTATTATATTTGTTGGGTTGATCTAGCGGGCATCAATACTGACCTTGTTATAGTGAATAGCTTTGTGTAAATTCGCTGTGTAGTCATTTCCAGCCTTTCGATAATGATGATCAGAAACGATGCTGCAATTGAAACATATAGGTTAACTAGCATTCCGTCATAAAACGCTAGGATAACACAATCACAGATTAAAAATGTACAATATAATTCTTTTTAACATGAAATACCAATAAGAATTCAACACCCATATTAATGTAGTTCTTCACAATGAGTCGTTACTTTTGTCGATAAAGTCATGTACAAAACATCAATTCTTAAACCTTATATTAAATACTGTAATCTTTCAAGAAATACAGAAAAATAAAATCCAATACTTACCACAAAATTTTCACGTTACCTTTTGTATGAGGAACAAGAAAACAGTATAAATCACAAACACGAGCACAAAGTAAACATAACATAACCTCATAATCTATTAGCAAACAGTAACATCAAGAATCAAGATCAAGACTCAACATATAATAATTATAATAACAAGATAAATTATTGACGAAGTTTAAAGTTTACATCATATTTCGGTAAACAGGTTTTCTTAATTCACATTTCATTAGCTGGGTTTGATAATTATCTGATTTAATGTAAAATAAAAAGATTACGTTGTTATCAATGTGTGCTTTAAAACTATAGAACGCCATGAAATTTGTATAATGTGTATGTTACATAAAAATATTACATATATTTTGTGTTATAATACTTGATGGTATGCAATATTTCATTTGTTACCTAAATGTGCTCCATTTGCAAAGTACATTTGTGTCATTTTTAGGTAACAGTGTAATGTTACGGTGATACTTTATTGAGCTTCCAATGCCATGTAACGGTTACAAACGTGTTTGTTGGGCGGAGACCTCGGACGCAGCTATTAACATATAATCGTCTCTACACACACGCAGTGACTCTGCATAACAAGTAAGGCATATCGGGTGCTTATTACTATCACTTAATGCCCACTGATGACCTCTGTACGTGGATGCTGGTACTGGCACACCACTGCTGCTGGTTAACCTTAGAGGTTACTTTGGAGTTTCTCTTCAGCTCCAGACGTTGTCAATGTATTATTTTATACATGTTCTACCAGTACGGTGGAAGTTATTATCTGTGGCGGTAGGGCTTATCGATACGCCGAGGATTGACTCGTTCGTTTCAACTGTACTGCGACGTGAATCGCTGGTGTTATTGTAGATTTCTTGAAAATGACGCGTTTTACTTAACAAAATAAACAAATAATGTTACAAGGTTTGGCAGAACGTTAAAGACTGGCAATATCTTGTTTTGTAATTTCAGCTTCGTTACTCGGTAGGTACTTATATTATAGCATATTCTATTGAAGAAACTATCTTTTCTATTGGGGTGAATTTAGAGGTAGGTGCGAAATTAAATCCTTTACATATAACTTTTATGGCGAATTGATTTATTTTGCCATGTGAAAAGTTGTGCACTACTGCAATGGAATTGGAATTATTTGAGTGTTTTTATGACATTTTGATTCTTCAGGAGATTCTGTAATTTTCGTTTCTCTAGGTCAGTCTTTTGTTGTGTAACATTACGTTCTGCTTTTACTTTGTCAGACGATGCCTGGAGTGTTCGAAAGTGTAGGATGTATTTTAAGTAGGTGAATTGTTGTGTACGAGTCCTAATTTCCCAAATTTTTTGAATATTTCACATATAGTTGTTATTTGTACATCTAAAAATTAACTCATGGCTAGTCAGTTTTTTAATATCTATTTTCCTCGTAAAACTTTCAGTCCATTTGAATGGACATCAGTTTTTTATGGCTACAAAAAAAATTTATGCTGCTTTTTATTTTAGCTATTTTTGGAACTAAAAAGCATTTAAATTTCCAAGAAGATAAAGACAAATTAAGTCAGATTTTGAAAAATTCAAATTTAGAATTTTTGGACAATGAAAATAATTATTGAGACCAAGAGTTAGATCTTGATGACCATGTCATGTAAATGATGAAGATGGAATCGAATTGGACCAAGAATTGTTGGATGTTGGAAATTCAAATGGTGATGGAGCAAACATGTGAAAGTCAACAGGTGACAGTGATTCAGATAACGAACTACTTAGTGACATTAAAAAAAGAATTGATCAACTAAAATCTATAAATATTAAACGTAAAACCTGGAAGAAAACGGGTCCATTCATTCCGTCAAACATTGATTTAAGAGAAATTACACATACCGTAATTGAAAGAAGAGATTGGACGATCAAAAATTACTTTTACATTTTTTTCGACGATTCTGAGTTTGCAGATATTTGTAATTGCACAAACGTGAGATATGTAGAAGAGAAAGGCAAGACTTTGAATTTGACTCTTTCAGAAGTAAGAAGTTTTTTTGAAGTATATGTTCTAATGTCATGTCTAAAATACCCGCAAGTTAAGATGTACTGGATCAAAGTGACAACAGTTAATGCTACTGCAACGTGCAGACACGTGATAGATTCTTTCTAATAAGGAATCATTTGAAGGTAGTGCTAGATACAGATATTTCTGAAGATGAGAAGAGAGCTGGCAGGCTATTTAAAATTCGTCCATTTCATGAGAGAATCAAGAGAGGTTGCTTGTCACTGCCGAGATACAACGAGGTGGCTGTTGATGAACAAATGATCCCCCTTTCTGGCGTTTGACAAATGAAACAATTTGTACGAGGGAAGCTAAACACCGAAGGGCTCAAAAACTTTGTGTGCCCCAGTCTAAAAGGTTTAATTTTAGATTTTGGAATTTACCAAAGGAAAAATACATTCTGAGATCATGTTACTAGACTTGATGTTGGTCCATCTGCAGTTATCAGGTTATCTGCAGCACGACTAGAAGGCACTCATATTTATATGGATAGATATTTCACTACAATACCGCTGCTTTGAATACATGTTAAGTAAAAATATTCTAGTTTCTGGAACCATATAATGAAATCCAGAGTACCTAAAACTGTTAATGTAACATCAGACAAAATGATGGCGCGACTGGGTCGTGGGTCTTCAGAGCAAGATGTAAGATCTGACGTAAAAATCAACATCGTGCAGTGGTATGACATGAAATCTGTCATTCTGGAATCAACTGCTTTGCAAATAAAGGCACAAGACGAATGTAGACGATGGTCTAAAAAAGATTCAAAATATGTTACAAATACGTAGGCCACACTTGGTCAGAAAATACAATTAGTGTTTGGGCCGAATAGACCTCATTGATATGATAATATAGGCTGTTATCGAATGGGAATAACAACAAAGAAATGGACAGTGAAAGCAATTTTTCATCTGTTTGAATTAGGAAGAGCTAATTCATGGATTTTTATAGAGATGACAAAAACCAGCTTGGTGACAATACAAAAACGATTATGAAGTTCCTGGAATACAAAGTAAGTATGGCAGAGTATTTGCTTAGGGATGCAAATGGAGAAAATTTAATTCAACTGTTTCCATTCCAAGGACTTTTCTATTCCGATAGTATCAAAGCAGAGTATTCAGCATCTTTCCGTTATGGCTTTTGAATTTAAAAAAATCTGGACGCAGCAAGTGCGTTATGGTAGTGAATTTTCATAAAATTATTTTTAACACCAAATATGTATGTTTTTTTTAAAGAAATCAGTCAACCTATATAGTAGAAACAATGTGCCATGTTTTATCAAAATAATTTTAATGTTTGAAAATGTACAAAAATTTCCGAAAGTAAACTTAAAGTGTTCCCAAAAAAACCGGTTTCTAGATCAAGCTTATAGGTTAACAGCAATTGAGCTATTCAAATTTGTAGCATTCAATGAAAATTCGCTACCATAATGCACTTGCTGCGTCCAGAATTTCTTTTCTTACAAACATACATTATATTTCGATGGAAAATGCAAAAATGCAATCACATAAGGTGTGTTCGATTAAAAAAATTGTATTACCAACGACTTATGGGCCTGCCTGTGATTGTAGAAATAATTTTTTAAGATGTAGCTCAAGAGACCCTATAATTAATGTATACACATTTTTTTCGTATCTTGTATAATAACGGATATATTGAGCTTTATTGATTTTTTACGAAAATTCGTCAAAAATTATATACCACTAAACGCTAAACTCTATAGCTAAGACTACTGCCAAAGCATCAGATATCTATTTGCAATGAATTTTCTGGAAATATTTTAATAAAATGAAGGACAATCACGGTTGAAGCTAAGACTTCAGGGTTTGTAAAACATTATTCTTGACCCGTTTTCTTTCCGTAGCTCCTATTAGTTCCAGGTTCTTTGCCTAAGTGTTGCCAATTTTGACGTTTTAAATCGCGACTTTGACGTTTTGAGGAAAACCCCAATTCATTGTCCTTTAAATTCCTATAACTTTTTTGTCTTTTAACGTAGAGAGCTAAATTTTGGCAGGTAACTCACCTATAATGATACAAATCCGCGAACCAAATTTGGTTGTCATCACTTTGTTATTTCCGGAGATATAATTTTTTTTCGAAAGAAACACAAAATTCTCCGTGAAACCCTGGACCGATTTTCCTGGATAACGAACTTATCCAAGCCACTTGCAAAAGGAAGGTTCTCACCAAATTTAATCAAAATCGGCCTATTATTTTTTGAGTTATCGGTTATATATATATATATATATATATATATATATATATATATATATATATATATATATATATATATATAAACAAATAAAAATTGAAACACACCCCGGATATGTGTTCTAGGGGGCCTTAGTAGCGCTCATATGAAGACATTTTTTCAAAATTGAAAAATCGGGAGCTCATTAGTGATTTTTTTTTAAAGAAAATTCACTACAAACTGTGTAAGATGTAAAAATCCAGGAGTAAAGGTAAAACGAAAGTTTCCTGCATATTGCAATTTTTTGTGTTTTACGGGCTCCAGTAATTGTTTCAAAGACTTTCATTTGCGATAATTTCTGTGTAAGATTAAGCTGGTGTCCATTTTAATGGACACCTTTTTTGTACTTTAAAAATAAATAACTTTTTTTCAATTTAGAGGCTTTAGCCAACCCAAAATAAAGATAACCTGAAAATTTCATTCCAAACAAACAATGTTTATAGGCTCGGGTCTCAGGAAAATATTCCGGGACAATAAATTATAGTCATTACATCACAGAAGTGGCAGAATACAAAGTACACGGGTTAATTTATTCATAGATTTTGAGCACACTTAAATTGTTAGGACGCGACTGCAGGTACTTCCTAGATATTTAAACGATTCTGCTCTATTTCTAGACCAAGCAAACAGAGGAAGTGTAACACTTGTCGCTTGTATCTGTCAAGATCTAGCATACTTTTGTTGTTGGGATCTTATTTCATTACGTGAAGCTTGAAACCTGTTAATTATAAGCACTGATATAACTACATTTTGGAGTACACACCTAATTCGCCCAAACATTAGGCCTGGTGATTTTTTTCTCAACAAGTTAGCTTTGCCAGGGGGGTCATATACTGCTACCTACTTGTACTACTACTACCACTACCCGCCTTATTATTCCTATTAAACAGGGTAAATCATAGAGCTTGTGTAGCTTATTATCGTTCTTTCTACATGCACTTTTAATCCTGACATAATATTTTCACTAGTTCTACGAGGACAGATCCTTATGTTTTATCTGAGATCTCATACAGTGAAAGGCAAGATGAGTGGACTATTTTATTTGAACAATAGGATGAAAACTGTCTATAAACGGCGGTTCAGCATGCCATGGTTGAAGTAGTTTTTGGTGTATGCCACTGGTAGGCAGTAGTTGTCAAATGGAACTATGGGTTTGGAACCAGTTCCGTATTAAAACTTGTATTAAGCTCAATAATTAAAATGCAACGAGATTTCCCCCAAAACTTTCAAATTCTTCTAGCACTTGCACGGAATGTCATTTAGAGATGGATTTAAATATAGGGAGCATATTTTAAAACAGAAATCAATCGTCCAATCTCTGTCTGTATGTAATTCGCAGAACAAAGACAGAACAAGACAATCAATTATTTAAAGCCCGACCAGATCGCGTCGGTGCCATTCAGGAGCATTAAATTTGTCCGAGCGAATTACTCGTCATATATTACATAATATGTTACATCCGTACAAAATTGATGATTTTGGGCTTTCACGGCGGGTTTTACTTAGAACGTCAAATGTTTTCTCGGCTGCTTTGCAGTGGTCGAACTCACTTATTGGGTTGCTAGACGTTTCGCTGCTGGCTTCTTAAGGAACTGGACTAAAATTGAGCAGACATCGCTCTGGTAACCCTTCTTATACCTGTGGATGATGCAGTATATCGAGTTATTGGTTGATTGATTGATTGATTGATTGATTGATTAGCCGTGGATGGCGCACATATGCCAGGCTCTGTCGTCCCTACAGATCACGACACCATCATTGATTCTTGCAACGGTATGTACGGTGTCATGTTGCCAGGGCCTGCGAGTACTCATTTCTGTTGCTAATCGCGGTTCCTGTCCCTGTAATTCAAGCCCCCCCCCTGATTTGATAATAGTACTAAAAATAATCTCCCCTGTGGGTCCGGGGACTAACTAAAAGAATAGGCCCAAGGTAACTCCTGCCTGTCGTACGAGGCGACTAATCGGAGTCAAGCAGGTGGTAGTGGACTTTTCCTTTACGTGATAGTAAATGATTTTTTCACGCCCGAGGAGGTATCACCCCTTCATCGAAGGCCGGTGAAGTCCCAACGGACGTTTCCGGTTCTGGTGTATGAATCGGTTTCCCTTATAAACAAAAATGATGATTGCTCCTTCATGTACAAAAGATTCCGGAGATAAAATACCCCTCCATTCGGATCTTCGGGAGATGGGTGTACCGGGGGCGCCGGCATCAAGATTTAACATACCCTTCTCGAATATATGTGGCCTAAATTCTAACCTGAACTCCGTCCACCATTTCCTCCAGACTAATAGGCCCCAACTCCTCTTCCTCACCGAAACCCATATCAGTACCAAAACAGCCACTAATCACCTTAATTTCCCGGGGTATGAGCTCCTTACTTCCTTTAGATTGCATGGAGACGTGTACGCATACGTCCGTAGCAATCTACCCTGCACCAGACTTCCCAAGTTAGAAGCTGGAAGAAAAGACATACTTTGGATAAAACTCTATCTCAGGGCTGCAAATAAATTCATCTGTTGTATTTACCGGTCACCTTCTGACAAGAACTTTGTCCAGCTCTTCGACTACCTTTCTGAAAAAAACCGCCCATCTGATTTCTGAATATCCTTCCTGCGAGGTCACTGTTATTGGTGACTTCAATGTCCATAATAAGGAATGGCTAGGATCTTCAAAAACCGATCCACAAGGGAGAGCAGCGGAGGCCTTTGCAGTCAGCAATTCTTTAGCCAATATGGTTCAGCAACCTACTTACTTTCCTCGCATCCCAACACACAGCTCAAATCCCTTGGATCTCCTTCTTACTACAAAATGCTATAAGATATCAGTCTGAATGCTATAAGATATCAGTTACCACTCCCCTTGGTCGCTCAGACCACGGCATGGTCACTGTTTCCTGTGCAATTCAACCCGAGGTCACACAGTCATGACACCCACGTATCGTTTGGCACTACAACTCCGCGAAATGGGACGAAATGCGAGAATACTTTTCCTCATTTCCATGGGCGTCTGTCTGCTTCTCTCATCCTGACCCCTCTGATATCCCACAAAACGTCACCGAAACTATCCAAGCTGGCATGGAATTATTTATTCCACGTACACAGAAAACCTCTGCAGCCACTCAAAAGCCCTGGTTCTCTAAATCCTGTGACAAGGCCAGACATGAAAAGGTCAAAGCTCACAAAACGCTTCTACACAATCCCAGTCAAGAAAACAGGCAAGCATTTAGCGATGCAAGAAACCACTATGTCCGCATTCTTTCTGAGGCAAAAAACTCGTTTAATAACCACATCAAAAGCAAAGTCCTCCCAAGCTCCAACGGCAGCAAACACTTCTGGACTCTTGCTAAATCTATTGGGAATAATTTCTCCAAGAGCACGTTCCCACCTCTTGTTTCAGGGGATGAAATTGTTTCTGCCGCCCTGGACAAGGCTGAACTTTTTGGCTCGTTGTTCGCCGGAATTTCTACTCTCAACCCACCTCCAAATGTTCAACCACCAACAGTCCCCAATGTCGCGCATAAAATTACGGATATCATTTTCACTTGTTGGCATTTCTGTGCATCGAAATCTCAATTGGTACCAACATGTCACATCAATCGCAGAAGCGGCTGCTAAGAAATTATGTTTCCTCTTCCGGGCTCGCAAATACTTTTCACCAGCTAATCTCTATACCTTATATACTTCACAAATAAGGCCAAACCTCGAATACTGCTCTCACATTTGGGGTGGCGCTGCCGCTTCTACACTCGCTATCCTGGACTCCATTCAGAAGTGAACTGTACGTCTCTTTCGTGACCCTACCCTCACCCTCTCTCTCTCTCTCTCTCTCTTTTATAAATATCTGCACGGGCACTGCTCAGAGGAGCTTTCTTCCATAGTTGCTCCACCTGCTGCCCCCAACAGATCTACCAGGGGAACAGAGCGAATCCACCGTTTTACTGTCCAGGTTACCAGACACAGCACATCTTGTTATGCCCGCTCTTTTGTCTCGAGGACTTCCAAGTTGTGGAATTCCTTGCCGGCACATGTTTTTCCTTCTCCTCCGAACCTTCAAACCTTCAAGTCCAGAATTAACAAGTTGCCTCTTTCCTTCTTGTCGACACTCACGGTACGGTAGTATTTAGGCTGGAAGCCCTCATGGTGTGTTGTTTAAATATTAAAAAAAAATGTGTATTTACGCACTTGGTATGTTTTTACATACTATACAAAAGTATATTATAAATTTATAGAAACATAAACATTTTTAACAATGATATAATACTTCACAGATTTAAAGCTCTACGCGGCATTTGACCTAACCTGACCATATGACATTCTAAACATATCAAACTTCGAACAAAAACTGTCGTTACTATTAACTATTCTGCTGAGAGGGCTGTATTTTCCAAAGTTAGATCGCTGGTATTCACTACCCAGCATGCCAGGATTACGAACAGTACGTGGAAAAATTCTTATTTTAAATTAAGATAGGGTATCACAGTTATCTATAAGTTCATTTAAAGCTTTGTAAACAAAATATAAGTCGAAGAGCCTAGTATGAAGGGAATGTAGATAAAAAATAAAGTGATAAACTGTAACTATAATTATAAAAATAACTTGAATTTCCATAACACAAAGTTTTGACCAATCTTCGCTCAACATTTTTAATACTTTCAATATGTACAGCATAGTAAGCTGGCTAAATCACTGTACAATATACAACTAAAGACCATCCAATCCACGAGTAGAGGGTGGTTGATGTACAGACACTGCTAAAAAGATTAGTGATTCTAGTTATCAGACGCAACATTCTTGAAGCCTTCGAAGTAACAGCATTAATGTAAAGTGACATACTAAGTTGTGAATCCAACGTGATATCCAGATCACGCACAGTAGTAGATGTTATCTATGAGATAATCAGAATCTGCAGTAGCAAACTGAAAGGTAGCTTTAGAGGAAAACTGTATCTTAAAACACTTATTTATGTTCAAATAAACGTCATTTATATGGCACGTTGAAGACAAGCATTCCAAATCATTAGCAAGGGCTGACATTTCAGCAGCTGTATAGACAAATTAAAAAAATTAAATCGTCTGCAAACATTAAGTAAGGTGACTTAAAGGGCATTCCAATATCATTGATGAAAATGTTGAATAGAAGTGACACAATAGGTGAACCTTGTGGAACCACAGACGTACATATATAGGATCACAGGAAAGCCCACTAAGAAATTGTCAGATGTACGACAGGGTCGCCATCTCGGTGCGGAACCAGGTAGTATGTTGTCACGACAGCTCCCAATAACACAAATTGTTATAACATAGAGACTGTACAACCAACTAACAATTTTGTAAATTGTCAGCCCTGGCCCATTTCTTCCCTAATATAGGGACAATGTATGTAGAGTAACTTTACCTCTGAAGGTGCTACCTTTAAGATACGAATGGAGTCATGCCAGCAGCGGATATCTAATGCCATGTGCATATAAATTCTAAATTAACAGTGAATTGGTTTACAGAATGAAAAGCTCTGCTGAAATCGTATATGCAGACTATATTTTACCAGCACTTTCTCACGATGAAATTATGTAATCGGTAAATAAAACAAGTTTGTTGTAGTTGACCCACCTGTAGGGAATCCATGATGTTGTTTGACAATGACATGTTTGAATAAAAATTTGATAACCGGACTCACAGTCATCTCAAATACTTTTGATGAGACAGAACTGATACAAATGGGCCTATAATTTATTACATGTGATCGACCACCTGACTTAAAAGCAAAAATTGCATCAGAGATTTGTAAAGCCCCCGGAAAATGCCAGGATAAGGTAATAGATTGAAGAGGTTTTCCGAGAGCGTAAGAACATTCTCTAAAGAGAACAGCAGTATCTGATCTGGACCAGCACCTTTATTAACATTTACATTTATTAACGCAGACAGAATTTCCTCCTCAGAAAGAATAAATGCGGTTAATATCAATTGAAGACTCAGGTTCCAAACATGATGTAAAATTGTAGGATCTTTATAAATCGTCTTTATGTACGAAACAAAAAGGTTTGCTACATCTTGTGAGTTACTAGCAGATAAGTCATTATAAAGCATAAAAGATGGAAGAGTCTTAACGTTATAGTAGTTGATCTATAAAATTTCCAACATGATGATGATTAATGGACAATATCGGGTTCTATATTGTCTATGTAACTAATGTAAGGTTCTTTGGCGAGATATTTACATTTATCTCCAAGAAACTCGAAGGCCTGTAGATCTGATAAACTATACGAGTCTTTTTCCCAAAATTATTGAGAAATTCATAAGTATGCATAAGAGGACATTTCGAACACTTTTTAGAACACAGCCATCGTTAAACTTAACGTATTTCGTGTTAGTTCTTTTCTAATTTTATTTCTTGAAAAAATCATAAGTATGCAACCAGTAGAGCAAAGGCAACGATTTCTACCTACGTACGCAGTTCTTTACGTAGAATCGAGTTTTTGAAAAAAGGACACAATTCCATTTGACATTTATAACCGGACGCAGTCTCTTCGAAATGAGGAGGAAGGATAAATCTCAAATATACTACAAAATGTGTCTCCCAGCCTACTTATCACCTCACAAAATTTTTAGCAAAATACTCCTAGAGGTTTTTGAGATATTCGATTGTAAGACTTTATAATTATCACCCTGTATATGGTAGGAAGGCCTTTTTTTTCATTGGTAGTCATTCGTATGTTCTTTAGCCTTGTCCTCTTGTTTGTTATTATGTCTTGGACGTCTGGCTCTTTTAATGTACTTTTTTGTATCGATTTCATTTCATTGTGTGTTTCAGGTCTTCGAACATGTGGACGTTGAGAAAAATAACAAAAGCAATTATCTGATAAAAATGTCTGGACGCAGGAAGTGCGTTATGGTAGTGAATTTTCATAAAAATGTTTTAAATAGCAAAAATGTCTTTTTTTAAGAAAACAGGCATCAAATTTGTTATTACTAGTATAGTATACAACAATGTACCATATTTCATCAAATAACTGTATTGTTTGAAGAAGCACAAAAATGTACCGAAATAAACTTAAAATGATCCCGAAAGAATTGGTCCCATTTTCCTGGTTAAGGAAACTCTTCAAGATATTTACCCAGCTGCTAATGTGTAATTATTCCCAAAATCTATTTGACGAAACTTAAAAAAAAATTGCATGAAAATTTGTAAACATTTTTTTTACGAAAATCCGAAAACATTTTTTTACAATAACTTATTAAACATTTATTATTAGTTGCCAAATTTAACGAAAATCTTACAAAAAATATTTCTACATCAACACAAACAAATATCTGCGAAAACTGACTAAATATTTTCTACACAAAAATTTGCCAAAAGAATACATAAAATTCAGTTTATGTACCTCATCTGTAATTAAAATTGAGAATAAAATGATTTCCTTGCACGAAAATCCTATAAAACATTATTTGCGGCGAATTTTGTTAAAAAAAATTCCATCAAGGCTTCGTTGAAAGATTTTTAATATCAAAATTTGTGAGTAATGTTTCTTCAAAGAAAATGAATTAAATGTATTTATAAGAATTCGGTATTAAAAGAACATTTTGTACAAGAATATTCGCTTATAAAAATAAATGAAATAAATTTAAAATATTCAAAATTTGATCTGAATACAGAAGTAGATACTTTTTCTACAGAGAAAATTCTTTCGCCTGGCGATGCTGTAAAAAATGACACCGGTTGCAGAGAAGAAAACAAACATTTCTAAAGTCACAGAAAAAATATCTACGTCTGTGTTAACCATGGAACGATTTTGCCGATTAAGGGCAACAAGAGCTGCTATTAAAATTGAACTTAATGTCTTAAAAATCCCTGTCCCCTGTTAGTGATTTTTTCAACAAACAGTCGCTATAAAAATTATTGAGATTACATTATCTGACTAGATAAGGTTAAAATTGAATTAGAGACACAAAAAAAGTATTTTTTTAAATTCAGTCACCATTGCGATTTGAACCCACGTCCCTCAACGTTGCTTGCTGACGAGTCAGCAATTTTCAATTTCAATTCTAAAGGGCTATATTACATTATAACAAATTTACAAAAATTTACAATTTTTATATATACTACGACTTAGATATAAAGCTCCTGTTAAAATATAATAACTTATCTCTAATTTGTTATTTACAAAGGAAAAAAAAGTACTTCCTTATAGTAATTAATGTGTTTTCTGTTTAGTTATTATAATTATATTGTACAAGTTGTGCGGTTGTATATAGGAAAACTGTTTACAAAAACCTATTTAAAATAATTATTATTACTTGCTATGTTGCAAGTTGATTTTATTTGTATAACATACAGCTTTCTAACCATGGCTATAGTGAATTCTCGTGTCAAACGGTTATGGGCGTTTTAAATATTTTTAGATTTTGATACGGCAGTCTATGTTTGATTCTATAAGGACTGTTATTGTATCTTATGTCTGTTATTTGTCTTGTCAATGGATTTATTTTCAATTTGTTTTCGTAAAAATTTGTGGATGTTTTGTTAATATAATCTTTGATTGTTAGGGTGTTGGTCATGTCATGTAAGTGTTTAATTCTTGTGTATCTGTTTCTGTTCGTCACTAGTCGTAAGCATTTGTTTTGGTATATTTGAAAGGGTTTAATTGTCGTATCTGATACTGAGCACCACACTGGTGCGGCATAAGATACAACTGGTCTTATTATAGTCGTATAGATTAATTTTTTGTTTTCGCTGCTAAGTTTACTGTTTCTTGCCATTAGGGGATACATGTACTTCATTGCGATATGAGCTTTGTTTAGAACAGTTTTAATATGGTGTTTGAAATTAAGTCTGCTGTCCAGGTGCACTCCTAGGTATTTTACTGTTAGCGAGGGCTTTATTTTTTTGTCTCCTACTTTTAGATGGTTAAATATTTTGGAATCATTGGTTTTTCTAGTAAATACTATTGTCTCCGTTTTTCAGAGTTCAGTGATATTTTCCAAGTCTTTAGGTAATTTTGAAGTATATCAAGATGAATTTGTATCTGTTTATTTGCAACTTCTGCTGAAAAGAAATGGGCATATATGGCAGTATCATCTGCATATAGAGCCAGGTTGGTCTTAGGGAACGTAGGTATATCGTTAATAAGATAGTTGAACAGTTTTGGTCCAAGTATGGAACCTTGCGGCACTCCTGCTCGGATTTGTTTTTCAGTTGATGTGCTATTGTGAATTTTGACTTTAAAGCGCCTGTCTGATAAGTATGAGTGTATCAGTCTAATAAGATGGTAGGGAAATTTGAGTTTTATTAGTTTGGCCAGTAATCCGGTCAGCTATCTAAACCGCCTGGCCATTATACCACGGAAATAAAAATATAATAAAACGTAGATAACCGATAATGATCTTCGGTTATTTATTGGTAATAATATGTAAGGTCTATTTTAGATGCATTGCTTGTAAATATTGCAATCAAATGAGAACATTGAAATATAAATGTTGCAGTATACCTTCTAATACACATTTCTTGCAATATTTACCATTCAGAAACCGCATTCGTTATAGAAGCTTTATTTAAACATTACTCATTTTTGACGTTTCAAATCTCCACTTTGACATTTACGGGAGAAAAATTAGAAAATTTTCAAAGTAATCTTTCTCGTACTTCTTGATCTTCTTGCGCGAATAAAAAATAAACGTTACCTGTAATATTTATTATATTTTGTTTAACATAATATTTTGGTATTGCATGTTCTCTGACTTTTAGTGGCACTGATATGTTTCTTCATTAAATGCACATAACCTTTTTTTCTTTTAACATAGAGATCTAAGTTTTGGTATGTAGTTTACTTATTACAATGCGAATCTGCTTTCCAAATTTGGTCGCCATAACTTTGTTATTTTTGGAGATCCTTTTTTTCAAAATTCTTTCAGAGACCTGTTCCGATTTTCTTGGCTAACGAACTTATCCAAGCTACTTTCAAAAGGAAGGTATCTGCCAAATGCCGTTAAAATCGGCCCATTATTAGTGAATTTTCTTTAAAAAGAATCACTAATGAGGAGATCCCGACTTTTGAATTTTGAAAAATTTTCTTCAAATGAGCGCTAATTAGGCCCCTTAGAACACATATCATGGGTCAGTTTCAATATATATATATATATATATATATATATATATATATATATATATATATATATATATATATATATATATATATATATATATATATTTTTGTGTGTGTGTGTGTGTGTGTGTGTGTGTGTGTATCACACCGATAACTCAAAAAATAATAGGCCGATTTTGATTAAATTTGGTGAATACATTCCGTTTGCAAATGGCTTGAATAAGTTCGTTAGCCAGGAAAATCAGCCCAGGTTTTCCCGGAAAATTTTGTATTTTCTTTCGAAAAAAATTTATATCTCCGGAATTAACAAAGTAAGGGCAGCCAAATTTAGTGCGCGAGTTTAAATCCTTATAGGTAAGTTACCCACCAAAATGTAGCTTTGTAGGTCAAAAGACAAAAAAGTTATAGGCATTTAAAGAAAGATAATTTGGGGTTTTCCTCAAAACGTCAAAATGGCGACTTCAAACGTCAAAATGGGCAACATTTAGGCAAAGAACTTGAATCTAATACGGGCTATGGAAATAAAATGTCTCAAGAAGAATGTTACAAACCCCGAAGTCTTAGTTTCAACCGTCATTGTCCTTCGTTTTACTAAAATATTTCCAGAAAATTCATTTCAAATAGACCCTTTCTCTGATGCTTGGCAGTAGCCTTATCTATAGAGTTTATCGTTTAATGGTATATAATTTTTGTCGAATTTTCGTAAAATATCAATAAAGCTCAATATATTCGTCATTATACAAGATATGAAAAAAATTGTATATAATAATTATAGGGTGTCTTGAGATACATCTTAAAAAATATTTCCACAATCACAGGCTGGCCCATAAGTCGTTGGTCATACAAATTTTCTTTTTTTTTTAATCAAACACGCCTTATGTTATTGCATTTTTGCATTTTCCATCGAAATATAATGCATGTTTGTAAGAAAATAAATTCTGGACGCAGCAAGTGCGTTATGATAGCGAATTTTGATCAAATGCTTCATATTTGAATAGCTCAATTTGCTATTTTTACTATATAGGTTATACTGGTAACTAAAGTTAATGCCTGCTTTCCTAAAAAAACACATATTTGCTATTAAAAACATTTTTATGAAAATTCACTACCACAATGCACTTGCTGCGTCCAGACTTTTTTTTGGGTTATCGGTGACAAAGTATATATTGTATAATATATTGATGTATTTAAATATAAATTGTTGGGCGCCTTTAATTTATTATATATATATATATATATATATATATATATATATATATATATATATATATATATATATATATGTATGTATGTATGTAATTATGTTTTCTTTAATTCAAATTAGAAATTTTGTTTAAAATTGTCAATGATTATTATTATAATTAGTTCTACTCTAAGAAATGTAGTTACTGTTCCTGAAATTGATGTTTAATATGGTTATTTTGAATAAATATTTACCTTTATCTGTTTATTTGGTTAGTTTCTTAATTTCCACGAGTATTTTGAGTCTTTTTCTACAGGTATATGCGTATAGTTTGGGTTCCTGTTGGAAATTCTTACCTAACATTATCCACAAACCAAATTTTATGAAAAATTCTGATATTTACCCTTTGCACCAGAATTATATATCTTGCTAGACAACTAGGTATGAAATGTACATGCTTCTAACCTTATAAATTCTCAAATGATTCCATTTACATATATATATATATATATATATATATATATATATATATATATATATATATATATATATATATACGATTTTTACAACAAACAAAATAATTAACGAAAAAATTATTTTCTTATTAACATGTAATTACTTACTTGGATCCGTCTAAAAATTATAAATGTTGCGCATTGAAAATTTTACAGGTTTTATCTTAATTTAGTTTACATACGACTGAATATCTTTAAAAAATAGACAAATTAATAATTTGTTGGTTCTACAACGGAGTAACGCCTTCTGTTGAGGTCTACCAAAAAGACTCTTTGTCTAAGTTCTAATCTAACGAGCATTTTAGCGGCAGAATCGACATTTTTCCCATTTAGTACTTCTAACAAGTAATGTTTATTAGCTTTGAGGTTATTTCAACCAATATTGATGATAAACGTGTTATTGAGCTTGATTATATCGATAAATACCTTCTAACTAAAGTGGCGTCCTTTAGTATCAATCAGGTTTTTGCTTCGATTTATTCTCTTGAGTTATATGCTGGTTTCAAAACGTTTACACCAGTAACTGTTGATATTCCCTACTGTTTAGAGAACTTTTCTGCTTTGATTTACAGAATGTTGTCAATGTTTATCACATTTTATAATAACGATGGTTGTAAGCTGCCGCTTGTTTTAGTTTCTTGTTAACAACTACCCTCGAAGATGCCGGATGTGTCTCACAAATAACAACTTGTTTCCCGAATGTGCCAATGATATGGGTCAATTAAAAATCTAGTCAAAAAGTTACACACATGAATTATTATTAATGCACTTATGCAGGTAAGTCAAAACAACGTTCTTCTTAAGCACCAAATTTGAATTTAAATTACTTGTTCCACTTCCTAAAACTAACCTGTTTAAACATTTTAAATTTACTTAAAATTATTGTCAATCTTACACATATAATAACCTTAATAACAGTCTTTTGACAGATAATACCCTGTTTGTCCATTTAGTGTTAATATTAGTTTCTGAATAGTTTTTTCACGCTATAGGGTCATTATATTTGTCTTTTCTTACATTTTTTTGTGTTTATGGTATAATACAAATTTTATTTCTTATAGTCTGTTTTAGGTGCTCTATCTGGATTTCATTGTGGACTTATGAATCAACTTATAGCCGTCCTAGAAACTGGGATTTATTTAAGGTATTTATATTTATATGTATTTTACCTATCTTGAGCATAACTTAACTTATACACTCCGTTAATTCTCTCTAGTCCCTCTTGGTGCAATTTACCTTTTTCTCTAGTAACAATATTGACCTTAAATACCTGCTTTAGGTTTATATTTAGCACAGCAATATATATATATATATATATATATATATATATATATATATATATATATATATATATATATATATATATATATATATATAAACATATAAAAATTGAAACTCACCCAGGATATTTGTTCTAGGGGTCCTAGTCGGCGCTCATTTGAAGATTTTTTTTAAAAGAAAATTCTCCGAAAGACGATTAAAAGTGTTGTTTAAAAGGTGAGATACGGAAGATGCTTCGTTAAGCAAACTAAGAGAAAGAACGCAAAATTCCTCTTGACAACATAATTTGAACACATACTGGAAAAAAGAAAAAAAAAGACGTAGACCAAGGAAACACTTCTGGAGAACTTGTCCAATTAATGAAGGAGGAAGCTACAATGAAATGAAAATACCTGCTGCAGACAGAGGGTCGTGGTTGTTGCGACAAGGTGTCATCACCTTCATATTGAGATGATGAAAACATTTTGTGCTTTTACACCATTAGTTGAGTTCGTGATGTAGTTGAACTTTCTTCTGTGTAAGTACGTCGGCATTTTGTCATGTGAATATAAACGAACGCAATTGATGTGCCTATTTTTACGATTATTATGTAGATAATATTTTTAGAGTTTTATAAAAATAAAATTATCAAGATAGAAACAGGTAAATTATAATGCTCTGTAAATGTTATGACGGCTGAAAGAAGCGTTAAACGCGTGCATTAACGTAAATGAAAATATTTATATGATCCAAGTATCCCAAACATACAAATTTTAAAGCGTATTAAAAGCCTTTTGTTCAAATTTTATATATTTTCAGTGTGGTTCTGTTGTTTTAGACATTTTACACGTGGTAACAATATTTATAACGTTTTAAATCTGTACTTAATCGTTTTCCAGTTTATTCATCCCAGAAACTGTGTTGCCAGATTCGTAGAATTTACTCTAATTTAAAATCAAAAACTTCCAGTTAGAGTACTTTTAAAGCTTATTTTGCTAATGCGGTCAGGGTAATATGAGTCAATACATACTAAGGTCATCATAAAGTCTATGTAGATGAATACACGTGACATAGAATATTAGGTTAAATTTAAAAATATATATTGCGCAAGAAATGCGTTAGGTAGCGAATTTTTAGCAAAATCTTTCAAATTGTAAGTAACTTCATCTTCATTAAACTAGAATCTTCAATTTTGACCCATAATAAATGCTCTATAAAGGTCACATGTGTACCAAATTCGATCAAAATAACTCAATTATTTTCGGAAATACCTATTAGTGAATTTTCTTTAAAAAAATAACTAATGAGGAGATTTCGACTTCTTCTTTAAATGAGCACAAACTAGGCCCCCTAGAACCTATATCTGGGGTAAGTTTGAATTTTATTATTATTATTATATATATATATATATATATATATATATATATATATATATATATATATATATATATATATATATATATATATATATATATATATATATATATATATATATATATATGTCACACCGATAACTCAAAAAATAATAGGCCGATTATAATCAAACCTTGCTTTTGCAAGTGGCTTGGATGAGTTCCTTAGCCAGAAAAATCTGACCAGTTTTTCCCGGAAAGTATTCCGTTTTCTTTAGAAAAATCTTGCATTTTGTTTGGAAAAAATTTATATCTCCGGAAATAACAAAGTTATCGCAACCAAATTTGGTGCGCGGATTTATATCATAAAAAAAACTGAGTATCAACATTTGGGTCTGTAACTTAAAAGGCAAAAAAGTTATAGGCATTTGAAGAAAAAACTGGAGTTTTCTTCTTAAATGGTCAAAGTTGCGATTTTAAACGTCAAAATTGGCAACATTTAGACAAAGAACCTGAAACTAATACGAGTTGTGTAGAGAAAATGTCACAAGAAGAGTAGTTTACAAACCCTTAAGTTTCCGCTTCAATCGTCATAGTTTTTCATTTTGCTAAAATATTTCCAGAAAATTCATTTCAAGTAGGCCCTTTCTCTGATTCTTTGGCAGTAGTTTTAGTTGTCTTCATGGCTTAATAGTCTATATTTATATTTCGTCGAAAAAAATCGCTAATGAGGAGACAGCGACTTTTGAATTTTGAAAATGTTTCTTCAAATGAGCGCGAACTAGGTCCCCTAAAAGCCATATCCGGGGTGAGTTTCAGTTTTATCTGTTTGCATGTATACAGGGTGACGCATTTCTACGGTAAAGCTCAATGTATCTGTTGTAAGCTATACAAGATACGAGAAAAAATTGTATGCGTTAATTATAGGGTGTCTTGAGCTGCATCTTATAAAATTATTTTGACGATCACCGGGTGGCTCATAAGTCGTTGGTGATACAATTTTTCTCTTTTTTTTTTTTTGAAAATCCCTTATATCATTTTTGCATTTTTCATAGAATTATAATACATGTTTGTAGGGGGAAAAATTGATAGTATTATTCGCTTTTGAATTATTTCAATTGTTTGTAACTTTTCAAAAATTATGATACGGCGTTTTTACCAATAGATAGGAGAGTCTCATGAAAGTGGCGCATTCAGAGAGATCTTCGTTTATATTATTTGTCGAAACAACCGAGATGCCGCATACAGAGAGCTCTCAAATAGTGACTGAATTTGAAAAAATTCACACTGTCGTAATTTTAGTGAATTTTCTTAGAAAAAATTCACTAATGAGGAGATCTCGACTTTTGAATTTTGAAAAAATTTCTTCAAATGACCGCGATCTAGGACCCCTAGAACCCATATCCGGGGTCAGTTTCAATTTTTATATGTTTATATATATATATATATATATATATATATATATATATATATATATATATATATATATATATATATATATATATATATATATATATATATATATATATATATGTATCACACCGATAACTCAAAAAATAATGGGCCGATTTTGATAAAATTTGGCATGTACTTTTCTTTTGTAAATAGCTTGGATAACTTCGTTGGTCAGGAAAATCGGACGAGGTTTTCCGGGAAAATTTTGAGTTTTCATTCGAAAAAAATTATTATCTCAAAAAGTAATTAGCCGATTTTAATAGAATTTGGCATGAACCTTTCTTTTGTAAATAGCTTTGACAAGTTTGTTAGCCAGGAAAATCGGACGAGGTTTTCCGGAAAAATTTTGAGTTTTCATTCGAAAAAATTTTTTATCTCAAAGAATAATACGCCGATTTTGATAAAATTTGGCACGTACCTTCCTTTTATAAAAGGATTTGACAAGTTCGTTAATCAAAAAAATCGAACGAGGTTTTCCGGGAAAATTTTGAGTTTTCATTTGAAAAAAATTTTTATCTTAAAAAATAAAAAATCTATGATAACCAAATTTGGTAGGTAGATTTACGATATAAAAAGCAAACTGTATACCAAAATTTAGATTTCTATGTTACAAGAAAAAAAAGTTATAAAATATTTTGTGCCAGATCATTTCTATGAAAATTCACTACCATAACGCACTTGCTGCGTCCAGGCTTTTTTTTTTAATTGAACAACTTCCTATATCTACAGACTTTCGGAAATATTTTTTGCATTTTCTTTTCTTGAATCTGATTTACAGATTACGTACCTATATTATTTGAATTTTATGTACTCTTTAAGCAAATTTTGTGTAAAAAAGAGAATTCTCAGAGAAATTTTTTGTGTTTTCGTAAAAATCATTGTTCGTAAGATTTTGTGACATTTTGGTAATTAATAATAAATGTTTAATAAGTTATTGAAAAGAAAATGTTTTCGAATTTTCGTGAAAGAATTGTTTACAAATTTTCATGCAAATTTTTTTTGGGAGTTTCGTCGAAAAGCTTTTTATGACTAATTATATCTTGGCAGGTGAGTAAATAGCTTGAAGAGGTTTGTTGGCCAGGAAAATCGGGCCAGTTTTTTCGGAAATATTTTACTTAAGTTTATTTTCGGAAAATTTTTGTACTTTAAATTACTTCAAGTAGTTCTTTTGATGAAATATGGCACATTGTTTGTACTGTATAGGTTATATACTGGTAACCAAATTTGATGTCTGCTTTCATTAAAGACATATTTGCTATTAAAAACATTTTTATGAAAATTCACTACTATGACGCATTTGCTGCGTCCAGACTTTTTTAAACTGACCCGATTAGGCTGGGTTAACTTATCCAAGTTGAAAGTCAGATACTTGCCAAGTTCTATTAAAAGTGGCCCATTAATTATTGAGTTATTATGGTGCCATATATATATATATATATATATATATATATATATATATATATATATATATATATATATATATATATATATATATATATATATATATATATATGTGTGTGTGTGTGTTCTGTATGAATAATATGATGCATGTCCAGTGCTGATGAGGAGTCAGATTTTCTAACTGCGAGGGTATGTTCATTTATTCTATTGCAGATACCTTTATTCGTCTGCTCTATATAAATTAGGAAACAGTCTCCATGGGATTCGTTTGGAATCGTACCGTAGAAATTTTATTAGACTTAACAGTTTTTGCTCTGTTATGAAGATGGTTTTGATATTATGGGTTCGAAATATTCAGCTTATCTTGTCGGTGACACCTTTAATCCATGGAAATAAGGCTTATTTGTGCTGTTTCGAGGACTCTATTCTTGTTGTGGTATAGTCGCTGGTTTTTGGGCGTTTATAATGTTTCGTAGTATGTGATTTTTATGGTATCAATATAAGAATAATGTCTGTTTTAATTGCTTAAATTCTGTGTGTTTATTCTCATCGTCCGTTGGTCTAAGAGATTGTGTTGCTAGTATTTGAACCACGGCATTTAGTAGCGATATGTGATGGTGGTATTGGGCGTTAAGGTAGTGGGGTTTGGTTTGTGGTAAACAGTGTATGAAATTCCTTTGTGTCGGTTAACGACGCTGATAAAGAGCCAGGTAAAAGCCACGCTGTAAATAATGCATGACGTCCGGCGTCTAATCTCTTTCAGGTCTAGGGTTGAACACACTGAGACCTTAAAAATAAAGTCCACTGATATTTGGGGGAGTAGGCAGACTGAGGCACCTTAATTATTAAAACAACCTAACCTACCCTTTTTTTTCCTTCAGGAGTCGTCCGCGGCTTTGCCGCCTCGATAGCACTGCAGCCCTTGGCCTATTGTGCATTACCCTCCACCTTAAGCTCGATCTCAACGACAGAAGTGATTTGAAAACTCATCCGCTGCCGGTGAGTCTCGAACCGTCGTCCCCTGAGTCCGAATTGGGAAGTTTGACTGGACTTTCCAACACGGCCACGACGGCGCTAACCTACCCTTACCCACTGCTCTAAGAAGTAGACAGATGGATGCATTAGAGTTAATCTCCTTTCATATTTTCTTAATTTTTCGAAAATGGCTGCAAAACAGAAGCCGAAACGTCGAGTTTTAATCAGTTTTAGACGTGGCTGAACCCGAGAACCAAGGATTTCCGACACTAATGACCGCGGAAGCCTTTCCGAACAGTTGTGTATTCAGGTGTTAAATAGTTTAACGCCAAGAAATCTGACTTAGGACACTTCTTTCCTGAATTATCCTGAAAAAAAGTGAGTTTTCAGAATTTTTTATTTTTATTATATTTTTATCAATCGTCCTACTAAGATGCGGTGAAGCATTCTTAGCGAATTTTCATAAAGATAATTTCGCTGTTAGATAGGTAACGACTTTAGGATTTTCGAAAATTTGTTTCAAATGAGTGCGAATTAGAGCTTTTAGAACCAAAATACGCAGTCAGTTGTAAACTTTATACTTTTCCTTTCTATGGAATTCGGATTCGATGTCCATAGGAAGAAAACCACCACTCTATGTTAGATTCTGAATGACACACATCATACCTACGCACAAGAAATAGCTAGTTTGATTTTTTTTTTAAGTAAATAGCTTAATTCCTTTAAGTAAAAATAGACATAGCAAAGAATTAAGGTATATTAGGAACGTGGCTGAATATAATGGCTACACTGCTTGCCTAGTGGGGAAAATTAACATACAGAAAACAAAGAATATGTTAGCCGATAATCAACGCTCTTTTTTTCCCACAGGACTCGTCCGAGGCCTTGCCGCCCCGAAAGCACTGCAACCCTTGGTTGATTGTGCATGCCCTTAGTATTACTCCACCCATTCCAAAATCACTGTGCCTTGAACTAATCTGCACAGCGATTGGTAGGGTGAAGTTTTATATTGCTCTGTTTCCGGTCTAGACTGACTGTAGATCAGTTGTCTTTTGCGGTCCAGAGCTTTACATTCGCACAAGATGTGCTGGGCTGATTCCTCCCCTCGACGCAGACTCTGCATGCGATGTCCCCCTCGAACCGCCCCATTTTATGCAGGTGTTTCTTGACGGCCATGTGTCCCGTCAAGAGACCTGTTATGTTTCTGAGCTGTCCTCTGCTAAGATTTAGCAGCTCCACAGCTCTCTTTGAACTGGGTTCGTCAATTTGACTTCCCATGTCTGAGCCCTGGATCAACGACCTTTAGAAAATAGAAAGAGGAAAAAACTTTGTTTGCATACCATTTGAGCCACGAATTACGAGTGGTCTCGATAGCATTTTAAAAAAAGTTCGGGGCGCAGCAAGTGCGTTACGGTATCGAATTTTCATTAAATGCTTCAGAATTGAATAACTCAATTTTCTATAAACCTAGAAAGTTTAATTTTGGTGCGTAGTAAGATCTTTCACAAGGAAATATATTCACCAAATTTCATCAAAATAGCTTTGTACTTTTCGGAGATAAATTTTTTTTTTTTAAAGAAAACTCAAAGTTTTGCCGGAAAACCTTGTCCGATTTTCCTGGTTAACTAACTCATCCAAGTCACTAATAAAAGAAAGATTTCTAACGAGTTTCATCAAAATCGGTTTGTAACTTTTTGAGTTATCGTGGGGATACATACATACATATATATATATATATATATACATATATATATATATATATATATATATATATATATATATATATATATATATATATATATATATATATATATATATATATATATATATATATATATATATATATATATATATATATATATATATAAACATATAAAAATTTGAACTGACCCTGGATATGGGTTATAGGGGTCTTCGTTCGCGCTCATTTGAAAAAATGTTTGCAAAGTGTCACCATTGATACCTCTCTATTATTGAATTTTTTGTAATAAAAATTCACTGAAAAGGCAATTTGCAACTAGCACTTTCGACAAAAAATACTATACAAAATTTGCTAGGTAACTCAAAAGACAAGGTTAGTAGCACTAAAATATCGGATATCTACGAAATAGGTTGTAAAGATTGTGATTTTAAATACGTCGGGAAAACTAAAAAATCTATTGAAATTAGATTAAAAGAACCTTTAGCACAAATATGATACTGTACTACTAACAGTTCATGCGGGACCCGACTCATTTGGGATAATAATCACCACGTAGATAAAGAGAACCTAAAAGTTATCAAATGTGTTAGGTAACCAGGACAGCTAAACGTTTTAGGAAATATATATATATATATATATATATATATATATATATATATATATATATATATATATATATATATATATATATATATATATATATATATATATATATATATATATATATCACTCATTACAGTAATCATAAAAGTTGTATGAATTGAGCGCACCTCCACCTATGTGTAGTTTATTTATCTACCACTTTACAAAAGATGCCGGCAAAAGGTAGCAATAAAAATAATAAAAATCTGATAGAGGGACTTTATGATAAACAAGCAGTGGAAGTTTGCTTGTTTAAACCACCCTCAAGTGTCCAACGCTAAGTACTTGCACATAATATAAATACAGTTGTAGTCCCCTAACGTTTAGAATTTTTCAAACTTTGATGACGCTAACTTGGTTAGTGAAATGATCGTCGGGTTTTTTAGAAATCTGTTGTGGTGACTTGGGTTCTCCATGTGTACTTATCAGTGCTCATCACAGGTTACAATCTTTACTTAGTACCCTACGATTTTTTCGTAATCAACTGATTTTTGTTTCAGCGATTCTTCAGGATTTAGGAGGTTACCTTTCAGACATTTGTGATAAACTACTTTTTCTTTCATCAACTGACTTTTAGATAATTTGAATTGTAGTAATGAAATATCTGTAATAATATTGCAATTTGAAGATGAGCTGAAAAACTCAACTTGTGATGTCGCTCACAATTTAAAATTTTCCCAAACAAGAAAAAATTATGAAAACAAAAAAGTTCAAATGTTACAAGTTACATATTTCACGTCTGCTGCCAGGTGACATGTATAGGCGTCTTAGTTGTTGTTTTTGAATAAGGCAAAAGATTCAAAGAACCACAATTTCTTAATACTATTTTGTGGTCAGATGAAACCAAGTTCACGAACTGTGGATTATTTTACCCCAACAATGAACATTGGGCAAGAATCATAAGAATCAATGCTCAGCAGAATATACACGTAAGAAACCAAGTAAGGTTTGAGTCAAATATGTGGGCTGTAATCATAAATAATAGAACTGTAGGTCATTTCATCTTTCATGAAAATTTGACAGGTCAAAGATACTTGAATTTCTTAACTAGTCGGTTCTAGGATGGTGCATGTGAACTTCCACATAGACAAATACTGAACTTTGTAGCAATTCAAGAGTTCAGAAATCCATAGATTTAAGATTATTCAGTTACGGCCAAATTCAAGTGTACGCACTAACTGCCAACTCGAAGGGACACCACTCGCTTCTTTACTAACTGGACCTATACAAAATTAGATTAAGCGATCCACCAATTGGAAATTAAACCGTTGAAACATCTAACGTTTGAGAGCCTGAGTTTTAGTGAACATGAAACTGAAAATTGGCAACGCTATTTAGAACTGAGACGGGTTTCCTTCGCAGTTTATTTTGACCGAAACTTATCTATATTTAAAACAATTACGAAGTTTACTTCCTAGGCATACGATTTGCGCGTTTTATAATCTTATAAAACATCTAAGTTTTTGCTATAGAGACCAGTGGAAAATTTCAGTTAGCTCTTTATATTTATGTGTAGGCTAGGCAGATAGGAAACAGGTGTAAATTTTAGCTGTTTGGTTCCGTACAAATGGTTGACGTCTCCATGTCTAAACATTGACCTCTGGTCGAGGAACGTAATATTTTCGTTCACAAACTAGCACATGTTTATAGCGTTATTGATTTTTTCTCATATTTTACAGTTCATTTTGTTAAATGTATGGATTAGTAAAATTATTACAAATTGTTAAAATCGTCTCTTATATTATGCAATTCGTTCATTAAATGTTTTCACACTTATAATAATATATAAAACAAAAATATTTTTAAGGTGACGGCACATCCAATTATAACTAAAATTACAGCCAACTAGATTATCTCAAGTAAAACAGCCTGCATATTATTGCATTTTTGGATTTCTTGTAAATTCAAAAAGTAGCTGCATATTTATCACTATGTCCCTGTTTTCAGCCTTTTTGAGATATTAGCAATTGTCCCCACAGTATTATATACAAAAAGTCTGGACGCAGCAAGTGCGTTATGATATTGAATTTTCATAAAAATATTTCAAATATGTATTTAAACATATGTGTTTTTTTAAAGAAAGCAGACATCAAATTTGGTTACCCGTATAACATATATAGTAGAAAAAATGTACCATATTTCATGAAAAGAACTTTACTGTTTGAAAATGTACAACAATTTTTCGAAAATAAACTTAAAATGTTCCCGAAAAAAAAAACAGTTTTCTGGACAACGAACTTTATACGTTAATAGCAAATTGAGCTATTCAAATTTGAGGCATTCAATGAAAATTCGCTACCATAACGCGCTTGCTGAGTCCCGAATTTATTTTCTTACAAACATGCATTATAATTTCGTGGTCGAAATTCCGTACATTTAAGGTCACCTCAGAACTGATACTGTCCGGGGGAATCCGTCTGTCAAATTAAAACAAATCATTGTTTAATCTATTTCAACTGAGCAGATTTTCCTGTCTAACGAACCTATCCAAGCCACTGGCAAAACGAAGGTACTCACCAAATTTGATCAAAATCGGCCCATTATTTTTCCTGATAAAGTCCAATAGCTTCTTTAATCTATACTTTTTGGAAAAAACTTTAAGACAAAAGTGTTCCACGATGTTAAGATCCATAACCTAAAACTATTTTCAGCTACACAGCGTGGTCCATATGTCACTGGCACTAGGTAACTTTGTTTTTTTAAATCAAACACCCTATATATTATTGTATTTTTTTTATATTTTAAATGAAATTAAGATTAAAAATTAGAGGAAGTACTATCCCACTAAAGTCAATGCTTTTCAAGTTATTTAAGTTTCTTCAAGAAATTTGACAGATGTAGAGTTTTTCAGGTACTGGTAACATTCGTACACCACATCCACGAAACTTTCAATTCAGCACAAGAAGCTAACAGGTATTTGTCTATCTAGTGATGGTATGAAAAATCAAAATTTATATACAAGCTGGTTGCTAGAGAGGCGCCCATTTGCTGAAATTCCAATATAAATAACTCGAAAATTTCAAATGGAACACCTGAATATGAGCACCTAAATCAATGAAAAAATTGATTCTCTTTTGGATGCATATGGGTTTTTTACATGTAGAGCTGATAATTTCTGAGTGATTCAAAAGTTATCAATTTGATTGCAACTACATGATTTTATGATTGAGTTACGACCATTTGCCCCTTGGCTTCTAACATTCACAAACAGTGTTTCTCCACATGAAGAGAACCGATAATTTTGCCGTTAAAAAGACTCGAAAAGAAATTCGAGCTGGATTATTCGATGCTTTTCAGGGCATCAAAATAGAAAAACTTTTCTGCAAAAGAAAATGTTCTTATCAATGTTTGAGAGGCTGACATTGTTCTGCCAAAAATCTCTCACTTTTGCCTAATTCTTTTTTTTTTTCTATAAACAAATGCAAACTATTCTTAAATAATACATTATCGAACTAACCCCTTGAATTCATCTGAGTGGTGTCGGCAGATTGAATTCTAGTACAGAATGAACATTGACATTAATGATTTGTTCATTCGTAGAGGTTAAACTACTACTACTAGAAATTCTCGAATATAACATCTTGTATATAAGCACCTGAAACAATGTAAAAATTTATTTATTCTCAAATTTATATCCACTTGCTTTCATATAAAAGCGATACATTCTCTATGTTGTTAAAGTTCTCTGGTAAAGATTCGAATCACAAAAGATTATCTACTTGGAACTAGTTTAATAGATATCAGAGGAGAAATAACGATGGAGTAAACAAGTAATAAATTAAAGATAATAAACTAATAATATCTAATGAATAAAATAAATAAATGAATGAATGAATAAATTAATAATCAACGAATAACTAATAATTATTATTTCTGGAATAGATTATAAAAGGTGCTCGAACTGACGACCATTTTGTTCAAGGCAAATTTGTAGCCTTATTCCATATAATCGCTGGACAGTGGAAAGCATTGCGCCACTAATTTGCCCAAATGCATCCTGTATTCTCCATCGCATATCTTCTCGTGTTATTGGTGGAGTGCTATACACAATTTTTCACAAATCCCAATAAAAAGAAGTCACAGCAAGTAGGGTCGGGAGACTTTTCAGGCCAGGCTACTGGTCCACCCCTGCCAATCCACCTTCCTTCGTACTCAAGATGTTGTTTAATTACGGCAGCATAATGCGGTGGAGCACCATCGTGCTGTATTCACATATCTTGCCTAACTTGTAGCTGCACATGTTCCATCAAGACTGGTAAATCACTAAACAAGAACGGGTGGTACCTTGGTCCGTTTAGAGGCCCATCAAAAAAATTTGGTCCAAGAACGGTATTGCCAATGATTCCACACCAAACATTAAGCGTCCACCTATTCTGGAAGTTACCAAATCTTGTTACGTGCAGGTTGTTTTCTGCATAATGATGAAAATTGTGCATGTTTGGAAGTCCGTTATTATGAAAAGAGGACTTATCCACAAAGAGCACTTTGCAAAAAACTCCTGTCCAGCTCCATTTGATGCACTGCCCACTGACAGTACCCGGATCTAACGTTTTCGCAATAGCTCTTTGACTCTGTGTTGGCTCCTCAATCACTGATAAAAGTACACCAAGGGCTACATCTTCTTTGACGGCAATGTTTTTTTTTGGTGCTCGGTAAAATACAGACGACTTCTGGTCGGATCTATGTTTGAGCCTTTTCAATGACAAAACTGTTGGCTGTCTTTGCAAAGGATAGCGCTGCTTAAAAATACGAGAGGCCAAAACACAATTTCCAGAACATTCACCAATTATGTACACCATCTGTTTCAATTCTTCGTTATTGAAGTTCATTTTTAATTATTTATCCTAACTATAAAACAACTACACAATTACACAACAATGAACAGACAATGTTGCAAATACTTGTCAAATTTTACATTTTGGAGAATTCTGTGCACACTACACAGAACAGAAACAATCCAATCATTATATCATGTAGTTGCAATCAAATTGATAACTTTTGAATAACTCAGAAATTATCAGCTCTACATGTAAAAAAAAAACCATATCCATCCGAAGAAGAATCAATTTTTCCATTGATTTAGGTGCTCATATACAGTGTGTTCCATTTGAAATTTTCGAGTTATTTATATTCGAATTTCAGCAAATGGGCGCCTCTCTAGCAACCACACTGTATAAAAATTATGATTTTTCACACCACCACTAGCTAGACGAACACCTCTCAGCTACTTGTGCAGAATTGCAAATTTCGCCGATGTGGTGTACGAATGATACCAGTACCTGAAAAAACTCTACATCTGTCAAATTTTTTGAAAAAACTTAAATAACTTGAAAAGCATTCACTTTAATGGCATCATACTTCCTATTATTGTTAATCATAATTTCATTTAAAATAAGAAGATACAATAATATACAGGGTGTTAAATTAAAAAAACAAACAAAGTTATCTAGTGCCAGTGACATATGAACCCGGCTGTGTAGCTAAAAATAATTTTAGGTTATGGACCTTAACATCGTAGAACACTTTGGTGTTAAAGTTTTTTCCAAAAAGTGTAGATTAAAGAAGCCATTGGACTTTATCGGGGAAATGAATCACGTCGTATATATATATATATATATATATATATATATATATATATATATATATATATATATATATATATATATATATATATATATATATATATATACATATATATATATATATATATATATATATATATATATATATATATATATATATATATATATATATATATATAAACATATAAAAATTGAAACTGACCCCGGATATGTGTTCTCGGGGGCGTAGTTAGTGCTAATTTGAAGGAATTGTTTCAAAAGTCGGGATCTCCTCATTAGTGAATTTTTTAAAGAAAATTCACTAATAATGACACCACACAAACCAAGTTACGTCTCAAATAGAAAAAAAAAACAACAATCTAAAATTCTGCCGAACTGTTAACAAAATATCAAAGTTTTCATTACAATTGAGGCACCTTAGAAAACATATACAGGTTGTTCAAAAATTCGTTTAAAATGTTTACTAAACAATATTGATAATGTCCAAATTATCAAATGGTCAAGTGCCTAAGGAGTAGAAGGATGCTATCGTGGTGCCTTTGTATACAGGTAAAGGAAGCAAGCGTAAATGCAAAAATTATCGAGCGATAAGTTTGTTAAGTGTTGTGGGGAAGCTATTTGGGTGAATATTGATAGAACGGGTGAGACAACTAACTGGGTTACTGGGGGACAGATTTTGAATATTCAGTGTGGGTTCATGGCAGGAAGAGGTTGTACTGGCCAACTATCCTCACTACAGCAGACTGTGGGAAAGAAAGTATATTGCACGTTTGTAGACTTGCAAAAAGCGTATGATACTGTAGATAGCCAGCAGCTGTGGAGTATCTTGAAAAAATATGGTGTGGGTGGTTGGCTGATTCGAGGTATTAAATCACAATAAGATGGCAGTAGAGCATGTGCGAGAACTAATGGAATGCTTAGTGGCTATTTTGGAATTGAACAGGGTGTCAAAAAGAATGTGTGATGTCTCTATGGTTATTCAACATATTCATTGACTACTGTATAAGAGAAGTTTGCTCGGAGACAGATGGCATAAAAATGAATTGTTCTGGGGGTCAAAGTGTTACTGTACGCTGATGATTCAGTGCTACTTAGTGAATCTGAGCGATAAATGCAGCGGGTCTTAAAGACACTGATGACCGTAACAAATAAAATGAATTTACATGTGAACCCGGAGAAGACTAAGGTTGTGGTGTTTGATAAAGAGGGTGAAGCGAGTAATTGCAGAATCTTGATAAATAGTAATCTAGTAGAGAAAGTGAAGGAATTTAGGTATTTGGGAAGACTGTTTTCAAACGACGGAATAATAGACGCTGAGATAAAAAGTAGGGTAAATTCAGACAGAAAGGTGCTGGGAGCTATGACCGATGTAGCCTGGAGTGAATCTAAGAAGCAAAAGTGGCGGTATATAATAGCATACTGGTACCGACTGTTTTATACGTGTCTGAAAGTTGTGTGTCAGACAAATCATGCAAAAAGATTGAATGCTATTCGAGTCGCCTACCTAAGTCGAGTGACGGGTAAGTCAAGGAAAGGCAGACTTAGAAATTAATGAATTCTTAGCCAATGTAATGTTTTTTTTTTAATTTCAACAACACACCACGAGGGCTTACAGCCAAATACTATCGTACCGTGGGTGCTGACAAAGAGGAAAGAGGCAACTTGTTAATTCTGAAATTGAAGTTTTGGAGGTTCGGAGGAGAGGGGAAAACATGTGCCGGCAAGGAATTCCACAACTTGGAAGTCCTCGGGAAAAAAGAGTGGGCATAACAAGATGTTCTATGTCTGGTGACGTGGACAGTAAAAGGGTGCATTCGCTCTGTTCCCCTGGTAAATCTGTTGGGGGCAGCAGGTGGGGGAACTATGGAGGAAAGCTCCTCTGAGCAGTGCCCGTGCAGATATCTATAAAAGAGAGAGAGAGGTCACCAACGGCACGTCGGTGGGCAATTGATGACAGCCTTTGGGTGAGGTTAGGGTCTCCGATGAGACGTATAGCTCTCTTTTGAATGGAGTCCAGGATAGCGAGTGTAGAAGCGGCAGCTGCACCCCAGATGTGGGAGCAGTATTCGAGGTTTGGCCTTATTTGTAAAGTATATAAGGTATAGAGATTAGCTGGTGAAAAGTATTTGCGAGCCCGGAAAAGGAAACCTAATTTCTTAGCAGTCGCTTCTGCAATTGATGTGACATGTTGGTGCCATTTAAGATTTCGATCCACAGAAATGCCAACAAGAGAAAAGGACTCATTACTTTGAATAACTTGGTTGTTCATTGTGATGGGTCTAGCGCTGGTGTATCTCTTATGAGAAAGAAAGCAAGACTGAGATTTGGTGGGGCTGAATTGTACAAGATTTCTACTTCCCCAGTGTAATATTTTTTGGAGATCCACGGAGACAGAACCCTCCATGAGTCTGCGATCCTCTTCTAATTGGGCTAAAGAGACAGGCTTAGAATATTGTATATTTGAGTGGAGGGTGCTGTCGTCCGCGTAACTGTGAATTGGGTTGGATGTGCTAGAGAGGAGGTCATTGATGTGGAGAAGAAACAAAGTAGGGGCTAAAGCTGAACCTTAAAGAACTCCTGCGTTAATTGGATACAGTTTAGAGGAATGGCCATCCACAACAACAGAAATGCTCCTGTTGGAGAGGAAATTTGCTGTCCAGGTACAAAGTTTTGGTAGTATGCCATAGGCCGGAAGTTTATTAAGCAGCGCTGCGTGCCAACCCTGGTCGAATATTTTGGATATGTCTAGAGCGACAATCTGGGATTCACCGTGTACTTCCATAAACTTGTTCCAAGAATGGGCAACAAAGGAAAGGAGGTCGGCAGTCGATGTGCGCTGACGGAATCCATACTGCCTGTCGTAGATTAGACTGTCTTTTTCAAGACATTTTAGTAATTCGGTATTTATATACTTTTCCATCACTTTAGAGACGACTGAAAGGAGAGAAATAGGCCTGTAGTTGCTAGGAAGCGCTTTGGATCCTTTCTTGGGGATTGTTTGTACTCGAGCAGTTGTCCAGTTACTAGGGAATATGGCTTTATTGTAAGATATCTGAAACAGACGAGTCAAGACGGGAGCAAGTTCTGGTGCGCATTTTTTGAGAAGAATTGCTGGGATCTCGTCAAGGCCAGAGGCTTTCTTGGTATTAAGAGAAGACAGCATCTTTCGTACCTTTTTAGTTTTGAAAATGACATCCGTCATTTTATGCGTGACATTGGAGACTGTTGGTGGTTGAACATTTAGAGGTGGGTTGAGAGTAGAATTGCCGGCGAACAACGAAGCAAAAAGTTCAGTCTTGCCCAGGGCGGTAGAAACTATTTCATCCCCTGAGACAAGAGGTGGGAACGTGCTTTTGCATAAATTATTCCCAATAGATTTAGCAAGAGTCCAGAAGGGTTTGCCGCCGTTGGAGCTTAAGAGGACTTTGTTTTTAATATGGTTATTAAACGAGTTTTTTGCCTCAGAAAGAATGCGGACATAGCGGTTTCTTGCGTCGTTAAATGCTTGACGGTTTTCTTGACTGGGATTGTGTAGAAGCGTTTGGTGAGCTTTAACCTTTTCAAGTCTGGCCTTGTCACAGGATTTAGAGAACCAGGGCTTTTGAGTGGCTGAAGAGGTTTTCTGTGTACGTGTAATAAATAATTCCATGCCGGCTTGAATAATTTTGGTGACGTTTTGTGAGATATCAGAGGGGTCAGGATGAGAGAAGCAGACAGACACCCATGGAAATCAGGAAAAGTAATCCTGCATTTCGTCCCAGTTTGCGGAGTTGTAGTGCCAAACGATACGTGGGTGTGATGACTGTGTGACCTCGGGTTGCATTGCGCAGGAAGCAGTGACCATGCCGTGGTCTGAGCGACCAAGGGTGGCGGAGACTGATATCTTATAGCATTCAGGTTTTGTAGTAAGAAGGAGATCCAAGGGATTTGAGCTGTGTGTTGGGATACGAGGAAAGTAAGTAGGTTGCTGAACCATATTGGCTAAAGAATTGCTGACTGCAAAGGCCTCCGCTGCTCTCCCTTGTGGATCGGTTTTTGAAGATCCTATCCATTCCTTATTATGGACATTGAAGTCACCAAGAATAGTGACCTCGGAGGAACGATATTCAGAAATCAGATGGTCGGTTTTTTCAGAAAGGTAGTCAAAGAGCTGAACAAAGTTGTTGTCAGAAAGTGACTGGTAAATGCAACAGATGAATTTAGTTGCAGCCCTGAGAGAGAGTTTTATCCATAGTATGTCTTTTCTTCCAGCTTCTAAATTGGGGAGTCTGGTGCAGGGTAGATTGCTACGGACGTACGCGCACACGCCTCCATGCAATCTAAAGGAAGTAAGGAGCTCATTCCCCGGGAAATTAAGGTGATTAGTGGCTGTTTTAGCACTGATTTGGGTTTCGGTGAGGAAGAGGAGTTGGGGCCTGTTAGCCTGGAGGAAATGGTGGACGGAGTTCAGGTCAGAATTTAGGCCACATATATTCGAAAAGGATATGTTAAATCTTGATGTTGGCGCCCCCTGTGTATGTAGAAAAGTCTATTGAAAGTAAGTATGAGAGCAGCGTGTTTAGAGTGTTTTGACATATAGAACGATTGGATAATCATAGAATGACACGTGGAATTTTAATTTTAATTTATAGAGGGCATGTAAATAGTATAAGAGGCATTGGAAGACCCAGCAAACCTTGGTCGGATGTTGTGGGCGATATATTGAAGAAGGAAGAGGTCAGTAGTTCACGTAATAGGAGAGTGTGCAGGCGAAGGTGTATGAATGTAGAAGAAGGGAAAATAGCTTGACAGGACAGAAGGGACTGGAGAAACATTCATTTTTGAGCTTCCCATGCAAAACATGTTTAGACAAAATCGGACAATTTTTATTACAAGAGTTCGTTGAAAGACAGTTTGACGAAAATTCACTAAAAGCTTTTAACAAAAATTATCTATTATTTACAGCAACAAAAAAATGCCAAAAGAATACATAAAAGTCAATTAATATTTAACAAAAAATTTTATTCTTTCTTTTTACTTTTCACGAAAATTAGAACCAGTGGAAGTAAAGAAAAATATAAGCGGAATAATACTTATATTTTCTTGCCACAAGCTGAGAAATAAGAACATTACTTTAGTCTGCTACTTTAAAGTTTCATCTGACATTTGTGGAAAAAAAATCAAATACTTATAAATCATGAAAATGTAAAGATAGATATTCTTATCAATTAAATTATTTTTTGTCTTTTGGTACCAAACTGGATTTAAATATTTTAATATTTTTCCTGGAAAATGTGCTAAATAATCACATAATCTGATCGAATCATGGTATGCGATTGTAAATGTAAATATTTCCAAAATTAGAGTTTGTAGGTATAGGGGGTGTTATACAAAACTCGAAGCAGAGGGCATGCCCTTTACTTCTTAAACACAAAGTACAGGCTGTTCCATTAAAAAATTGAGTTACGACTGTTGGATTTTTTTTAATTCAGTCACTATTTAAGAGCTCCTGTATATAGCATCTAGATTTTTTTCAACGAATAATATAAGCGATAACCTGTCTGAATGCATCACTTTAATATAACTCTTCTATCTATTGGTAAAAACGCCGTATCATAATTTTTGATATGTGCCAAAAATGTAAAAAGTTGCAAAACATTTGAAATAACTCTAAAACGATGAACGCTATCAAATTTCCTCTTACTAGAAACATGCATTATAATTAGATAAAACATCCAAAAATGCAATAATATAAGGGATATGTACGAAAAAAATTGTATAACCAACGACTTACGTGCCATCCTGTGATTGTCAAAATAATTTTATAACATGCAACACACGACACCATATAATTAACGTACAAATTGCGTCACCCTATATATTATATGTAAACAGATAAAAACTGACACTAACCCCGGAAATGGATTAGTTTGAACTCATTAAAAAAATATTTTCAAAATTCAAAAGTCGCGGTCGCTTCATTAGCGAAATTTTTCAAGAAAATTAAACAATAAACTAAACTAAAACTACTGCCAAAGCATCAGGGAAAGGGCTTATTTGAAATGAGTTTTCTGAAAATATTTTAGTAAAATGAAGGACAATGACGGTTGAAACTGAAACTTAAAGGTTTGTAAAACACTCTTCTTGCGACATTTTCTCTACATAGCCTGTATTCGATTCAGCTTCTTTGCCTAAATCTTGCCAATTTTGACGTTTTAAATCGCGACATTGACATTTTGAGGAAAATCCCAATTTTTAAAAATTTAAATGCCTATAACTTTTTTGTCTTTGAACTTACAGACCTAAATTTTGGTGAATAGTTTACTTTTTATCACACAAACGCGCGTACTAATTTGGTTGCCATTACTTTGTTACTTCCGGAGATATGCGGAATTTCCAAAAGAAAACACAACATTTTCTGGAAGAAACCGTGCCGATTTTCGTGGCTAACAAACCAAGTCACTTGCAAAAGGGAGGCACTCACCAAATTTGATCAAAATTCGTCCATTCGTTTTTGAGTTATCGGTGTGATACATACATACATACATACACACACACACACACAAATATATATATATATATATATATATATATATATATATATATATATATATATATATATATATATATATATATATTGAATCTCACCCGGGATATGTGTTCTGGGGCCCCTAGTACGCGCTCATTTGAAGAAAATGTTTCAAAATTCAACAGTGGCGATCGCCTCAATGGTGATTTTTTTAAAAGAAAATTTACTAAAAGGCTGGTAACTGCTTACTTAAACAAATACTTCAACATGAGTCAAACTTTTACTTCCTAATTAACGTGATGAGCAAAGTATCCTACCTTTTCGTTCGGTCTGTTTGCAAAATATTATATAAAACATCTTTAAGTGGCTTTGAAAAATGCTGAGGACACACGTACTTTCCAGCTACAATCTTCTCGTATATTTTCATTGGATCTTTAGCATAAAAAGGTGGATATCCAGCAGCCATTTCATAAATCAGTACTCCAAGAGCCCACCAGTCTACAGATTTGTTATATCCTTGACTAAGAATGATTTCTGGTGCTAAATATTCGGGAGTACCTAAAAGAATTTTAACTGTTATCTTTTGAATGTCAAACGTATATAATACCTGCATTTTTCATGCTATTTACCGATTAATAGGTCGTTAATATGAACGAGTTCTGTTAGACAGCTTGGCGTCTTTAAAACACGTGTATCTACTTCAATAGTACAATGACCTGATGATCAATATGGGTCTATTTATACTAAATACCAACTATAACGAATCCAGTAATTGCTATATTTATAACAATGTACGTTTTTCTTAATCCTACGGCTACGAGAATGATGAAGAGTGTTTTTATTTTGAGGAAAAATGAGAGTTGTCTCCAAAAATACAAAAAGGTGTAATTTAAATAGTTTAATTCAATTTGATTTAATTCAAAATGTAAGCAGTCATATGTATTTTTATGCAAAGGACTCGTGGGAGCTAAAGTAGAAAATTTATTACTTCCACATGGTCTTAAACGGGTGGAAGTATGGTAACGGAAACAGAAAATCGATAAATTTCTTTTTAGCTCAAACCTTGTAAAAAGTTTCAAAACATGTAAAAAACCTGATTTGCGAAGGAAATCAATTATGTCAGTCCGTCGGTCTGCCTCTCTGTCAGTCTGTAGGTAGGTCTGTCTAATAGTTACTTCAGTAACTTTTAAAGCGATTGAACTATCAAGTTAAAATTTTGTACGCAGATAGCAGTCCACCAACGAACGGTTAGGGTTGTTTTTGGGCGACATCGCTCAAGGAGAAGGGTGAGATATAGGGAGGGTTGGTGGATTTAAATTTGCAGTTTAGCATTAAAAATCAAGTAATATGAGATTTTTTGAGAACACAAATTCAAACCTGACATTTTCATATAAAATTCAAGTAGTGGTTGATCATATAGGGGTGAAATATAACATAAAACTCTTTTGTAATTGAGCTAGCGACATCAAATTTGATGCAGGGGTAGCTGTTCACAAGCGGATAGTCTAGATTGTATTAGTAAAATCGCCTTAGAATAAAGGCAAAAAATAGCGGGTTGATTGCAAAAAATTTGACACTTTTCCCATGAAAATCGAGTTTCAGAAGTTTATGGGTACAGAAATACGAATATTACTCAGCATTTGACATTTTCTATTGGAAATTTAAGTCTGGGTTGATTCCCATACAGCACGAGATATTCTTAGAATATTCTCGCAATGTGATAACATTTTTTTTTTCAACATATTTGTTTCAGAATCTTCTAATAACAAGAATTTATGAAATTTCAAAGTTCCGTCTGGAATATTCCGAGCACCTACATCCATTAAATCACATCGTAAGAAAGTTCTTCATCTATATTTTGAGAATATTTGAACTTATATTTATAGATCACTATTCATAATATTTGCTCAGAATGTGATTGAGATGTCCGAGTATATAGGATGGTGCATTGAAAACAAAACAGACCGATTTGCGTTCAGATATTTTTTTTAAGAAACGCTGAAACACGTCAATTTTAATATTGAGGGAACATGTTTTGACATAAAACTCAAATTCGTCACATCAACCCCTTAAGGGTCGTGATAACAACCCTTATATTTTAAATAGGGAACATGGGTCGAGTGTTACATCATTTGAAAGCTCTTTCTTTTCTGAATTCAGCACACAAATTTTTTGGTTTTATCAACTCGTTTAAAAATTATTCACAGTTGAAGATGCAAAAACGCATTTCACTCATTCTGATAAGAAATGTGCTGATAGTCAATGTTTTGTTGGTTTGTAAACAAAAAATTGACTATCAGAACATCTCTTATCGGAATGAGAGAAATGCGGTTTATTATTTCAGTTTATCGGTCGGTTTAATACTTGATAGTACTACCGAAAATTAATTTCACAATGGTGTATTCTGTAGAAGAAAGAGTTGAAATAATTACTCTTTCTCTTAAAAACGATGACTGTGCCAACCGTACCGCAAATTTGTTTAATGAACGACATCCGAACAGACATGTTAACAGAAAATACATTTTGGAGTTAGTTGCAAAGTTTCGACAAAGTGGTTCAGTAGCCAACAAAAAGCGGGATCCTGAACGTGTATTTTCGGTTAGAAATGAGACTACTGAGATTGAAGTTTTAGGACAAATTGCTGCAGACCCAACTTTGAGCACGAGAAAATTTGTCACTGTTTCAAACATCAAAAGAAGAACTATTAAGCGAATATTGAAGCGTCATCAATTTCACCCGTATAAAATTCATCTTGTACAACAACTGAATGAAGATGATTTTGATCGGTGGCTGGAGTTTTGTGAAGTTATGACTGCACGAATAGCTGATAACGGGAACTTTCTGTTCAGAATCTGTTTTTCAGACGAGTTTTTATCAAACTCTACAGTCAATCGTCATAATTGTCGTTATTGGGCAGATAATAATCCATGAAATGTTCACGAAGTCCACACTCAAACTCCACATAAATTGAATGTCTGGACTGGAATTTTTGGAGACTGTTTAATCGGACCAATTTTTCTTGATTGCAATTTGAGTGGCGAAACGTATTTGGAGTTACTAGAAGATATCGTTTACCTTATACTAATTTACATTGTTGAAAATGATTATCGCTATCAAGAAAATCAATTGGTGTTTCAACAATATGGAGCTCCTCCGCATTTTTCACAACGTGTTAGGGAGTTTTAGAACAGAGAGTTTCCAGAGCAATGGATTGGGCGTAGAGATGCTATTGAGTCGCCCCATAGATCACCGGATTTAACTCCTTTAAACTTCTTTCTATGGGGCTATTTAAAGAGTAGAATTTACGCAACAGAACCGGGGTCTCTGGAAGAATTACGACGACTCATTGTTGAATAATGCCGTCTAATAACTCCACAAATGCTCCAGAATGCCAGAGCTCGTTTTGAACTGAATTTGTATTTTTGCATGGAAGCTGATGGTCAACAATTTGAACACTTACTTAACTGAATAAACATTTTTGAACGTTTGGTTTTGTTTGTTTAGTTTTTTAACGAAAAATTGACTAATTAGTGCATTTCTTATCACAATGAATGAAATACGTTCTTGCAACTCCAACTGTGAATAATTTTTAAACGAGTTGATAAAACTTCGAAAAAAATTAGTGTGCTGAATTCAGAAAAGAAAGAGCTCTTAAATGATGTAACACTCGACCCATGTTCCCTATTTAAAATATAAGGATTGTTATTACCACCCTTAAGGGGTTGATGTGGCAAAGTTGAGACAAAGTTTTATGTCAAAACATGTCTCCCTCAATATTAAAATTGACGTGTTTCAGCATTTCTTAAAAAAATCTGTGTACGCAAATCGGTCTGTTTCGTTTTCAATGCGCCACCTTGTATAACCCAGTCAAATTAGACAATTCGGTGGAAAAAATTCTTAGACTTGAAATTTTTTAAGCGCATATTAAAATTCTCCGAGGGTGGAGGTGAGCTCGAGGAAGGGGGGTTAAAGGTCCCATTTTAATTTTTTAAATTACATCAGAAACGATCACTCCTACCGTTATTGGGACCAACACTTCATTAGAGAGAGAGGGAGGGGGTCACGGGGGTCCATGATGTCTTCCGAGTCGTCCCCATATGCTGCATGTTTTCTTTCAACCTAAACATTGAAAACCGAATAACAGTCTGGCTCAGCACAATATTAATAGATATATGATCTAATATAGATGATTTGAATAAAACTTGCAGTAAATTGCATGTATTGGGTCCAAAGTTCATTAGAGGGTGTCACAGGTGTCTATAAAGCCTTCCGGATCATCTTCATATGCTGAATTGTCATCTTCAACTGGAGGGCCGTTAGTGCACGCGCCCTCACAGTTACCATATACTGAGTAGCAATGGAAACCTGCCTTGCGGCATCCCCAATGTGCACCACAGCGTTTGGTGCAGCTGCTGAAAATTGTATATTTAGGCACCCTCCCTTCTTTAGATATAGAGCATGTGATTGTCGGAGGAAGCAGGGAAGATGGTCGACCGATTAGTGTAAGATCAAAAGGTCGTACGAGTAAATAAAGATAATGTGGACAAGGAAAACAGTGTGAAAATTGAAACATAGCTACGGAAGTAACTAAAACATGGTGTCAGGTTATGAAGAACCCGGTAAAAATGAAAGTTCCAAAGCATTTATTAATCTCTTGTATTTGACGCCGACGAAGGGCCCTGCAAATTTTGCTTGAGACTGGAGGATCATTTCACGAATTAGGTAACTACACGTGCGCAGTATATACAGTGTGGAAAAATGAATGGACTACCCCTAATAACTACGTTATGTTTATTTATTGAAAAACGCTCGAACACCTCAATTTAGTTTTAAATTAGCCTACTTTTTCATCTAATTAATTTGTTTTTTCATTGACAGCCGTCAAAGGTATGACGTCGTCGATTTTTTTTTAAATTGGAGTATGCGGCTTGTCATACATCATTTTAAAGGTCTTATCTCGCACAATTTTGGCGCGATTCTATCACGCATTTTCAAAATGGCGACCTTTTTCCCATAAAAAAATATCTAATCAACTAAGAATAAATTATGGAATTCTGTGATTTTATTTCTTTAAAGGGAACTATAGAACATGGTTTTAAATTATCAATTACATTAAAGTGCAGTAGTACTAGTACTATTCTGTTAAATAGGAAAACATAAGACGAACACAACAAAGAAAATATGTATGTCAAATGGAATTAAATAAATACAAATAACAATATGGATGACCTACGATTTATAAATTAATAATTTATTTTAGTAAGTGCTGAAAGTGTTGTCCGCTAACTACTTGACAATGTCCAGTATGTCTAGAAATAGACTCTTCTTGAACATTGTCTATTGTTTCGGGTAAAATTTTTATCATTTCCATTCCTATGCGGCATTTTATGTCATCAATATTTTTGGACGATTTAAAAACACTTTAGATTTCAAATAACCCCAAAAGTCCAGAGGTGTCATATCAGGTAATCTGACAGGTCATTCAATGGGGCCTCGTCGACCAAGATAGTCTCTAACTTCTCTTGCATAATATGCTGGAGCACCATCTTGTTGTAGCCAAATTTCTGGACTGGGTAAATCGGGATTATTTGAGTCAGGATAGAGTGTAGCTAAAGCTGGTAGAAGGTCGAATTGCAAAAAATTTAGGTATGCTTCACCTTTAATTAAAAAGGGCCCTAGCACGTTGTCTTTTAATATGCTTGTCCATACATTATCTGAGCATTTGAGGTAATTGGCTATGAGCTTCTTGAATCCATTGTGGATTCTTTTTGAACCAGTATCGACAATTTTGCTTATTCACCGTTCCGTTAAGGTGAAATGTGGCCTTATCTGGAAATAAAGTATTCAAAATTTGGATATCGATGATAAATTGGTTGCATAATTTCACAAAATTGCAGTCATCGGTCGTCATTCAATTCGTGTACCAAGCAGACTTTATATGGGTGGTATTTTTCTTTGTGCAAAATTGTTTGCACAGACTTGTGACTTATTCCCATATTATGAACTATTTGGTGACTAACACTATGCGGGTTCTCTTGAAGTCAGTAGAACAACAATCTGAATGTTTTCATCTACTGTAGGTATTCCACTTTTATGCAATTTTTTAACACAGCCATGTTCTTCATATTTTCTTAAAATCATGGAAACTGAAATCGGAGTTCTATATGGATGGACTTGATTAAAGAGTTGCCGTACCTCATTAGTCGATCTACGACGATCTTTATAACCAACCATCATTAAAATTTCAATACCATTTTCATCAGTGAATGACATTTATCGATTTTTAAAAGCGAAATTTTTAAAGGCAAGACAACTCATGCCAAGAAAAATCTCTTGGGCGCAGCAAGTGCGTTATGGAAGTGAATTTTCATTAAAAAAATTTAATAGCAAATATGTCTTTCTAATGCAAGCAGCCATCAATCTGGTTACCGGTATAGCATATATAGTAGAAACAATGTACCATTTTTTATCAAAATTACTTATTGTTTGAAAAAGTACGAAGATTTTCAGAAAATAAACTTACAATGTTTCCGAGAAAACTGGTTTCCTGGCCAACAAACATTAGGTTAGTAGCAAATTGAGTTATTAAAATTTGAAGGATTTAATGAAAATTCGTTACCAGAACGCACTTACTGCGTCTCGATTTTTTTTCTTACAAACATGCATCATATTTCGATAAAAAATGCAAAAATGCAATAATATAGGGGTGTTCGAAAAAAACAATTGTAGCGATCACCAACGACTTATGGACCACCCTGTGATTGTCAAAATATTTTTATAAGATGCACCTTAAGACACCCTATAATTAACGTATACAATTTTTTCTCGTATCTTATATAATAACAATTATATTGAGCTTTACCGTAGAAATGCGTCACTTTGTATATATGCAAACACATAAAAACTGAAAGTAAACCCCGGAAAATCTTTTTAAAATTAAAAACCTCTGGACGCAGCAAGTGCGTTATGGCAGTGAATTTTCATAAAAATATTTTTAAATAGCAAATATGTGTGTTTTTTTAAAGAAAGCAGGCATCAAATTTAGTTACCAGTATAACCTATATAGTAAAAACAATGTACCATGTTTCACCAAAACAACTTTATTGTTTGAAAATGTACAAAAATTTCCGAAAGTAAACTTAAATTGTTCCCGAAAAAACTGGTTTTCTGGTCAACCTTATAGGTTAATAGAAAATTGATTCAAAATTTGAAGCATTTCATGAAAATTCGCTACCATAACGCACTTGCTGCATCCCGAATTTCTTTTCTTACAAAGATGTATTATATTTCGATGGAAAATACAAAAATGCAATAACATAGGGCGTGTTCGATTAAAAAAATTCACTAAAAAAAAAGAAAATTTGAATCACCAACGACTTATGGGCCACCCTGTAATTGTGGAAATATTTTTTAAGATGTAGCTTAAGACACCCTACAATTAATGTATACAACTTTTTTTCGTAACTTGCATAATAACGGATATATTGCGCTTTAATGATTTTTTACGATAATTCGACAAAAATGATATTGACCATTAAACGATAAACTCTATAGCCAACACTACTGCTAAAGTATCAGAGAAAGGGTCTATTTGAAATGAATTTTCTGGGAATATTTTAGTAAAATGAAGGACAATGACGATTGAAACTAAGAGCTCAGGCTTTGTAAAACATTATTCTTGAGACATTTTCCTTCCATAGATCATATTAATTTCAGGTTCATTGACTAAATATTAACAATTTTGACGTTTAAAATCGCAACTTTGACGTTTTGAGGAAAACCCAAATTTATCTTTCTTTAAATGCCTGTAACTTTTTTGTCCTTTAACCGACAGCGCTAAATTTTGGTAGGTAGCTTAAATATAACGATATAAACCTGTGTACCAAATTTCGTTGCCCTTACTTTGTTAATTCCGGAGATATAAATTTTTTTCGATTTTTTTCGAAAGAAAACACAAAATTTTCCGGGAAAACCTCGGCGGATTTTCCTGGCTAACGAACTTATCCAAGCCACTCGCGAAAGGAAGGTACTCACCAAATTTTATCAAAATCGGTCCATTATTTTTTTAGTTATAGGTGTGACACATAAATATATAAACATATATATATATATATATATATATATATATATATATATATATATATATATATATATATATATATATATATATATATATATATATATATATATATATATAAACATATAAAGTCTGAAACCGACCTCGGATTTGGGTTCCAGGGGTCCTAAATAGCGCTCATTTGAAGAAATTTTTTCAAAATTCAAAAGTCGAGATCTCCTCATTAGTGAATTTTTTTCAAGAAAATTCACTAAAAATCTCGGTCTCCTCATTAAGGAATTCTTTCTACGAATATTAGCTAAGAATTATAGACCGTTAAACCATAAACTTAACTAAACCTACAGTCAAAGCATCAACTTAACTAAACCTACAGCCAAAGCATTAGAGAAAGGGTCTATTTGAAATTAATTTTCTGTAAATATTTTTATAAAATGATGGACAATGATGGTTGAAGCTGAAACTTACGAGTTTGCAGAACACTCTTCTTGCAACATTTTCTTTTCATAATCCGTATTTGTTTCAGGTTATTTGCCTAAATATTGACAATTTTGACGTTTTGAGGAAAACTCCAAATTCTTTTTCTTTAACTGTCCATAAATTTTAGCGAATTTTCATTCAAAAAAAATTCATTCACAACCAAGGTCCCTTAATAAATAAATAAATATATATATATATATATATATATATATATATATATATATATATATATATATATATACATATATATATATATATATATATATATATATATATATATATATATATATATATAATAACAAACAAATGAATTTGATAGACAACTTACTCTTTTCACTAATAAATATTTAAATATTTTAACTCTGACCTGAGAAACAGGTTTCTCAAATTATACACATAGAGTGTTATAATATATGGAACGGAAATCTTGACTTTAAGCAAGCAGGACATGAAAAGCATAGAAGCTTTGGAAATGTGGGCAAAGATAAAAATGACAAAGGCAAGGTACACCGACATACCGATAAAAATACCAACAAAAGTGTGCTAGAAGAGGTGAAAGAAGAGAGGTGCTTAGTTACAAATATTGATAGGAAGAAGGTGAAATTCCTTGGGCATATTCTGAGACAATAAATATCTAACAACAATATTTAAAAGACGTACACTTGGAAACAAAGGGGAAGAGGCAAACTAAAAGGAAAACATATGGAAAATCTCTTCCATTTGATAAAGTCGGGAAGTTACAACAGGATGAAAAGAGCTTCTGTAGACAGAATGTGGCAAGGCGACATGATCTTTAAAATGTGATGACGCAGGTATGTAATTAAAAAATAATATTTTTAACGTTAATTTCTACAGGAGTAAATAATATCTTTACATACCGCAAAGTGTATATGTACGCTGATCATCAACTTTCTTGCAAAAACCATAATCGGTCACTTTTAAAAATCCATCTTTATCTATAAGTATATTTTCTGGTTTCAGATCTCTGTAAATGATTCCTATGAAGTGCATGTACTCAAAAGTAAGAATGACTTGTGCCGCATAAAACCGTGTCAAATTCTCATCAAACTTCTTCAGGTTACGCAAATGAGTAAACATCTCACCGCCATTAATAAAGGGCATCGCAAGAAACAGGTAGACATTGTCTTTGAAGAAAAACTCTAGTTTCACTAAAAATTCGAATCTCATTGAATCCATTATCCTTATTTCTGATATTGTATGCTGAACCTGTTTAGTACGTACTATATGTTCCTTGTCCAACATTTTAATTGCTAATAATTTATCTTTTGCTAACTTATGTTTTCCCAGTACAACACGTCCAAAGGAGCCAGTACCCAGAGTCTTCATTATCTGAAAATCATTCAGAGACGCATTTGGTTTGAAGTTTCCTTTGTACTTGGCTTCAAATTCCTTTTTCGCTCTTTTCAAAAAAACGTCAAAGTCTACGTAGTGCTTGTTTAATTTCTCAGCCATTTACTTTAGCTTGTATGATTCCCATATTTCTCTGTCACCCCCAAATATCACATGACACTTGTCATTTTGACATTGTTTTTTCTGTGACAATACTCTGATAGTAGACTACAAGACCCAGATATGATACCCACCAGCTCTTACAGTATTAAGGCAGTCAACCTTTATAAATATCTTGAGTTATATCTCGATGGATAGCTTTTGTGGAACAAACATTAGTGGTAAATATGAAAGAGGCCTTTACATTTTATGACCTATTGTTTGTAATAAGTGGGGAGCAGATATCCACGTTGCCCTGATGTTAGATTAGATCAGATTCAATGTGAGTGGGCTATTCCAGTCCCTCCACCGCGACCTTATAGCTCACGTCTCATTGCTTAAATTTGACCCATCATATCCAGCTCCCTGCGAGAGTCGACCTTTTTTGAGGGTGAAAGTTGGTTTGACAGGTTTACTCCAGCTCGGCAATTTTTAATTTTCTAATTCTAATATTCATCGTAAGCACATATCCCCAGAAAAGAAAACAATTTAATATTGAGCAATCAAATCAAAGCCGTATTTAACCAAAAATATTACCACTAAAATGTAACAAATCAACAAAATAATGATAAAGCAATACAATACAATGAAATCCCCTACACTAGAATTTGATTTATGCTTCCAATCTTATTAGTTTTGTAGATTTGTTACGCTACAAGTCTGTTTCCTTGTTAATCGTGTGTAGATTAATGTATTGTAAATTAACATTATTAAATAGGTACATTACCTAATATATGTACAATTTTTGTACACTGGATTTTGAAACAGACCCTTTAATCATATATGACAGTTCATTCTATGAATATAATTGTCCATATGTTGCATGATAAAATAACTTTATGGTATTGTAGAAACAAAAAGATAGATTACCTAACATGGCGAGGATCTGAAACAACTTTTTTGGACCAGAATCAATATTAGACATAATTGTGTATTTTTGTTTCTTTGACGTCGGTCTATTTCCGCGAGGATGGGCAATTTCCGACGCCAGGGAGCAAATTGACCTCACTATGCTGGAAATTTTGCCGAATCCTTTCCTTGCTGTAAGGAGGGTATGGATATTTAACGTGCTAACATCGCAGAGATTGACGACTTAACCCTCTACACAATGCCTCAACCTCAGTATGTACTGAAAAATAATTGTTAGTTCTACTGAGATGTGAATCTGGGACCCTGTGGTTCAGAGGCACACACGTTCTTACTCCTGGACGACCGACACTGCTATTAAACATAATAAAACCAACAACTGGGTTGAGGTGGATTACAGGTTCCAGATGTTCAAAAGACTGGAAAATACTGCCAAACAATCCATTCTCTACATTGGTTATAACTGTGGCAGAGAATCTTTGCTGGGATTTGCATGTCTTCAATATTGCAAAGGCAGGATCAAAGATCTTGAGTTTTTGTTTTAGAAATTTATTTTTAACACGGCAACTTGCTGTATAAAGCACAGATACGTCTACAGGTGGAATATTGTTCCCTTGCATGGAGTTTTACACCAAGGAGAACCTTGCATTTTTTAGATTCTGTTCAGAAACAAGCTGGTCGTCTTATAGCAGATTTATATATCACAGTTAGTCTTACGTCTCTGGGCCACAGGAGAAAGGTTGAAGATCTCTGCCTCTTTTATCAATACTGCCATCGACATTGCTTAAATTACCCACTTGTTGAACAGATTGTTTTGAATACTTGTTTTTTCCCAGAGCATCTAAGCTTTGAAATGCCCTCCAGCAGACATACTAACATATTTTCGAAGACACAATCTTAAACTATTCGTGAATAAACATCTTGTTAGAACAACAATCAAGCTTATGATGAGATAAAATAGTGCATGCCTTTGCACTATTTTATAAAAAAAAGTATTGACGCAGCAAGTGCGTTATGGTAGTGAATTTTCATAGAAATGATCTGGCATCAAACATTTTGTAAAATTAAATGCTTAGACCTTTTTATATACTATACATAGATTTTGGTTTGTAGTTAACTTTTTCTAACGTAAACCTACGTACCAAATTTGGATACCATAGCTTTGCTATTTTCGGAGATAAACATTTTTTCCGAAAGAAAACCCAAAATGTATCCGGAAAACATATATATATATATATATATATATATATATATATATATATATATATATATATATATATATATATATATATATATATATATATATATATATATATATATATATATATATTAAAGGGCATGCCCTCAGCTTCAAGTTTGTATAACTTCCTATACCTGCAGCCGTAGTTTTAGAAACATTTAAATTTATAATCGCATATCATTATTTATGTAGGGATCAGTTTTAATTATTATTTTTTATTCAATTCTTATAACCGACCAGGTTATGTGATTATTTTGCGAATTTTCTACGAAAAATATTATAATATTTAAATTAACTTTGGTACAAAAAAGATATCAAATCATTAATATACCTAAATCGATAGGGGTATTTGTTTTTTTCGTAAAAAAATGCCTAATATGCTTTAGTCATGTTTGTAATCCTATTTGTTAGCGTAATAGGTTATGGAAGAGGCGAATCTTAAAATATTGCACACCAGAATGTGGAGCTTTTCATGTGCTTTATTTAATTATTTTTTTTGAAAATCGGCCGACCCGTAATGAAATAATGACTTGTCGTCACTTATAGTGAAACACACACTATATATATATATATATATATATATATATATATATATATATATATATATATATATATATATATATATATATATATATATATATATATATAAACATGTAAACATTGAAATGACCCCAGATATGGGTTCTAGGAGTCCTAGGTAGCGCTCATTTTAAAAATTCAACAGTCGAGATCTCCCCATTAATAATTATTTTCTACAAAAATTCGCTAAAAGGGGCTTAAAATAATATAGATCACCAACAAAGCAAAAGAAATAGCTTTAAGCAAAAATAAATAGGACCTTCACTAAATATAACAGTTCAATAAAACAAAGTTTGGAGGCAGCAAGTGCGTTATGGTAGTGAATTTTCATTAAAATGTTTTAATAGCAAATATGTCTTTTTTAATGACAGCGGACTTCAAATTTAGTTACCAATATAATCCATATAGTAAACACAATGTACCATATTTCAGCAAAATAAATTTATTTTACAAAGTTACAAAATACAAAAGTTTTCCGATTTAAAATGTTTCCGAAAAAACTGGTCCGATTTTCCTGGCGAACGAACCTCTTCAAGCTATTTATCCAACTGCTAAGATATAATTTTACTCACAAAAAGCAATACATTTGCAAACAATTTTTGTAACGAAAGTCCGACGTTTTCTCTTTACAATAAATTATTTAACAGTTATATGATCATCAATATTCACAAAAGTGACAGGAACGATGTAGAAAGGTCTAGAATCCCTATGGACAGTATAAATAGGCGAGCCGCACATAGAGTAAGTCAGTGGTAAGTTAGTGTTGTTGCAGAATAAGTAATCATATAAGGCGTATACTGGAATATAGTTCTATGGACATTTACTAATAGAGAGAACTATCTTATAGTGGTGTAGGAAAATAGTTGGTTATAATAAATTAGTAGTTTAAAAAGCTGTAGACTGTTAATGAACAAATCCAGAAATAGTGGAATATAGTTCTATGAACATTTACTAATAAAGAGAACTATCTTAGTTGATAGTGGTGTAGGAAAATAGTTGGTTATAATAAATTAGTAGTTTAAAAAGCTGTATACTGTTAGTCAACAAATCTAGACCCCGAAGAACGTAAAAACTAGTGTCAGAAGTGGGATTTTTAAGCTGCTAGCGGAAATATTTTCCAGAATATTCGTTGAACAACGTGTAAATTTCTAAAATCTCTGGAAGATCAGTCTTAGCAGTAATTCATAACTGGGTGTGCTTTTGAAACAGAAGAAAACAGTGTACCAGCTTAAAGTACGTATATGCCTTAGACACGTACCGGAACAGCCAATGTGAACACCAAGCTATTGGAAATGATTTTAAAAATGGACGAAGAAGCTAAATCAGCACGAGAAGAATCTAAATTAGCACGAGACGAAGAAGCCAAAGGAGAAATGAAAAAAAGATTTGAAGCCAAAGAAGGAATGAGAAAAGGAGATGAAGAGGTCAGAAAAAGACACGAAGAATCCAAAGAATAAATGAGAAAAATGGATGAAGGGGGTCAGAAAATGGGACTAAGAATCCAAAGAAGAAATGAGTAAAAGATATGAAGAGTCCAGAAAAAGAGACGAAGAAGCCAAAGAAGAAATGAGAAGAAGAGCTGAAGAAGTCAGAAAGGGAGATAAAGAGACCAAATAAGAAACGAGATGAAGAGATGAAGAAACAAAGAAAATTCTGCAAGAATAAGCCAGCAGAATTGAGAATATTACTGTATGTGTGGATGAACGTATGAAGCAGGATAAGGGGACATCTTCCAGCAAGTAAAAAGCTTAGTAAGGGGTATCAGCGACGGTGTACATGACAAGCTGACGAGTATACAAGAAGAAGTTCATCATAAAATGCAACTACTAGAAAAGAGGTGTGATACGCCAGCCAGGGGAAACATCAGACTTGAAGATAGCCCAGTAGTAAGAATTAAGGTTCCCATTTGATGGCTCAGCCCCATTGGGTATTTATTTACGACAGTTTGTACCCGCTGCTATAGCAAAAGGTTAGGGCGAGAGAAAGAAAGCGACCTTGTTAATTGTAGCTCTCAGAGGAGATGCCCGAGATGTGCTCCAAGGGCAGAACCGTTGAGTTTTGCCAGAATTAGGCATCAATTAGATATTAGGTTTGACGACTAGCATTTACAACAGCTGTATCGATTCCAGTTGCTAAATCGTTGTCAGAAATCGGGCGAAAGTTTCCAACATCTCCACGCCCACGTTGTCAAACTGACACGATTAGCCTACCCCATAGTTCCGATGGAGTTTTTAAATCAGGTGTTGCTGCAAATCTTCAATGACGGCATCAGAGATACCGACACCCAACAGGCGCTGAGGATGACGAGACACAAAAACTTGAACGAAGCTTTGGCACATTCCTTGGAGTTTGAAGCGACAAAGCAAGCGTCAGAAAGTCATGTGAAAGTTTGCAGTCTTCAAGTCCAAGAAGAAAATTAAGCAGGTTCATCCAAGGTCATACAGCTTGCTGGAAGAAATAGCAGAACAAATAAGGCCTACGTATCATGGGCACCCAATAAGAGCTCACCGTGTAAATGCCTTGCGTTGCTGGAACTGCGGCAAGGTGGGACAGATACGAGGCGAATGTTGGGCTCTAGGATCACGCGCGTGGGAGGAATTGAAGCTAAGGCAGATAACCCTTTCTCAGCCTAGCGATTCTGGCAGCGCTCTCGTCGTACATGGATGCGTAAGCGGCAATTAGACCCAGATGGTCGTCGACACCAGCGCACGTAGGACGATTATTCGCCGCGACATGGTACCAAGATGCCGAGCAAGAGAGCCAGACAGAGTGTATCTGTACAGGTATTTGGCGTCCCGATTATAATTGGATTGGGCATACTTCAAGGTAAGTGCGCTAAACTTGATCTTGGCACTAACATCCTGGCTATCGGCGGTAAAGAAATAATAACGTCGCCAGGCAGTAACCTGGTAGTACGGAAAATCACCATAGAGGAAATTAGCAACGTCTGCACTGATAGTGTCATTTCAGTGAAGAGAGCTCTCAGAGGAAGAGACGACCCAGTTACCCAGTCAGAAGCAAGTAGAAAAGAAATCATGAGACGGGTGCAAGACGAATGGTTTAAATACCATGTAAGTGTGAATTCAACCCCGAAAAGGTCAGTGACTACACTTGTTGCAACAGAGCTGATGTCGACAGGAAGAATGACGCCCACAGAGATATTTGTGCAAATAGAAACACCAGAACAAGAGCAATTGTGCGGAAGAACCAGTGCAACGTAATAACTTCGCTTGAAGATAGCTCCGACATATTGACGGGAAGGAAAGCCATCCATTCTGCTGTCCGAATGCACATAAGAGTAGAGAGCGACCGCATGAAGACCCGTTACAGAAATTATGGGAAGGTCGTATAAGGTGGTCAAAAGGATCAATGACGTTCTCTATCGCATTCAGAGGAGCTCAAGGAGCAAGATGAAAGTGATCCATATGCACAGGCTTACTCCATACTAAGAATTGTCGGAATTCGACCGACACGATCGAATGTAAGAGGGGGGCAGTGTCACACCCGTCTCTATGAGAATTAAGTTTATGTACTCTGTTGCTTATGTGCTCACAAGCATCCTGTAAAAGTGTGTTGGCAACAACAAACATTCTGGAATTATATTTCTAGAACGAACCACAAGTGACAGGAACGATGTAGAAGGGTCTAGAATCTCTATGGACAGTATAAATAGGCGAGCCGCACATAGAGTAAGTCAGTCAATAGTAAGTTAGTGTTGGCGTATAACAAGCGATCATAGAAGGCGTATAGTAGAACATAGTTCTATCGACATTTAGTAATAGAGAGAAATATCTTAGTTGATAGTGGTGTTGGAAAATAGTTGGTTATAATAAATTAGTAGTTTGAAAAGCTGTGTTTTGTTAGTCAACAAATCCAGAACCCCGAAGAACGTAACAATATATATATATATATATATATATATATATATATATATATATATATATATATATATATATATATATATATATATATATATATAACGAATAAATAGAGAAATATATATTTTAGTAACCTACTACATACACCCCCTAATCTGAACGCCACGCCGCCAATGTCTTTTGCACAACCTCGGGTGTCGAATGCGGTTAATTCCAAGAAAGTGACGCCGGGAGTTTGGATAGTGTCCTTTTGGCACTTCAAAACAAACAAAAAACTTTATGTCGAAATTACAAGTTTAATTATAATTTTAAAACAAAGGAGAAATACACGATGTTTAATGTGTAAACACTCGTAATCAATTCTAACATAATATTGTATCTTACTTGTATATATAAAGTCGAATCTGCTTAGCTAACATTATAAAATAAAACAACTTAAACTAAATAATTATGTTGACTATGATTATTCAGCGGTTTTAGTATTTCCGCGTTGAACGACTGCTTCGATCCTATTACTATACTAACACGAGATATCAATACAGCATTATACAGGGTGCTGTAACTCCTCCCTTGCCAGATGAGATTTAGGGTACCTTAATCTTGAAATTCATGTCCTCCAGGGGAACTTCGTGGGTCTTCTTAGGTTCGTTGACGATTTTGGACTCGGCTGCGGAACTGGTTATTCTGCCTTTAAATTTCCAAAAACAGAAACATGCTACTGTTAATAAAAGAACACAAACAGTTAAAGTAAAAACACTTATCGAAGTATGAATTACAGGAACACTTATTGTTTGTAGTAACTCCTTCTGATGCTGTAGTTGGGATTTCACTAAATTCAATTCATCTAAATTTATAGATTCTAGATGTAAAGGCACAATGTTAAGTTTTGAGTTCATAGACAGTTCACTAAATTTGAGTTTGGGTAACGGTACATAGAAAAGTTTTTTAATTTCAGATTGATGAGAACTTACGGTTTGTCCTTTAATTTTTACCTCACAGCCTTCTTCTATTTTTATCAGATAACTACCATCTATGGCCAGGATTTTACGGTCATCGCTGCATCTGTAGTTGACTATATTTTCTACTGGAGAGATGATGATCCATTTACTTTCGCTGATCTTCTGAATCTTCACATCTTCTATTAAAATTTGGTGATGCTCACAATTGTCATACTGGGTGGAGAACTTTATTAATTGTATTTCACAAGGGCTGTTTGCACTGATGTGATTCATTGTTTGAGCTTGACACAGGAATTCAGTTGGTCTGACTTCTCGACATGGTCCATTATGGAGTTTGTAATTTTCATCATTCAAGGAAAGGTATTTTGAATGGGGAATTAATGTTAGGAATGTGTGGGTCAAACTATTGCGAATGGGAAAGGCATGTAAATGATAGTAATCGTAATATGTTGACCCAACCAAAGGTACATCTAAAATGAATGTTAACTGAGTGGTTTTGTAATAGCTTTTAATAGTAATTATTTCTTCATAAAGGGCCATATTATCTATATTTATCTTATATGGCAAATTTACTTTATGTCTTTGAATTTTATTAAGCTCTATCAATAAATCATCTGTTTCTAAAATAGAGGGATGCATAGTCTTCAATTTGTCAAATGTTATTGCATTAACTAAAGTCTCCAAAATATTTTTAATTCCCGTTATTTCAGTAATTAACTGAACAAAGAGCATTTGAACAATGATTACTATGTCCATGTAATCCTGTTTTCAGCTTCAAAATTTTTCGTTAGAAATTCAATACGGTCTACTATCTTTTTTTGATTGTTAGTGAAAATGTAAACTGTTTGATTAAATTTGGTAATAGCGGTTTCCGTTAGTGACATTTGATTTTTTTGAATTATTTCTAATTTATTCTGGGTACTAGTTAGCTCTAAAATTGTTGAGTCATAAGGTTTAGCATCATTATCATTTAAATTTCCTGTGATAGACTTAATCACTGTTCCGAGTCCGTTTATCAAACCTCTCTTTTTTCGATTTAAGCTTGATGGTATAATTTGTTTGAAAATTTTGTTAGTTTCACTTATTTCATGGAATAACACATTTTGATAGTTTCGTAGTTCTTCATAATAGGATTCATTATAAGGGGAGTTTTGTATAGAGATGTTCAGGTGATAGGATGTGTTTTGTAAAAAGTTAAAGTCTTGTAAAAGTGGTTGTAGTTCAATTGTTCTAATCAATGTCCATTTATCGATTGCGTTTTGCATAGTTCCTATTTTTAGGGGTAGCAGTCCAGGGTTGTCATTCAGTCTGTTAAACTCTACCTGTCCAAGGACATGGGTGAGGAAGAGGATTGACAATAATTTTTCCATTCGCTTAATTATGAAGTCGGCAATGTTGTCCTTCTTCGCTGACGATTTTTGGTCACTTCTATCTATACTTGACTTGGCCCTTCGAGGTTGGCGATGATGTCCTTCCTTTTGTGGCTGTGTTGTCTTCTGCTAGTGGTGGCTTCTGCTGTTGAGGTTGGCGATGATGTCCTTACTCGTTAACGATGTTTGTCACTTTAAATTTTGTAGGTTGCAGGTTTTTAACGATAAAAATCGACGTGTACCTTTGCGATTTTTGTCAAAAATACACTTAAACCTATACTAACGACTGCGCCAGTTTAAATAGTGCCCTTTTGGCACTTCAAAACAAAAAAAGCTTTATTTCGAAATTACAACAAGTTTAATTATAATTTTAAAACAAAGGAGAAATACACGATGTTTAATGTGGAAACACTCGTAATAAATTCTAACATAATATTGTATCTTACTTGTATATATAAAGTCGAATCTGCTTGGCTAACATTATAAAATAAAACAACTTAAACTAAATAATTATGTTGACTATGATTATTCAGCGGTTTTAGTATTTCCGCGTTGAACGACTGCCTCGATCCTATTACTATACTAACACGAGATATCAGTACAGCATTATACAGGGTGCTGTAACTCGGGGTCCTCCTGTAATTTTGTCTCAACAAATTTCGTAGCGACTTTTCTATACTCTTTTTTAAGGCAAACTGTACGATATATAATCAAATTAACATTGTTATTTTCTAAGATACAAACACTTTCCGAAAAAATACCTAAATGCTTTCTGAAATGGGACTAAGGGATCTAATTTTTAAAATGGTCACAGTGATTAAATACAAGGGATTTTTTAACAATAATTCGCTAAAATGCCAAATACTGTTCTTTATATTTGTTGCGTCAAAGTTTTGATGTTTATTATCCTAAATGCAAGCGGCATAAATTTATATTTCTTAGTTTTAGGTCCGTTTGCATTTATGAAAAATATGTGTATTCAAGTAAATGATCTCTTGCAGATAACGTTTTCCCATAATCAAGAGTAAATAATATTTGGATAGCCTAATTCAACTGAACACGAGGCAGACAAACTGTTTTGTTTATATCCTCTGGTTTTCATAGGTAAAAGTTGTAAATATTTTGGCAAAACAGCCGAAATCAGACGATTTATACCAAGGGAAATTCCTTTTGGTAAACTGCGTATTTATTCTATAGGTGGAAGGCAGTCGTTCGACCTCAAAACGAAATGCTTTTTTCGCAGAACGTCTTGGCATCTATCCAGCATCAGTTTAAAAATAACCCTTTACGTCTGCAGATGGAATAAACTGCCAAGCACAACGTTTCATATCGTACTCCTTCAAACAAAAGATTAACTTCAGACATCGAACTTAATGTTAACGTATCTCCTAATTACTATTTTTGAAGAGCTGGCATAAATTTCAAGACTCCAACCAAGAGATCAATGATCTTTATTTTTTTAAAGGCGTGTTTTCGAGAGTACTTTTGAAGACAAAGAATAATGAATGATTAAGGACTAGGATATTCGTTTAACCTTGCTAGTTCAGAAATAGAGACAACATTAAAATCAACCGCGTTCCCTGTTGGAACACACATACACCTAAACTCTTAAAATTCAGTATAATCACATCCGTGGTTTATATTTAGTCGAAAGGGGAAATGTTTTAAACAGAGGTAATCGTTCCACGTACTGCTTGGATTCAAAAGCAAAAATTTCATGAAAACAAAGAAATGTTTTATTTGATACAAACGTCCAATTCTCCGTCTTTGACTAATTTCTATTTTAGTTTTAGTTCTACGACATAAAAGAAATTACTGGAAATGTTTCCAAATATTGCGAAACATATATTCAATAACACCTATATGTTAAAATTTTTGCGTTAAAACAAACGATTTATGCCAATTTTTTGTAATCGAGGTCGGTTTTGATCGTCGAGAAAACATATTGCGCCTGAAGCATCGTCTGCTAAAATTTAATAACAAATCATCATAATCACAATCTAAGGGCGATGTCGCCTTATCGTCGCATCCACGACTTTCTGTCTCCAGCGGCTTCTTTTATTTCATTGTAGCCTCCATACTTCACCAATGGGGCTAGATTTTCCAGAAGTTTACCTTCTGGTCTGCCTCTTTCAATTTTTCCAAGTACGGGTCCTTCCAGCCATGTTATCAGATATTATGTCTCAGAATATAACCAATAAATTTTGCTACATACAGACTTGGAGACTACTTCTCTGGCTTAACTGTTGGTTTTCGTTTTTGTAGGTGAAGGACGTAGCCAGCGTGTAAGCTAACTGGAGCAAGTGGCCTTTATGAATTCTAGATGTTCTAGGATGTTCTTCAACGTTTCTGTGACTATAGTTTCACTGCTTGACAGCATTCTCAGATAGATAAAAATTGAATTAGTACGAAATCATGACAACTACAAATAAAGATCTGTTGCTATGTTATGATATGATGTTTTGATCAAAAAGTTTATCAAGTTAAAAATAAAATGAAACACAGATGACAGATGAGGCTTTCAAAATGTCTACGTGATGTATGTCAATATTTAACATAAAAATAGAACTAGCCTATAATAACTATGATAACAGTTACAACAATAAAATAACTAAAAAATAACAGAATAAAAGCGGTCTCTATACAACGAAATTATTGACATACATCAACTCATTATCTTGATACAACTTTTTTGAAAGAATAGTTAAATTTATTTTCTTTGACTTATTTAATTAGAAAGAAGAATATCCAAGAAAGGGGAATTCATTAAATCAGTTTGCTCGTTTAAAACAAGGTAGCTATTGTCGTGTGTGTGCTTTTTGACTTCTAAAGCTTCAAAAATGTCTAGTTTACGTTTGTCATTATAAAAATGTAGTGGTTGTATGCGGTTATTTACTGTAGATCATGTTCGGTATCAATAATATGTTTTGCAAATGTAGATTTGTCAGCGTGGTTGTTTCTAAATGCAGAAATACGTTCTTTGTATCGGGTGTTAAAATTTCTAGAAGTTTGACCTATGTAGATTGCGTTACAATGTGTACAAGCTAATTTATAAACTACTATTTAACGCGAAAGAAAAATCTTGTTTCGTGACAAATATATATATATATATATATATATATATATATATATATATATATATATATATATATATATATATATATATATATATATATATATATATATATATATAAACATTTTAACTGACCATGGAAATGGGTTCCAGAGGCCCAAATTCGCGCTCACTTGAAGAAAATTTTCGAAAGTCTCACCATCGATACCTCTCTATTAGTGAATTTTCTTAATGAAAATTCCCTTTTATATATATATATATATATATATATATATATATATATATATATATATATATATATATATATATATATATATATATATATATATATTCGACCGATAACTCAAAAAATAATGGACCGATCTTGATCAAATTTGGTGAGTACCTTCCTTTTGCAAGTGGCTTGGATAAGTTCGTTATCCAGAAAAATCGGACCAGATTTTCCCGGAAAATTTTGTGTTTTCTTTCTAAAAAAATTCATATCTCCGTAAATAACAGAGCAAAGGCAACCAAATTTGGTAAGCGTGTTTGTATTATAAAGAGTGAACACTTAGGTCCCTCGCTTTAAAGACAAAGAAGTTATGGGCAGTTAAAAAAACAAATTTTGGAGTTTTCCTCAAAACGTCAAAATTGGCAATGTTTAGGTAAAGAATGTGGAACAAATACCGATTGTGAAAAGAAAATGTTGCAGGAAGAGTGTTCTGCAAACCTTAAGTTTCATATTCAACCGTCATTACCCTTTCTCTGATGCTTTGGCTGTCAGTTTAGTTAAGTTGATGCTTTTTTGGGTATTTATTTGTAGGTTTAGTGAAGTTTATGGTTTAACGGTCTATAATTTTTTTAGCTAATTTTCGTAGAACAAATTTATTAATGCATTTTTGCATTTTTTATCGAAATATGATGCGTTTATAAGAAAAAAATCTGGACGCAGTAACTGCGTTTTGGTAGCGAATTTTCGGTAAATTTGCAGATTAGCTCCCGAACGTTTTTCAAATAGCTGTTTTCAGAAACCTGCCTAGCCCCCCCCCCCCTGTATCCTCTAACCCCAAGAAAAATTTCTTGTTCACACCCCCCAAGGAAGTTACGGGACCAGGAGTGAATAGGGGTGCTAGGCGGGGTAGGTAGTAAAAAGGAAATATGAGCAGAAAATGCAAATAAAACGGGTTGTCTTTTTCACATCCCCGTTAAACCCTGCCTACTCCGCAAAGCACCCCTATTCCCCAGGTGCCGTAACTTCCTTGACTTCATATAGACAGCTTTTAAGCAGTTTTCTTCGCTTTTTCTGCTCATATTTGCTTTTTACTACCTACCCCGCCCAGCACCCCTATTCACTCCCAGTCCCGTAACTTCCTTGGGGGGTGTGAAAAAGAAATTTTTCTTGTGGTTTGTGCATCCAGGTGGGGTCTTAGTAATATTTCTGAAAACAATTTTTTGAAAAGCGTTCGGGAGCTAATCTGAAAATTTACCGAATTTTCAATAAATCCTTCAAATTTAAATAACTCAATTTGCTATTAACGTAAGCTTTGTTGGTTAGGAAACCAACATTTAAGTTTATTTTCGGAAAATTTTTGTATATTTTCAAACCATAAGTAATTTTGATAAAATATAGTACATTGTTTCTACTACATAGGCTATACCGATAATCAGATTGATGCCTGCTCGCATTTGCTATTAAAAACATTTGTATGGAAATTCACTTCCATAACACATTTGCTGCATCCAGAATTGTGAAAAATGTTTATATATTTTCAAACAATAAAATTATTTCGATGAAATATGGTACATTGTTTTTAGTATATATGCAACCAAGTTTGAGGCCTGCTTTCATCAAAGATAGACATTTGCTATTAAAAATATTTTAAAGAAAATTTTATAAAAATGATTTCGATAATTACAGGTCGCTCATAAGTCGTTGGCGATACAAATTTTCTTTTTTCTTAAACCGAGCGCCACTTATATTATTGCATTTTTGCATTTTCCATCGAATTGTAATGCAAGCTTGTTTTCGTGTTATTTCAATTGTTTTTGAACTTTTGACATTTTTGGCACATATCAAAAATTGTAATACGGCGTTTTTAACATTATAATTCGGAGTCCCATGCAAATGACGCATTCAGAAAATTTTCGTTTATATTATTTCATGAAAAGATCGAGATGCCGTATACAGACGCTCTCAAATGGTTGCTGCATTAAAAAAATCAATCTGTCGTAACTCAATTGTTTCAAATAAAACAGCCTGTATTTTGTGTATCATAATTGAAGGACTTAATAATAAATGTTCAATAAGTTTAAAAAAATGTTTTCGGATTTCCCTGAAAAAATTGTTTGTATCGTGCAAAAAACTTTTTGGGAGTTTTGTCGAAAAGCTTATTTGATTAAATATGGTACATTGTTTCTACTATATGGGTTATACTGGTAACCAAATTTGAGCACCTCCTTTCATTAAAAAAAGGAATATTTGCTTCATTGATTGTTGTTGCCCTTACTTGGTGAAACTGGTCCATACTACATACAGACTTGGAGACTACTTCTCTGGCTTCACTGTTAATTTTTTGACAGTGAAATAAATGTTCTTAATATTTTCAATATTACAACAGTGAAGTCAGAGAAGTAGTCTTCAAGTCTGTATGTAGTATGGACCAGTTTCACCAAGTAAGGGCAACAACAATCAATGAAGCAAATATTTCTTGCATATTTGCTATTAAAAACATTTTTATGGAAATTCCCTACCATTGCGCACTTGCTGCGTCCAGACTTTTTCTTCATGTCCCTATTTTATAGGATTCTATTCTTTTTGTCCTGCTTATTCAAAGTCCACCTTTCCGTCTCATACATTATACATATTATTGATGTCCTCTTCCCCATTTACACGTTAAAATATTAATTACCTAGTACAAAAACGTATTTTGTCTATTGCTACATTTATTCGTATTAATACTCATGGGCATTTCTATTTGTTCCAATTATTATTGGTCGTTTAGATTTATATCGACTTTCCCAGTCCTGTCCTTACATATCTTCATTACTTTTGTTTTACAGAATTTTCGTAGAAAAAAATTACCTAAGGAGGAGATCGCTACTATATCCAGAGTGCCGCATTTCTACGGTAAAGCTCAATATCCGTGATTATACCAAATACTAGAAAAACATATACGTAAATTATGGGGCGTCTTGAGCTGCATGTTATAAAATTATTTTGATTTATCACAGGCTGGCCGATAAGTCGTTGGTGATACAAAAACATCCCTCATATTATTGCATTTTGCATTTTCCGTCGAAAATTCATGTTTGTGAGGGAAAAATTGATATCTTTTAAGGTTTTCAAGTTCTTTCAATTGTTTTGCAACTTTTCACGCTTTTCGCACATGCCAAAAATTGTGACACACCATCTCTACCAATATAGCGAAGTCCCATCAAAATGACGGATTTAGGGAGGTTTTCGTGTATACTTCTTATCGGCGAAAAACAGTCTGAATTTTAAAAAAATTTAAGCTTCCGTAACTTCATTGTTGCAAATGGAACATTCTGTATTTTGTGTTTCAGAAGTAAAGGCCCTGCTCTGTGCTTCAACTCTTGTAAAACACTCTCTGAAGTCTCTAGTTTTGGCAATATTTACAATCAGTTTATTCAGAAATTATTTTAGTGTTTTTGTAAAATTTTGGTGAAATGTTGGTCATTAATAATTTGATGAGTTTTGTAAAAAAAATGTCGAATTTCCGTAATAAAAATGTGTAACAAATTTTTGCAAAAAATATATTTCGCGTAACTTTTTTTTTTCTCCCTCAGGGCTGGCCCGCATCTTTGCCGCTCCGATAGCACCGCAGCCTTTGGCTTATTGTGCATGCCCTTTGTCTCTACTCCACCCATTCCAAAATCACTGTGCCTTGAACTAGTTTGCACAGCAATTGGTAGGATGAATTTTTATATTGCTCTGTCTCCGGTCTAGCCTGACCGTAGATCAGTTGCCGTTTGCGGTCCAGAGCTTTACACTTACACAAGATGTGCTGGGCTGATTCCTCCCCCTCGCCGCAGAGTCTGCATGCCAGGTCCCCCTAGAACCGCCCCATTTTATGCAGGAGTTTCTTGACGGCCATGTGCCCCGTCAAGAGTCCTGTTCTCTTTGTGAACTGTCCTCTGCTAAGATTTAGCAGCTCCACGGCTCTCTTTGGACTGGGTTGCACAATTAATGTCTTCCCGTGTCTGAGCACTGGACAATCTGTCCAGTATGCCTTGTGCCGTTCCCTGACCCAGGACTCCCCTGGCCTTGCCTTGCGATAGGCCCAGGTCTCGTTCTGGTCCCATAAATGGTTCAGCTGACCCTCTCTGCGCGAGACTCTCAGCTTCTTCATTGCCTTTGACTCCGGAGTGACCCGGCATCCAGATGAGGGTGACCTCATTCTGCCCAGCCAGGTCGCTCGACTCGTCTCGGCATTCACTTAGCAGCCTGGAATTTACCCGTGGGCTACTTAGGACGTTAAGGGCTGCCTGGCTGTCTGTGGCTATGAAGATCCGCTTGTTGGTGTAGCCCCTCCTCTTGTTCTCCCACATACAGTGCAGGATGGCGTACATTTCGGCCTGAAAGGCCGTTGCGTGGGCTCCGAGGGAAATACTATGACTTACCCTCGGTCCTTCCGAATAAACACCTGCCCCCGTCTCACGCTCACCGCCGGATCCGTCCGTGAATCGGACGAGCGCGTCCCGTGGTAAGCCTGGCGTCTCATCCCGCCATGCCTCGCGCTCGAGGATTTTCACTGTAAAATTGTTTTCCCTACAGATTCGGTCTCGCGAAGTCTGACCTGTCCTGACCTGACCTGACCGCAGTTCAAGCATGGGCTCCTTCACGATCTCCTAAATTTTACAGTGGCCCCTGAAGCCTGAGTTGATCTTCAGTCTATCATTGCAGGCTTGTCTGGATAGTCCTAGCCTGGCCTCTCCCAGGAAAACTAAGTGTAAGGGGGAGGGGCAGATCCAGTAACACCTCTATGGCGGCTGTTGGGGTTGAAGTCATGGCCCCTGTGATGCCCAGGCAAGCCATCCTTTAGCTCTTGTCTAGATTTTGTTTGGCACTAGATTGTGTCACCTTAGGCAACCATACCAGTGCCGCGTATGTTATCGATGGTGTGACCACCCCTGTGTATCCACAGTGAACCATACCAGGTCTTAATCCCCACGTTTTTCCATATAGCCGCCTAGTGACGGCTAGGGTCATAACTGCCTTACGCAGTATTTTTTCAACATGACCATTCCAGGTTAGCTTAGAGTCCAATATGACCCCAAGATATTGTACCTCCCTGGCCATTGGTATGCTTTTACGGTATAAAGTGAGAGTTATGTGACTCTCCCACTTCCTCCTCCTCGTAAACGGTATGACAGTTGCTTTCTCGGGGCGCTGTCTGCATGCGCTCCCACACTGACTGTGCAACCTTTCCTCGGACTATGATGACAATGTCGTTCGCATAGCCCTGTACCTCGTACCCCCGAGAGCCTCCCTAGCAGGCCGTCCACGACTAGGCACCAGAGATGCGTAACATTACTTAAGACAACTTAAAATTTTACCAATTAAAATTTAAAGAAAACGGAGAATTTTTGTAAAGGGAATTATTTGCTGATCTTCACGTAATTTTTTTTTGAATTTCTGTTCGAATCTTGGCAGATGTGTAAGTTGCTTGAAATTCGTTGGCCAGGAAAATCGGGCGAGTTCTTTCGGGAATATTTTCAGTTTATTTTCGTTTGTGATTTTTTACACTATAAATTTATTTTTATAAAATATCGTACATTATTTCTACTATAAAGGTTAAACTGTTAACCAGTTTGATGCCTTTCATTAATAGATTTATATCGCAGGACTTGGCAGTTTTCCCGCGTTAAGAACAGAATATATTAAGAAAGCACCTGGTAAATATCAGGAACACATCTTCAAACCACTGCTACATATGGGGACCTAGATTGTTTGTAGATTTTAAGCCATATACAGTCGGAGATTTGTGGAGTAATTTCTGTTTGGGAATTTGTGATGGTATACAACAACCGATCAGTGCCCCTCCAGCACCGACTGTGGCGAAAACAAGCGTTAATGGTCAATTGGTGCCCGAAAATGGCGGGATGACATATGATCCAGTAACTGATGAAAGTCGAGAGAGTCTCCTTTGGGGACTCCAGAGACACCTAAGTCCCGGTGAAAAAAGCCAAGATCCCACCTCCAATTAACAAGACTGTCACAGTGAACGTAGCTAAGAAAGAAGCTCGCACGCGTTCAGGCAAATATCAATGTAAGTTAGGCACGCCTATTAGACTGAGAACTCACATAGTGTTATAATTTTTGAGTATTGCCTCAGATAAATCTAAAAAGTAGATTGTAAGTTACTCGAATGCCAGCTTTGTATTTTCTTTTGAATTTTTTTTTTTTGGTTGGTAGATTTTTTTAATTCTGGAAAAATGTTTGAGCCGTTTTTGTGTTTTTCGTATTTAGTTGAGTAGTGAATTGTGTATGGATGTTGGCAGTTGTAGTTTTGTTCTGTTTCTCTTCTGAACTTGCTAGTTTTTTTTGTTTTTGTATAGTATTGGATATCTTCATTTTGTCCTTACAGGAATCTTAGACTAAGTTTTAGTTGTAGTTGCGTTATTTTTTAACAATCTACAGTAGATTTATTTTTTGTATATACTTTTAGGAGCAAGAATTTCATGGAAGTTTCTGATAGTGCTTTCCCAAAACAAAGATTGCTGAGGATAGCACTCAGTGTAGAGAGTTCCTAGTCTCTGATCACGGTATTAGCTTTAGGATTTTTCACGTGAATATTAGAAGTCTGGCAAAAAATTTCGATGAGTTGGGAGTTTTGCTTGCTGATTTGCGATGCGATTTCCAGGCGGTGGTCTTAAGTAAAACATGGCAGGTTGCGGATATAGGTTTTTTAGGTGGGGATAAGTAATGTTATAGTGGAGGACACTTCAACCAGAATGACGGGGTTGTTGTTTATGTTAGATGCGACTTAGATTGCTCAGATAATTTAGTGAAACTGGAGCAGTCAACTGCCATTGAAGTCATGCTTGAATACAAGACGAAAATTTTATTGACAGATGCTTACCGTTCTCCTGCTACTGATGCGGCTATATTTAATGATAACTACAAAAGTATTTGCAAACAGTTGCAAGGAAGTGACAGATACATTTATTTCTGGGTGACCTTAATTTGGATATATTGTCAAATGATGGTAATGTCCATCAGTACCTGCATATTTTTTCTTTAGGGTAGCTACCTATCATTGATTGATGAGACAAGGAGCTGCAGAAGCTAAAATACCTGCATCGATCACATGTTTATAAAATAAAATATTCGTCAGGTAGAATATGTGCCAGTTGTATGAAAATCAAGTATAACGGATCATTTGTCAGCGGTATTGCGAACAGAATTTACTGTGTGTGACTCGGAGGGTGGCGAAATGAATTTTATATATATATATATATATATATATATATATATATATATATATATATATATATATATATATATTATATAGGGTGGCGCATTGAAAACGAAACAGACCGATTTGCGTCCAGAGAATTTTTTTTTAAGAAACACGTCAATTTTAATATTGAGGGGGACATGTTTTGACATAAAACTCAACTTTGTCACATCAACCCCTTAAGGGTGGTGATAACAACCCTTATATTTTAAATAGGGAACATGGATCGAGTGTTACATCATTTGAAAGCTCTTTCTTTTCTGAATTCAGCACATTAATTTTTTTTGAAGTTTTATCAACTAGTTTAAAAATTATTTACAATTGCAGTTGCAAGAACGTATTTCATTCATTGTGATAAGAAATGCACTAATTATTCAATTTTTCGTTAAAAAAAACTAAAAAACAAAACCACACGTTCAAAAATGTTTATTCAGTTAAGTAAGTGTTCAAATTGTTGACCACCACCTTCCATACAAAAGTAAAAATTTTGTTCAAAACGAGCTCTGACATTCTGGAGCATTTGTGGAGCTATTAGACGGCATTGTTCAACAATGCGTCGTCGTAATTCTTCCGGAGACTCCGGTTCTGTTGCAAAAATTCTACTCTTTAAATGGCCCCATAGAAAGAGGTCTAAAGGAGTTAAATCCGGTGATCTAGGAGGCCACCCAATAGCACGTCTACGCCCAATCCATTGCTCTGGAAACTCTCTGTTCCAAAACTCCATAACACGTTGTGAAAAATGCGGAGGAGCTCCATCTTGTTGAAGCACTAATTGATTTTCTTGATAGCGATCATCATTTTCAACAATGTCAATTAGTAGAGGGTCAACGATATCTTTTAATTACTCCAAAGAGGTTTCGCCACTCAAATTGCCATCAAGAAAAATTGGTCCGATTAAACGGTCTCCAAAAATGCCAGTCCAAACATTCAATTTCTGTGGAGTTTGAGTGTGGACTGTGTGAAAATTTCTTGGATTATTATCTGCCCAATAACGACAATTATAACGATTGACTGTAGAGTTTAATAAAAACGTACACTCGTCTGAAAAACAGATATTGAACAGAAAGTTCCCTTTATCAGCTATTCGTGCAGTCATAACTTCACAAAACTCCAGCCGCCGATCAAAATAATCTTCATTCAGTTGTTGTACAAGATGAATTTTATACGGGTGAAATTTATGATGCTTCAATATTCGCTGAATAGTTCTTCTTTTGATGTTTGAAACAGTGGCCAATTTTCTCGTGCTCAAAGTTGGGTAAGCAGAAATTTGCCCTAAAACTTCAATCCCAGTAGTCTTATTTCTAACCGGAAATTCACGTTCAGGATCCCGTTTTTTGTTGGCTACTGAACCACTTTGTCGAAACTTTGCAATTAACTCCAAAATGTATTTTCTCTTAACATGTCTGTTCGAATGTCGTTCATTAAACAAATTTGCGGTACATCGTTTTTGAAAAAAAGAGTAAATATTTCAACTCTTTCTTCTACAGAATACACCATTGTGAAATTAATTTTCGGTAGTACTATCAAGTATCAAACCGACCGATAAATTGAAATAATAAACCGCATTTCTCTCATTCCTATATTCCTATAAGAAGTGTTCTGATAGTCCATTTTTCGTTTACAAACCAAAAAAACATTGACTATCAGCACATTTCTTATCGGAATGAGTAAAATGCGTTTTTGCATTTTCAACTGTGAATAATTTTTAAACGAGTTAATAAAACTTCCAAAAAAATGTGTGTGCTGAATTTAGAAAAGAAAGAGCTTTCAAATTTGACTCGACCCATGTTCCCTATTTAAAATATAAGGGTTGTTATCACTACCCTTAAGGGGTTGATGTGACAAAGTTGAGTTTTATGTCAAAACATGTCCCCCTCAATATTAAAATTGACGTGTTTTACGTTTCTTTAAAAAAAAAATCTTTGGACGCAAATCGGTCTGTTTCGTTTTCAATGCGCCAGCCTATATATATATATATATATATATATATATATATATATATATATATATATATATATATATATATATATATATATATATATATATATATATATATACATATATATATATATATATATATATATATATATATATACATATATATATATATATATATATATATATATATATATATATATATATATATATATTCTTAGAATTCTACTAATTATTAACTAATTAGTTCAAGTAACACTCGCGTTATATGTAAGTATTTAAAACCTCTGTACTTTTCCTATGTAAATTTTGAAAGTTTTTGTTCCCATGTTGTAGCCTTGATAATGGAATAAATTATTCCGAAAGCTCGGTAATTAATAAAGAGTTTTTATTTTGCAACTGACGGCTATCCCACAATTTTTAAGAAAATAATAATATTATCGTCACAAAAAAAGGCATACATATAGTCTGAAACTGACCTCGGTGGGTTCTAGGGGCACTAATTTGCGCTCATTAAAAAAATCCGTGAATGGTGGCCTCTCTATAAGCGACTTTTTTATGAAACTTCGCTAAAATCAAACAGTAATGACCAATCAAATTCGTATTATTAAATATATTAAAACTGTGAAACGATTTCACATACTCACGTTTAAAATTCGGTACTTATAAACTATTGCCGCACTAAGTAGAATCACTCACAATTAATAAATTAATCATGTTATTCTAGTTTCATTTGTGTTATTTAATCATTATCAAAAATTTTAGAGTTTAATTTATACCCCTCGTCATTATGTAAGCTCCCAAATAAAATGTAGTTCATTCCGTACAGATCAGAGCACCAATTAAAACGAATTTATGTAACTCAATACGACCGTTCATTAATGCAATTGAAACCACTAAATTTTACAATGATATGTTCAGAATTAAATTTAGATAATAACAAAAACAACCACGTCAAATATTGGGGAAGCTCCACTATACGATAAACAATCAAAAGCGCCGTTGAAAGCGCGCAGCATCTGACACAGTGTGAGTAAGTGGGGATGTAAACAAAGTGTGTTTATGCTTATAAATATACCTCGCGGCGCGAAATAACAAACATTTGATTACTCGCGCTCAAAAGTGATACCAAAGGTGCATTAGTTTGTTACTTTTTGTTCGTTGGATTAGTTTGAGTGTTAACAATGCGTCCACCATCACATTACGGAGAAGACATCGCAGCTGAAGCTGAAAATGAACCCGACCCTAGGCTTACCCGTATGATGATTTGCACCAGACTTGCAGGAAGGGCTGTCATCAGGGTTGTGGGAAGATGCAACGAGGCTCAGGAAAATAACAGTCTAGGTAAGTATCTGAGTAATTATTGTGTCTTATATTTTAAAGTGAAGTTAAAACGAGCTAACAGGAACTAGCTAACGTTTTAGTGGAGATAATACTTGTTACATTTCTTCGGATGACGACAGAGATTGAATACATTTACCGGTCAACTTTTAACTTACTATTACCTTAAGAGGATTAGCTAAGGACGTACAATTGTAGTTGAGATTAAGAATAATAAAATCTTATTCTATTTATGGTTTAAACAGGAAAACATATGATCAAGATCATTTACTTTTGCCTTGAATATTTCCGCACTACAACAATGTTGGTATATGTTTATATCTTGAAAGCTGTAAAATATCTTTGTAAAGGAAATGAAAATTTTTATCAAGTAAATTTCACCTTGTTGCATCCTGAATTAGACATAGGAACACATCGCGTCAGGTTTATCGATATCCAATAGCTGACTAATTCCGAATGCATAAATTCGAATCTTATCCTTTCTTTTTTAGTGAATTTTCTTTAAAAAAAATCACTAATGAGGAGATCCCGACTTTTGAATTTTGAAAAAATTTCTTCAAATGAGCGCTAATTAGGCCCCGTAGAACACATATCCGGGGTTAGTTTCAATTTTTATATGTTTATATATATGTATATATATATATATATATATATATATATATATATATATATATATATATATATATATATATATATATATATATATATATATATATATATGTGTATCACCCCGATAACTCAAATAATAATGGGCCGATTTTGATTAAATTTGGTGAATACTTTCCTTTTGCAAATGGCTTGGATAAGTTCGTTAGTCAGGAAAATAGGCCCAGGTTTTCCCGCAAAATTTTGTGTTTTTTTTTCAAACAAAATTATATCTCCGGAATTACCAAAGTAAGGGCAACCAAATTTGGTACGCGGGTTTATATCATTATAGGTGAGCTGCCTACCGAACTTTAGCTCTGTAGCTTAAAAGACAAATTTATGGGCATTTAAAGAAAAATAAATTGGGGTTTTCCTCAAAACGTCAAAGTGACAATTTAAAACGTCAAAATTAGTAATATTTAGGCAATGAACCTGAAGCTAATAGGAACTATGAAAGGAAAATGTCTCAAGAAGAATGTTTTACACAGCCTGAAGTGTTAGTTTCAATCGTCATTGTCTTCATATTACTAAAATATTCCCAAAAAATTCATTTCAAATAGACCCTTTCTCTGATGCTTGGCAGTAGCCTTAGCTATAGAGTTTATCGTTTAATGGTATATAATTTTTGTCGAATTTTCGTAAAAAATCAATAAAGCTCAATATATCTGTTATTATACCAGGTATGAAAAAATATTGTATACATTAATTATACGGTGTCTTGAGCTATATCCTAAAAAATTATTGCTACAATCACAGGGTGGCCCATTAGTCGTTGGTGATACAAATAATTTTTTTTAGTCGAAAACACCTTATGTTTTTGCATTTTCCATTGAAATATAATGCATGTTTGTAAGTACAGAAATTCTGGACGCAGCAAGTGCGTTATGGTAGCGAATTTTGATTAAATGCTTCATATTTGAAAAGCTCAATTTGCTATTAACCTATAAGGTTGACCAAGAAACGGATTTTTTCGGTTACACTTTAAGTTTATTTTCTGGAAATTTCTGTACGTTTTCAAACAATAAAGTTATTTTGATGAAACATGGCACATTGTTTTTACTATATATGTTATACTGGTAATCAAATTTGATGCCTGCTTTCTGAGAAAAAAAACACACACATATTTGCTATTAAAAACATTTTTATGAAAATTCACTACCATAACGCCCTTGCTGCGCCCCAAACTTTTAGTGAATTTTCTTTTAAAAAAATCACTAATGAGGAGATCCCGACTTTTGAATTTTGAATTTTGCAAAAAGTTCTTGAAATTAGCGCTAATTAGTCCCCCTAGAACACATATCCGGGGTCAGTTTCAATTTTTATATGTTTATATATATATACATATATATATATATATATATATATATATATATATATACATATATATATATATACATATATATATATATATATATATATATATATATATATATATATATATATATATATATATATATATATATATATATATATATCACACCGATAACACAAAAAAATAATGCGCCGATTTTGATTAAATTTAGTGAATACCTTCCTTTTGCAAGTAGCTGGGACAAGTTCGTTATCCAGAGAAATCGGCACAGGTTTTCCCGAAAAAGTTTGGGTTTCCTTTCGAAAAAAAATTATATCTCCGGAAATAACAAAGTAGTGGTAACCAAATTTGGTACGCGGGTTTATATCATTATAGGTCAATTACATACCAAAATTTAACTTTGAAAGTTAAAAGATGAAAAAGTTATAGGGACTCAAAGAAAAATAAATTGGGTTTTTCCTCAAAACGTCAAAGTCGCGATTTAAAACGTCAAATTTGGCAACATTTAGGCAAAGAACCTCAAACTAATACGGACTATGGAAAGAAAATATCTCAAGATGAACGTTTTACAAACCCTGAAGTCTTAGCTTCAACCGTTATTGTCCTTCATTTTACTAAAATATTAGAGGAAAATCCATTTCAAATAGACCCTCTTTCTGATGCTTTGGCAGTAATCTTAGCTATAGTGTTTATCGTTTAATGTTATATAATTTTTGTCGAATTTTCGTAAAAAATCAATAAAGCTCAATATATCAGTTATTATACAACATACAAAAAAGTGTATACATTAATTATAGAGTGTCTTGAGTTACATCTTAAAAAATTATGGCCCATAAGTCGTTGGTGATACAAATTTGCTTTTTTTTTAATCGGACACGCCTTATGTTATTCCATTTTTGTATTTTCCATCGAAATATAATGCATGTTTGTATGCGAAGAAATTCAGGACGTAGCAAGTGCATTATGGTAGCGAATTCATTAAATGCTTCAAATTTGAATAGCTCAATTTGTCATTAACCTATAAGGTTGACCAAGAAACCGGTTTTTCGGGAACACTTTAAGTTTACTTTCGGAAATTTTGTACATTTTCAAACAATAAAGTTATTTTGATGAAATATGGCACATGGTTTTTACTATATAGGTTATACTGGTAACCAAATTTAATGCCTGCTTTCTTAAAAAAAACACACAAATTTGCTATTGAAAACATTTTTTTATGAAAATTCACTACCATAACGCAATTGCTGCGTCCAGACTTTTTTTTCATACATCCGGACCTCCAGCTTTTAGTATAAAAAATGGAAATTCATCAAGGCAATTTCACCTGGCCGCGTCTCGAATTAATTGAAATCGATAAATCAGTTTCAGTGTGCATTAAAATCTTTATAAGAAGCATATACCATATTTTATCTAAACAACTTTATTATTTAAGGAGCTACATTTTTTTAACTTTTTTTTTTCGTGCTGTTATTTTTGACAGGTTTTTATAAAAATTCGTTACCATAACGCACTTGCTGGCTCTAGACTTTTAGTTTTCTTTACACACAGCAAACAAATGTTGGTATTGATGCCGCCTATTGAATATTCAAACTTTGAGTAAACAAAGGAATGAAATACGCAATTTAAAACATGCAAGGAAAATGTACGTACATCATGGTACATAAATAAATTTTCTTTTGTGATGCGGAACATCTTAAATTAGAGAGACGGCTATATTTTCAGGTTGGCTGATCTTTCATTTCCTTTCGTCAATGTTTATTAATATTTGTAGGATGTAGAAAACGACTCAAAATTGGCATGTCTCCCATCGAATAATTTGGAAATATTATGACCTTAAAGTTGAGTGCGTACTTGGTATTAATCCAAACCGTCAGTTTAATTTGCTTGTAAAGTACACGTGATATTTCATTTTTTTATCAGAAACTAGCGTCGTTAAGAATATTAATTTTTGAAATAAAATTAATTTTGTGAGGTTTCTATGACGTAGGATTTGTACTAGCCTGCCTGGTGCCACTGACCACATCTGTTTATTTGATTTGTGGAGACAATTTCTTTTGGCTTAACATTCTAATGACAATAAATTAGGTGAAATGTATATATCATTGTCCAAAAAACTTGTATTAACATATCATCTTTCATTCATTTCATTGCTTGGTAGTAACTTAGATTTCAGCTTAGCAAAGGGCATGAACACTGAAGTAGCAATTAATCACAGAAACATTTTCTCACTTTTTTTTTAAATTTTGATAAAGCGAGGACACAATAGTAAGATTTTATAAAATTTTTCTCACATGTGAGTGAAATTTAAGGCCTCTAAAATTTATGTTTCACTTCAGTTTTTATTCTAATGTCCATGTTTTCCTTTCAGGAAAGATTGAAAATACAGATGACATAAAATAGTAATTACGTTAATAGGATGAGACTAACTAGTTCAGGAATGTTTAACTTGTAGATAGATGCAAATATTTTTTGTGTTTGGATTACGCTAAAAGAATCTTCAAGCTTTAATTAAAACTGGACCTTTAAGATGTGACGAATCTCGGTTCAGGGGTAAGAACGTGTGCCTCTTTATCGAAGGGTACTGGGTTCGATCCCAGGGTACTCCTTTCACTTTTTCAGTACAAACTGTAAAATTAACATCAACCGAGGTTCTGGCATTGTATTTGAGCAAGTTGAATGTCTGCACGTTCCGCCCTTCGGAGGGGGCGTAAAGCCGTCGGTCCCGTGCCCATGTGATGTTGGGCAAAATTTCCAGGATAGTAAGGTGAAACTGCTCCCTGGCGTCGGTGATTGGCCATAGTCGCGGAAATAGGCCGACGTTAAAGAAACAAAACACACACACAAGATGTGACTGTTAGTAACTTTTCATTAAAAAACATTCACTAATACAGAGATCACGATGGTGCGACTCGAAAATTGTTTCCATTAAGCGCAAATTATAGCCACTAGAACCCATACTTTAGGGCCCCCGATTAAAACTTGTATATGCTTATATACAGTGTGTTTCACTTTAAGTGGCGACGTGGCGACAATTCATTATTTTATTACGGGTCGGTCGATTTTCAATAACTTTTTTTAAAAATAAAGTACTTCAAAAGCTCCACATCCTATGCAATATTTTAAGATTAGATTTTTCCATAACCTACTACGCTAATAAATAATATAACAAAAATGATTAAGCATATTAGGAGTTTTTTTTTTACAAACAAAACAAATATCTCTATTGATTTAAGCACATCGGTAAGCCACAAATCATACGTTTCTATATCGTAACGTATACCGAGTGTTCACAACTTGAGTGCAGAAAATGAAAAAATCGACTTTTTTTAGTGCCCTGTGTAAACGCCACTGACCGTATTGCAAATATTAGATTTCCAATGGATTAAGAGTCACCTAGTGTATCAATTCGCACAATATCATCCGCATATCTTATACAGAGTGTTCATAATAAATACATAAACATGCCCTTTTGCAATGTATTACCCAATTTGGACTTTGATCGGACCAGCATCTTAAATTTTGGGGACACCACTCCATTATTTCTGAAAGTAGCTAAGTTAAAATTGGAACCTGCGATGAGCACTGATAAGTACATTTGGAAAACCCAAATCACCACAACACATCTTTTTGAAGACCTGTCCATCGTTTCACTAACAAAGTTTGCGTCATCAAAGGATCAATAATTATATTTTTCGTCTTACTTATCAGTGCTCATCACAGATTCAAATCTTCACTTAGCTACTTTTAGAAATAATGAAGTGATGTCTTCCCAAAATTTAATATGCTGGTCCGATAAAAGTCCAAATTGGGTAATACGTTTCCGTATTTATTATGAACACTCTGTATAAGATATGCGGGTGATATTGTGTGAATTGATACACTAAGTGACTCTTAATCCATTGTCATTATAATATTTGCAAGACATTCAGTAACTTTTACACAGGACACTCCAAAAAAGTCGGTTTTATCATTCTCTGCATATGCTTTAGTCTTTTTTGTAATCTTATTTGTTAGCGTAATAGGCTATAGAAAGGGCGAATCTTAAAATATTGCACACCAGGATGTGGAGCTTTTCAAGTACTTTTTATTTACTTTTTGTTTATTTTTTTATTTTTTGAAAATCGGCCGACTCGTTATGAAATAATGAATTTTCGCCACCTAAAATGAAACACATTATATATATATATATATATATATATATATATATATATATATATATATATATATATATATATATATATATATATATATATATATATATGTTCGTGTGTGTGGGTGTGTGTGAATTTAGCGACAACTTAATAAATAATTAGCCAATTTGTATCACACTTGGTAAGTTGTTCCTTTTGTAAATCTCTCGACGAGTTGGTTAACCAGTCCAATGGGACCAACTTTTTGCAAAATTAAAGTAATATTAGTAAGGATAAATTAGACACTGCAACCGCCACATTGCGTTGAACTCATCTGTGTTCTTACCGAAGTTAAGCAACGTCGGGCACGGACAGTACTTGGATAGGTCAGCACTTGCGAACACCGCGTGTAGCTGCAATCAAGTTTCTCTCGCGAAACAGCGACACTCAGGTGTAGCTAAGAGTGTGTATTATTTATTATATATACAGTATTATGCAAATTAATGTGAACACGGGCGGATTTACGTCGAATACCGTTTATGAAAAGAAAAAATACAAACAGTACTGGTTTATAAATATTTTAGTATTATTCAATAGGATATATATGTCACCTTTGGCTTTTATGACAGCCTCAGCTAGTTTTGGCATAGAATCAATTATTTTTCTGCAATCCTCCCTGATTTTGTCATCTGGAAACTATACCTGAACGACAACTTCCATCATCTTACTTTTTGTTATAGAATCCATTTTAAGCAATCTGGCTCTGCATATTGCCACAAGTTCTCAATAGGGTTACTGTCCGGTGAGTCTCCAGGTCAGTCTAGAAGGGTAATTTTTTGCCCTTGAAATATTTCACCATGTTCTGGGAAACATGACATGGTGCTGAATTTTACTGGAAGATTGATTCGCCAGCTGCTTGAACTTTTTCCAGTTCTCTGGACAAACACGTTTTTAACGCCACTTTATATTTTTCACTGTTCACCATGCCTTCGATAGGTATAAGTTTCCCTGTTCCCATATATGAAAAATAGCTACAAAACATGTGCTTGACTGGATGTTTAACTGTCTGAGTCAAGTGAGATGCAGTTAACTTTTCGTCCGCACCTTTTGGAACGAATTTTGAGCGGTAGCCCAGCACCAAAATTATGTCTCATTCGAGAACAAGGCATTTCTCCAATGCTCTTCTATGCAATGAACATATTTTTCTGCCAAATAAGTCTTTTTTCACCATAGCTCCTGTGAGGAGCTGGTTCTTCTTTTACGGTTTTATAGCTTTTCTTCCTTCCTCCAAAAGGCGTCGGAGAATTGTAGAGTTGCAAATTTTCACTCCAGCCTTTTCTAAGTATTGCTGAAGGTCATAGCTTGTCTTGCTGGGGTTCAGCATGCTATTTTTCAGAAGAAAGGATTTATGTTGGGATCTTGTCGTCCTTTTTCAAGTGATCCAGTCTCCCTTTTTGTTTAGTTATCTTATTTACAGCTCCCAAGCTCACGGAACACTCTCTAGCAACGTGTTTTTGTATCATAGACGTGTGCTCACTAAGTGTAATTATCCTTTCTCTTTTCCTTGGCGTAATATCCATGCTACCACAAACACGAAAAACTAACTAAAAGGTGCTATTTCTCCCAAAACCACAGAAACACGCGTAACTTAGTCTCAATCACACTCAAAACGACTGACGTAGACAATAACTCAATGCAGAATAACAGGTTATGAGTATGTCGAGAAACACCTGTAAGAATAAATTCTCAATGTTCACAGTAGTCCCACAATACTCTATTATATAGGGTGCCCAGCTAAGATGAAGGCATTAAATGTTAGACTTTGAAAAAGTCTTCAAATAAATTCGAAAGGGTATAAATGCAGTGGAGAATGGGGCGAGGCGTCACCTCTAGTTTTGCGGCAGTTTTAGGCTTTCACAGCAGCTTCCACATACACACAGTACAGTAAGAAAGAAACTGTGGGCAGAAACCCAGCCAGAGAAAATAACTGCTCCACTGGCTAATACCACGACGGGCGTTGAATCACATCACACGCTAGCCACCATGACTTCAGTCCTACAAGGACTGTGGAAGCCTGGAACCGCCACAAACCAGTGATGGTGCTTCGCACTATTTTCCACTCTATTATATGGCAGTGGTGCCTTAAGGCCGACTTGTTGAAGCGTAGGTATTGCATACTGAAGAGTCCAAAATAGGACGAAACTGTTCTATGTCCCCTATTGATGACTACGTTAAACAACCCAATCAGACCGGTTTTTCGAAAAAGAAACAAATTCTTCCCCGAAAAAATTACTATCTGCAAAAAATTAATAATCCAAAACTAACTTCAAACTAAAACTAAGTTTTTCACATATTTGTTTTCACTTTTTCACCACAAACTTTTCTTATTATTTCCTTTGTAGGCCCTTGCCACAATACTACTAACGTTTTCTTGTAATATCGAATATTTCTATATAAAAGAACGGCTGAAACCCGGCATCGTTGTGACTGGCAGCTTGCATAAGAAAACATAATCGTATCATAATGTCACCTTTCGATAGGTCTATGGTCCGAAACGCATTGACAGACCAGACATACACGGCTGTCACCGTGCTTCTGGCGCCAAATTCAAATAAAACAAATCTTACTTGTACACCTTCCACTTTAATTATTTAATTTTTGAATGTTTGATGGAAACCCATTCTTCTGAAAATTCGCTATCATATCGCATTTGCTGTGTCCTGGCTCTCTCTTCTCCATTTTATCTTTTACCTTCTGTATTATTCAAAACAAGAATTAAAGTTTGGCCACAGCAAGTGCATTATGATAACGAATGTTGATAAATTCTTTCAAATTTTAATCATTCAATTTACCATCAACCCAGTAACTTCAATTTTGTAGAATCTTCAGGCAACATGTGTATCAAATTTCGAGACATTATTTTTTATAAAGGAAACCTAATTTTTTTCCAAAAAACTGGTTATTAGGCTACCAATCAAACTCCAAAACATGATTTCCATTGGCGCTAATTCGTGCTCATTTGAAACCAATATTCCAAAAGTTTAATAGTGGTGATCTTTTTTTCTTTTATATTATAACGAATTTTTAAAATAAAAATTTACAAGAGTAAATTTCCATGATCAAAAATAAAACGCCAGCTGTATAAAGCAACGAACTAAAAACTATTACCTGCATGCACCTATCGTGTTGAGGTGTTTCAATTTTCATGCAGAAACGTTGTTGCGTCTGTTCCCTCTCGTAATAGCCACCCATTTTAGACACAGCTACCCTTCATATAAGCTCAGACAGCAGTGAGTCACCGCATACTTGACAACGGATATGATATATGAATTACTAGATAACGGTATAAAAAAAAGACAAGCTGATTCTCAAGGTGAATGAACTTTATCCTCCGCAGTTTACCTTGTATCATCGGCACCACGAAATCATCTACATGTAGGGTATGCCGAATGCTTGAATTTTACTGTATTTGAACTATCTAACGTATGTATAATAGTAGATCCAAGTACTAGTAGAGTGGAAGGATTCTACCATGGTGGCCTTGTATAAAGTTAAAGGAAGCAAGAGAGAATTAAAAAATTACCTAGTGATAAATTTGTTAAGTGTTGTGAGTAATATATTTGGAGGAGTTTTGATCGAATGAGTGAGACAGCTGACAGAGAGAAAGGTTTGGGATGTTCAGTGTAGGTTTATGTAGGCTGTACTGGCCAGCAATTCTTACTTCAGCAGGTGGTAGAGGAATGATTGAATTTAAACAAAACTATATTTAAGGTTTGTTGACTTTGAAACAGCGTGTAATACTGGAAACATACACAAACTATGGAGTATTTTGATATGGTGTGGATGATTGTCTATTTAGATGTATTACATCGTTATATGATGACAGTAAATCATGTGTACGAACCAATATAATGTTCAGTGACTATTTTATATTTCAACAGGGTGTCAAAGAAGGATGTGTGATATCTTTATGGTTATTCAACACGTTCATCGACAAATGCTTAGGAGATTTTCACTCGTAGACATAATGCATAAAAATGAATAATTCTAAGGTGACAGTGTTGCTGAACGCTGATTATGCAGTACTACTTAGTGAATCTGAAGGGGAAATGCAGCGGGTATTAGAGAGACTGATGACAGTAGCAAATAAAGTAAATCTACATGTGACTGCCTAAAGTCATGGTGTTTGATGAAGAGCGTGGAACAAGTAGATGCGGTGTCTTGATAAATGGTAGTCTAGTAGAATAAAAGAATTTAGATATTTATGAAGACTGTTTTTACTGTTTGGTAGGTGGTAGTGGAATTGTCCTTTACGTGATAGTAAAGGATTTTTTTCACGCCCGAGGAGGTACGACCCCTTGCATCAAGGGGCCGGTGAAGTCCCAACGGACGTTTCCGGTTCTGGTGTATGAGTCGGTTTCCCTTATAAGCAAAATGATGATGGCTCCTCCTTGTACAAAAGATTCCGGAGGCAAAATACCCCTTCATTCGGATCTCCGGGAGAGGGGTGTACAGGGGACGCCAGCATCGAGATTTACAATATCCTTCTCGAATATATGTGGCCTAAATTCTAACCTGAACTCCGTCCACCAATTCCTCCAGGCTAATAGGCCCCAACTCCTCTTCCTCACCGAAACTCAAATCAGTGCCAAAACAGGCACTAATCACCTTAATTTCCCAGGGTATGAGCTCCTTACTTCCTTTAGATTGCATGGAGGCGTGTGCGCGTACGTCCGTAGCAATCTACCCTGCAGCAGACTCCCCAAATTAGAAGCTGGAAGAAAAGACATACTATGGATAAAACTCTCTCTCAGGGCTGCAACTAAATTCATCTGTTGCATTTACCGGTCACCTTCTAACAACAACTTTGTCCAGCTCTTTGACTACCTTTCTGAAAAAGCCGACCATCTGATTTCTGAATATCCTTCCTCCGAGGTCACTATTCTTGGTGACTTCAATGTCCATAATAAGGAATGGCTAGGACCTTCAAAAACCGATCCACAAGGAAGAGCAGCGGAGGCCTTTGCAGTCAGCATTTCTTTAGCGAATATGGTTCAGCAACCTACTTACTTTCCTCGCATCCCAACACACAGCTCAAATCCCTTGGATCTCCTTCTTACTACAAATCCTGACTGCTATAAGATATCAGTCACCGCCCCCCTGGGTCGCTCAGACCACGGCATGATCACTGCTTCCTGCGCAATGCAACCCGAGGTCACACAGTCATCACACCCACGTATCGTTTGGCACTACAACTCCGCGAACTGGGACGAAATGCGAGATTACTTTTCCTCATTTTCATGGGCGTCTGCCTGCTTCTCTCATCCTGACCCCTCTGATATCTCACAAAATGTCACCGAAATTATCCAAGCTGGCATGGAATTATTTATTCCACGTACACAGAAAACCTCTGCAGCCACTCAAAGGCCCTGGTTCTCTAAACCTGTGACAAGGCCAGACTTGAAAAGGTCAAAGCTCACAAAAAGCTTCTACACAATCCCAGTCAAGAAAACCGTCAAGCATTTAACGACGCAAGAAACCGCTATGTCCGCATTCTTTCTGAGGCAAAAAACTTGTTTAATAACCACACCAAAAACAAAGTCCTCTTAAGCTCCAGCGGCAGCAAACCCTTCTGGACTCTTGCTAAATCTATTGGGAATAATTTCTGCAAGAGCACGTTCCCGCCTCTTGTCTTAGGGGATGAAATTGTTTCTACCGCCCTGGGCAAGGTTGAACTTTTTTCCTCGTTGTTCGCCGGCAATTCTACTCTCGACCCACCTCCAAATGTTCAACCACCAACAGTACCCAATGTTTACTGTCCAGGTCACCAGACATAGAACATCTTGTTATGCCCGCTCTTTTGTCCCAAGGTCTTCCAAGTTGTGGAATTCCTTGCCGGCACATGTTTTTCCTTCTCCCCCGAACCTACAAACCTTTAAGTCCAGAATTAACAAGTTGCCTCTTTCCTTCTTGTCGACATTCACGGTACGATAGTATTTAGGTTGTAAGCCCTCGTGGTGTGTTGTTGAAATTTAAAAAAAAATTCATACGACGAAAGATGATTAGATACAAAGTAGGTTAATTCACGTCAAAATGTGCTGAGAGCTATGAGCCCTGTAGCTAGGAGTGAATGTATATCTAAGGAGACCAAAGTCGCTGTATATAACAGCGTACTAGTCCCGACTATGTTATATGGGCATAAAACTTGGTTGCGCCAGACAGTGCATGTAAGAAAATTGGAATTCTGTTGGAATGCACCTACCTGAGGCGACTGACGGGTAGAACAATGAGGAATAAAGTTAGAAAAAAATAGGTTCTGAACGAATGTAATGTAGAAAAGTATATTAAAAGTTAATATGAAAGTAGCGCGCTTTGGTCACATAGAACGAATTGATAATGACATAATAACAAGCAAATTTTATAGAGAGCACGTAGATGGTGGGAGGTCGTGAGATATCCAGGATCGAATGTTGTGGGCGATATATTAAAGAAAGATGTCAGAAGTTTGCGTGATAAGAGGGTGTGTATGCAAAAATGTATGAGTGTGGAAGAAGCGAAAGTAGCATGTCAGAACCAATGGATAAATTTTGTTAGGAAATAGCACAGACTTTGTGGTGTGCCTACCCCTTTATGTGATCGCGTAACGGGTAGTAGTAGTGATATAGAGGCAATAAATTTAGATGGGGAAAATTGCAATATTTCTAGTATGCATCACATTACCTGCTTAAGATAATTCGTGTGTTACCATAAACCAACAAAACTAATTAATATTTGAATGAATGATTATAAAAACGAAAGTTTTCTATGAAAGTATATGCTAGTAGGTATATTTCTGTTTCAATTACTTTCGTTTTCACCCGGAAGTCACAATGTCCGAATCGCCTGAGATCAAGAGTATTATTCACATCTGTTACCATAACAATTGCTCATTAAACAAGAAAAAACAGATACTTTGTATTGTAAGCAGAGTGCGTTGCATTTACTATTAAATTTAAATTGTTCAACTGTGTAACCTTGACCATTTACAGTGGAATTAGACTTAGAAAAAATATGTAGGATTTCTGCTTTTGTTTACGCATCCGCTAAATCGTAACTAGTACGGAAATAGAAAGCTTTGCGTAGATAATTATGTAATGTATCATATGTAACACATTATAATCCTTTTAATTTAGTTGACCAGTAACCTGTGATGGTACAATGTCCCATTATACGGGGTTCATTCTATGATGCAGTTGGTGTCAAAACACATTTTGACACCACAGCTTCACAAAGTTGAAAAAGAAGTGCGATTTCTGCGGTACCTAATTTGTGAACCATTACAGCAACCTCACAAAGCTAAAATATTCGTAATTTTGTTTTATTTGTTAAACTCAAAACAAAAGCATTATATAGAAAAATATATCGAAACATTTAACTTTTTTGCCTTTTGCTTTGGGTCTCCTTCGGTTACCTCTTCATTGATAATCGATTATTTTAAAACAAGAAAATATGAAGCTCTTAGGTGATAAACACTCTGGGCACTTTTAACTATTTCAATATTGATATTTTCTAAACTAGAGTTCGTTAAATTAAAAATTTCGGGACGCATCAAGTGCGTGTTAGTGAATTTTAGTTAAATGCGTCAAATTTGAATAACTAAATTTTCTATAAACTTAGAAAGTTTAACTTCGGTATGTAGTAAGGTCTCTCACAGGGAAACATATTCGCCAAATTTCATTAAAATGGCTTTGTAATTTTCAGCGATAAAATTTTTTTCGAAAAAAATTCAACATTTTCCCGGAAAACCTTGTCCTGGCTAACGAACTCTTCGAAGATATTAACAAAAGAAAGGTACTTGCGGAGTTTCATCCAAATCAGTTGGTTGCGTTTTAGTGAATTTTCGTAGAAAGAAATTCACTTATTGGGAGATCCCGACTTTTGAATTTTGAAAACATGTGTGCAAATGAGCGCGAACTAGTACCCCTAGAATCCATATCCGGGGTCAGTTTCAATTTTTATATGTTTATATATATATATATATATATATATATATATATATATATATATATATATATATATATATATATATATATATATATATATATATATATATATATATATATATATATATATATATATATATATATATATATATATATATATATATATATATATATATATATATATATATATATATATATATATATATATATATATATATATTTGTGTGTGTGTGTATCACACCGATAACTCAAAAAATAATGGGCCGATTTTGGTAAAATTTGGCACGTACCTTCCTTTTGTAAGTGGCTTGAATAATTTCGTTAGCCACAAAAATCTGACGAGGTTTCCGGGAAAATGTTGAGTTTTCTTTCGAAAAAATTTTTATCTTAAAAAATAAAATGACAACCAAATTTGGTAGGTAGGTTAACGATATAAAAAGTAAACTGTACAGCAAAATTTATATTTCTATATTACAAGGGAAAAAAGTTATAAACAAATATTTGGTGCCAGATCATTTCTATGAAAATTCACTCCGTCCAGACTTTTTTGTTATCAGTTGGATATATATATATATATATATATATATATATATATATATATATATATATATATATATATATATATATATATATATATATATATATATATATATATATATATATATATATATATATATATATATATATATATATATATATAATATTATTAAAATTGAAACTGACTCCGGATATGGGTTTTAAGGGTCCTAGTTCGCGCGCTCATTTGAAAAAATGTTTGAAAAGTCTCACCATCGATAGTGATTTTTTTAAATTAAAATTCACTAAAAAGTGCATCATCTTATACTTATTTAAAGTAAGTTTGATGTGGGTACCAGAGCATCAAGGCATTGACGGAAGTGAAGAAGCAGATAGCCTTACAAACACGACAACAACAACGCCGTGTAGAGCCATATTGTGGATTATAAAACAGCCATGTGAGAAATGAACTTGATACTTGGGAGAGGAACCAAATGGTGTCATACTGAAGGAAAACGCCAGGCTTAAGTCAGGCAAAACGGTTCATCACCATATCAACAGAGAAGTCTGAACTGTTTCTTGAATTGAACAGGAACGAGTTGAGAATAAGCACGGGACTTTTATTTATTTATTTATTAAAACTGCTCCATAGATCTCTACAACATATCGGAAATAGTCAAAACACAAAAAACAGCTTATCCAAATTTAAAATTAAATTATTCGTCCACAGAATAAAAAGAATGCTCTCTAAAAAACAATTTTAAAGCAAGCTTAAATTGCCTGAGGCTGCTCAAATTTTTGAAGATGTCAGGTAAATGATTATATAAGTGTATTGCAGTGTTGCGAGGTGCCCGATTAATCTGTTCGGTCCTATAAGGGGGAACATACTAATATTTAGCCTGTCTTGTTTCATACGCTGTAATATTACCGCTGGTACTAAAAATTGCAATATTTTTTCTGACATAACAAAGCGCCTCAAGCATATATAGGCACGTCACTGTTAAAATGGCATACCGTATAAATAATGGTCTAAAAGATGCGGAAGACGGCAGGTCAAACATGGTGCGGAAAATTCTCTTCTGCATCAACCCTCCCCAGATGCACACAGCCGCCCTAACAGAGCAAACCATATGCCAAGAGACAGTTGACACTACCATAGTAGCATGTCAACAACGCCTGAGTACTCAAGGAATCCCGCAGCTGCAGCAACGCGACAGGACACTGCAGGACACTGTCCATTATGGTATCACCTTATGAAGATGAGTAAGGTGGACAGTGAAAACTACAGATACTCCACTGAACCAGCAGAAACAACAGAACAGTTACTATGCGAATGCATGGCTTAGCCCTGCAAGTAGCTAAAACCATGGAGGAGTGACTCTAACACCACATGAAATAGGTAAAATACCCTCAAAAAGATAGTAGACTATAAAAAAGTCTAAACATTTTGGGCAGCTCTTAGAAAATAGATACGCATAAAAGACCCATTAGGCTCGCAACGTTGGGAGGCCAAAGAGCTATACGACTCATTAGACAATCTACAATATAAGCTTATTTATAATCTAAAAACACACTTTGGGTAGTATATATTATTGATGAAATATACTGAAAAATCTGAGAATTGTATATTTCTATTTTTTAATAAACCTTTTTATTATCAAATGGAATGAGGCCAGCCAGCATTGTTGAGTTTACACGATCTTATAGGTCTATTAAATTTTGATTCCCATAGACAATTTTTGTTTTCCAATAACCATGTTATAGTAAAATCACAAATTTCAGAAGAACCACGTCTTTCTGACATTGGCTGGCAATGCGTTGTGTCACATACATACAGCGCATATGAAATTGAAGAGGCCAGTCGGCAACCTACTCGTATGCTTTAATAGTGGGATAAGTGGCCTGTTATCATAGGTTAATAAGTGCACTTTGGAGAATCCATTACATACGTATGACTTGATAAACCAAATTGAAATGTTTATTAGTTAGAGGAGCATTTTGTTTATTTAATGCCTGCTTTGTCAACGTGATCCTCCTTTTTAACCGACTTGAAAAAATGGGGGTTCTAGGTTCTTCTGTATGTATTTTTAGTTATCTGTTACATTTATATCGTCTGTAATAATTAAACTACAATCTCCTTCAGAATATAGTTAATAATATAATTTTGAGCCTAAAAACATATTAACATATCCTTGTATATCCAAAACAATACTGCCAAAATTTGTGTATACTCGTATCTAAGTTAAACGAACTTTAGTCACTTGATTTTTATCACAGATGACTGATCGCGATGATAATTAGTGTCAATGGTTTAGAAAAGCCTAAAGTGATTTGTTACTTGTTTTACTTGTATATTCATTATTATTGTATTATAGATATACACAGGTTTCCGAGGTCATTTAACCTGTTCTTTATATGTGATTCATTAAATTATTTAAGGACATTAAACCCAATGGTGTGTTAAAGTTGAAATATATTCGAAAAGAATAATGAAGATATGACATATATGTGTCATTACCTGTAGGGTGTTTTCTTGTGTTATTTAAAATTTCTCTACTTTTTAGACATCATTAAACTAGTTTTGTAAAACTGTTTTTGTATTAGGAGTTGTGTGTATCATTTTATGGTAAATTATTATAATTTCTTCGGGGAACACCTGCGGCAATATCATACGTGAGATTCCCATAGATTTTCATTAAATTATGGCACATCAGAACTGGTTGGAGATTAATTTTGCGTCTTTTGTCGCTAAGGGGCTTATTATATTTCAAATACTATACACATACTTTACGAATTCATTTCTCTATATAAAGTTTTCTACTACATCATTAGAGTAGAGTCTTTGTTAGATTCTAGTTATGACTGTATGTATTATTCATTGCTTCAGAATTGATTATCGCAGTTTATTATATTATAACAAAATAATAAAATATTAAGTTCATCATCCTTGCGCTTTAAAGGCGCAAATGCAAGGTATCATGTGTAATGCAAACCTTTAGAGGAATCGCCATTTTAGGAAGCAGATCTGATTTATTTTAGAAGAGGTTTAGGATACATTCTGATTCATAATAACTTTCTGACAACATAATTTAAAGGACACATATATTTGAAAAAAAAAAAAAGAGAAAAAGACGCAGCAAGTGCGTTATGGTAGCGAATTTTCGTAAAAATGTTTTTAATGGCAAATATGTCTTGTTTTAAAAAGGACATTTGGCTGACATTATAACATGTACCATATTTCATTAAAATAGCTTTGTGGTTTCAAACACTACAAACATTTTCCAAAAATAAACTTTAAAAGTTCCAGAAAAAAACTGGTCCGATTTTCCTGGCCAACGAACCTCTTTAAGCTATTTACACACCTGCCAAGATATAATGATTCACAAACAGCTTTAGGACCAAAAGTGAAAAAAAATTGTATGAAAATTTGCAATAATTTCTTTTACAAAAAATCACATTTTTTTACAGAAATTCGACAACTTTTTTTACAATAATTTACTAAACATTTATTATTAATTACCAATATATCACAAAAATCTTATAAATATAATTGCTACAGAAACACTAAAAACATGTCTGCGAAAACTTTTAAAATTAAGCCACTATTTGAGAGTGCCTGTATTCAGCAGCTGGATTTTTCAACGAGTAACTCAAAAACAATGAACGATATAATTTTTTTTCTTACAAACATGCATTATAATTCGATGGAAAACACAAAAATGCAATAACATATAGGGGTGTTCTATTATAAAAATAAAATCTGAATTACCAACGACTTATGGGCCAGCCTGTGACTGTCAAAAATAGGTTTATAAGATGCAGCTCGAGATATCCTATAATTCACGTATATATTTTTTTCTCATATTTTGTATACTAACTACGTAGAAATTCGTCACCTTGTATATGTGTAAACAGACAAAAACTGAAACTAACCCCGTATATGGGTTTTAGAGGTTCTAGTTTGCGCTCATTTTAAAATTCATAAGTTGCGGTCCTCTCAATAACGAATTTTTTTAAAAATATAGACTATTAAACCATTAACTCTATAGCTAAAACTACTGCCGAAACACCAGAAAGAGGGTCTATTTGAAATGGATTTTTCGAAAGTATTTTAGTAAAACGAAGGACAATGATGGTTGAAGCTGAAGCTTAAGGCTTTGTAAAACACACTTATTATGATATATATTCTACATTATCCGTATTTGTTTCAAATTCGTTGTCTGAAAATTGCAAATTTTGACGTTTCAAATCGCGACTTTGACGTTTAAAAAAAATGATAAAATTTTTAAAATATTTTTTCTGACACTTCTTGACATTTTTGCGTCCAGAAAACTTAACGGTTGTATGCAATATTAAATTGGTTTTGTTGCTAACGCAAAATATTTTGTTCTTGTGCTTTCATTTGATCACCAGCGGCACCCAAAATTTTTTTTCTTAAAATGCCTAGAACTTTTTTTCTTTCAAGTTAGAGATCTGTAAAACACACTTATTATGACATATCTTCTATATAATCCGTATTTGTTTTAAATTCGTTGTCTGAAAATTGCAAATTTTGACGTTTCAAATCGCGACTTGACGTTTAAAAAAAAATGCTAAAATTTTCAAAATATTTTCTGACTCTTCTTGACCTTTTTGCGTCAAGAAAACTTAACGATTGTATGTAATATTTAATTGGTTTTGTTGCTAACGCAAAATATTTTGTTCTTGTGCTTTCATTTGATCACCAGTGGCACACAATTTTTTTTTTCTTAAAATGCCAAGTACTTTTTCTTTTTAGTTAGAGATCTGAATTTCGATATGTGGGGTAAGAATGATGGTATAAACGGATATGCCAAATTTGGTTGTCATAGCTCTGTTATTTTCCGAGATACAAAAATTTTCCGAAGGAAAACTCAACATTTTTCCGGAAAAACCGGTTCAATTTTTTTGTATAGCGAACTTATTCAAGCCACTTGCAAAACGAAGGTACGCACCAAATTTCATTAAAATCGGCCTATTATTTTTTGAGTTATCGATACGATATATATATATATATATATATATATATATATATATATATATATATATATATATATATATATATATATATATATATATATATATATATAAACACAGATCCCCTCATTAGTGAATTTTTCGTTTTACGAAAAATTCGCTAAAAATGAACGATTTAGACCAAGATGAAAAGTTTAGAAGCTACAATACAATGAAGAGAGCGGCCAGGCACTAAGAGTGATTGTTTTGACAAAAAGGCGATGTCGCCTTTAGACTTGTGATGATAATTTGAACCTCAGCTAGTAAGTAGACAATATAGATCCATAGAAAGACGAGTTTTTAAGTCAAATTATTACCACTTCTAATTTATAATTGAACCATTTCAAGAGCATACGTTCAATCTCAAACTGATATACAAAGTAGTAAAAACTACTAATGAAAAAGTTATTTTCATTCAGGAGCCAAATTATACCGATGGTCTACGATCGCAGCCATATAACACGACAGTACACACATATACCAAGGTATGTTTATATATAAAGTTTTACCGTAAAAATGCGTCTCCCCGTATATATGCAAACGTACAAAAACTGAAACTGATCGCGGGCGTAGCTTGCGTTCATTTAAAGAAATCTTTTCGGAATTCAAAAGTCACGGTCTCCTCATTAACGAATTTTTTCTACCAAAATCGCTAAAAATTAAACTATTAAACCACAACCTCTATAACTGAAATTGCTGTTAAAGCATCATAAAGAGGGTCCATTTGAAACAGATTTCCTGCAAATACTTTAATAAAATGAAGGACAATGACGGTTGAAGCTGAAACTGAAGGCTTTGTAAAACTCACATCTTGCGACCTTTTTCTACAAAACCTTTCAGGTTCTTTCCCAATTTTGACGTTTAAAATCGCGACTTTGATGTTTTAAGAAAAAAACTGTCTAAATTTTTTAAAGTAATTTTTCTGGGATTTTTGACGCTTTTGTGCCCAAAAGACTTAATCTTTGTCTGTAATATACAATATATTTTGTTATACATACAAAATATTTTGGTTTTGTGCGTTTCTCTGGTCATCAGTGGCACCTACAGTTTTTTTCATTTAAATGACTATTTTTTTCTCTTTCAGCTTGAGATCTAAATTTAGTATATAGTAAATTTTCTATGACATAAATACGCGCACCAAATTAGGTTGCCATAGCTTTGTTATTTCCAGAGATAAAAAAAATTTTCGAAAGTAAACACAGAATTTTCCCGGAGAAACTAGTCAGATTTTCCTGGCTAACGAACTCATCCAAGTCAAAAGAAAGGTACTCACTAAATTTGATCACATTTGACTCATGATTTTTAGAGTTATCGGTGTGATCTCTCGTTAGTAAATTTTTGCTACGAAAATTTACTAAAAAGGCATATATGCTATTAAAAACATTTTAATGAAAATTCACTAACATAACGCACTTGCGGCGTCCAGACTTTTTTTAATTTCGTTGCGCAACTATGTTTTGACTTTTATGGCCAGAAATTTTACACTGATATTTTTAATAAGTTACTATTCGTTACTACGGTACCGAAATGTCGTGCATGTCTATAGAAACGATCAACGCTACACCCTCGTACTCTAGGTAAAGCGTGATTTTGAGCCAATGCTATGACACAAATTTGCAAACTCGGGGTTTCAAGTTTTTTTCTTTTATGAAAGAGAATTTTTCTTTACAATATCTCCATTAACTTCCTTGAACCTTGATACTTCCATGTAATATCATAGTTTCAGTTTAAAGCTTTTATTAAGTATGAACGAAAAACTGCAAGCAAATATTGTCCACTTTAAATAAATCGAATCCTCTCAGAAATTAAATGGCAAAATGCTTGTCATTTCTATAGAAAAAAACACATGATTTATGGGTATTTCCGAACATCTGATTTCACGAAACGAGGACGATTCATACTTCGCAAACTTATTTAAAATAGCAGGAACCAGCGTAGCAGCAAGTGAAAATAGTTTACGGAGACATGCGCTCTCCTAAGTCGGTCAGTAGTGTATTCGTTTGATCGTGCTTGCTTGAGTACTTGAGCGTAATAAATGGCTAACGCGGTGACCAGGATCGTCCACAGATGTGAAGATGCTAAAGAATCTGAAAACCTAGGTACTTATATATACATATTAACATCTTTGGTCTTTACTTGCTTTGATATTGCTTACCTACATCTTACCTTTCTAAATTATGACATTTATTGGAAACTTTTATAGGTACATTTTAAACATGTCATTTCAATAAACAAAGATAAATTCAACCTAAGCATCGATAACTTTTTTAATACTTTTCAAGATTATCTGTTTAAAAATGTTTAATTGTTTACAAGAGGATTCGTATCTGCTGACCTATATAAGTTAGCGTATACATACATGAGAAAAATGAACAAAATTAATCGTTCAGTAGCACAATTGTACTTGTCTGCCTTATGATAACTCATTATAATATCAGCAATAAATATTTATCCATAAAAAAAGTCTGGACACAGCAAGTGCGTTATGGTAGTGAATTTTCATAGAAATTGTCTGGCACCAAATGTTTTTATAACTTTTTTCCTCTAACATAGAAACCGAAATTTTGGTATATAGTTTCTTTTAATGTCGTAAACAAATTTGATTACCATAGCTTTTTATTTTTGGAAATACAATTTTTTTCCAAAAGAAAACCAAAAATTTTCCCAGAAAACCTAGTTCAATCTTCCTGGCCAAAGAACTTATCCTAGCCACTTACAAAAGAAAGGTACATGCCAAATTTTATCAAAATCGGCCTGTTATTTTTTGAGTTATACATATATATATATATATATATATATATATATATATATATATATATATATATATATATATATATATATATATATATATATATATATATATATATATATATATATATATATATATATATATATATATATATATATATATATATATATATGAAAATGGAAACTGACCCCGGATATGGGTTCTAGGGGTCCTAGTTTGCGCCCATTGGAAAAAAATTCAAAAGTCGGGATCTCCCCATTAGTGAATTTCCATAGAAAGTATCTGACACCAAACATTATTTTTATTCAATGGTTATTACTTTTTTTTCTTGTAACATAGAGATCTGAATTTTGGTGTATAATTTACTTTTTTAACGTAAATCCGCGTACCAAATTTGATTGCCATAGCTTTGTTATTTTCAGAGATAACATTTTTTGGATGAATGATTGTCATAATAATAACGTGTTTTGTTTATTTATTATGGTTTGACAGTTCTGTTTTGAGGTTAAGTAGTAAATGATTGTCATTGAAACAGATATAACAACTTGTATCTTGTGCTTTTAAAATTGGAAACCAAAGAATAATAACGTGTTTTGTTTATTTATGATGGTTTGGTAGTTCTGGTTTGAGGTTAAATAGTAAATTATTGTATAATATGTTTCTAAAATTGGAAATCAAAGAATAAAAATACCAACGTTAATATTCGTTGATTAATTGTTCAAGTAGGTAAGTCATTTGAATAATCAGGGTTCCCACTTGTCTGGAAAACCGGAAAAAGCCAGGGAATTCAAAGAAGAAAAATTTTTGGTAGGGAAATCAGGGAAAAATTGGGAAAATTGACTAAGAGTCAGGGAATTTTAGTCCCTGTCAGGGAAAAATTGTGTTTCCTTCTTAAGATAAATAATTGAAACAATGTGTTTGCTTTTTGTGCAATTCTAGGCCATTCATTTAATGACTTCTTTTTCCACAAAACCACAATAAGTGTTTTTTTTAATTTGCGTTCATTGGTCGCTTTGTATTTAAAATAAGAAAGTGTGTTTTCCGCCATGACCTACTGTATTCTGTAGTAGTGTGTTACACATGTTGGGGGTAAATTGTAGAAGATCAAAGTCAGGGAAATATATTTTGGCATGTCAGGGAATTCAGGGAAAAGTCAGGGAAATTTATATGCTGTTTTTAGTGGCAACCCTGATAATGAATTGACTTCTTGACTTTTATGAATTCAGGAGTAGCAACATATCGTTTGTTTTCACTGGCTGTGTTAAAAAACTATTATTAAAATTAATCGCAGAAGAACCAAGGGTTTAGTTCACCATAATGAATTCTCATATGAAATGACGCCCACAAAAAATAACACAAGTTAGATAAAGTAAGCATTTCAGCAGACATTTTTAATTGTTAGTATTAGTAAATGTTTAGTAAGAAAATTCACTAATAGAATTTGTGTTAAAAAAACTGTTTTGATGTAGAACAACCGGTCCGATTAGGTTGACAAAAACAAAATTATCCAGGCAATTAACAAGGAAAAATACGTGCCACCTTTATAATTTGGTAGATACATTCCTTTTCTAAACATGAATTAAATTTTCTTCTGGAAATCTTTTGTAACTTTAATGAAATTTCTAATACAAATTTCTTTTAAAGAGACTGGCAGTGCATAGATTCTATTCTAGCGTCATAGAAAATTGAGTTTTGGGCATTCAAAGATTTTTCTTAAAATGAACTAGAACACAAGATTTGAATTTTTTGTATGATAATAGAAAGAGAGAAATTCTTCAAATGAGCTTGTATTAGGACTGCCAAACCCGATCTTCGACATTTGTTTAAATTTAAAATTATTACTTTTAGTAATATGCCGCACTAATAGTGTGAAATTCTTATGAAAATTCACTATTATAACGCACTTGCTGCGTCCCGAAATTTTTTTCATATATTCCCAGAGAAACGATTATAAAATTGTAAAATTATGGCTATTGGCAAGCCATTCAATATTCCATGTTTCCCAGTCTATAAGTCATGGCGGTTATCGAGGAAATTTCGAACCGAAATGATATTATGGGGTGGCGCGTCATCTTGCTGCCATATGAGACTGCCATACTCCTAAACACTCAAATTATCCAACAATCCATCAATTTCATATTGTAAAGTGGGAATATCGTTCCCCAGTTAATGACTAGGTCAAATAATTTTATGCAGATGATACAACCCCAAATATGGAGTGATTTCCTTCCTTGATATCTAATTTCACCAGTGCCACGACGATTTTAAGAGGTCCATATATGGACGTTTTTTCGGTTATATATTCCCGCTGTTGTGAAGGTCGTTTCATCGATCCATAATTTTTCTTAAGAAATCATCATCCTGTGCTTTTCGTAGCAGCATTTCACGACCAAATCGACGCATTTTCTGATCTTTGGTCAACTTCTAAACAGGTAATATCTTATATGGATCATATCCATGCTTGTGCAATGTTCGACTGATTTTCTTTGTTGAATTATTAAGAAATCTAATAGAATGCGTAGGATTTTCTGGAGGAACATACATGTATTTATATATTTATATATATTTTGTAAATAATAGATCAAACAAACTTTTTGCCTTCAAAATATAACAATGTTGAGTTCTTTATTCCCATTTGTCGTAACGCTCTGTTTTTTCCGTTTAACACTTTTGCGTTCTCTAAATTATTTTCTACGTAGCGGAATGTGCTTAGTGCTTGGTGATGGCAGTGCTCATTTGGGGTGTAAGTTGCGGTATTCAATTTGTGCAGTAATGGCATTTTTATTCTTTTTGTAAAAAAAATGCGGATAATTTCACATATTTTTCATTGGTATAAACCATATTTTAACAAACAAAATAACCTAGCACAAGATTAAGTAAATTCGAGTTTGACACCTATTGTAACTTATTTTCACTCATTTCAGGCATGGCAGTCTTTGGCTACCTACATTTCCGTAATAATTAATTATTACTGTAGAATCAGTATGTTTGACACGGAATATTTCTAAAACGGCTCATTTAAATATTACCTGAGATTATATTTTTGAAATTAGAAGAAAATAAACTTCCATTGTAAGCAATCGTATATTATTATTATTATTATTATTATTATTATTACCTTTATTGCTTAAAATTACACAGCATGTTTATTCAATAAGTCATAAGACTTGTGGTGAATATTAACATAATTTTATACATATTTGCATCCAAAACTGCTTGACAACACTCCAAATTCAACAAACTTAAAATTTTGACATTCCAAAAAATTTCTTTTCTTTTCCATTTCGTTCTTCTAATGTTTCACATGATACCTCCATTTACAATTAATACTAATCACTCCATAATACTTTTCCAACTGCAAACCTTTCTTAACTACCCATATTTTTGTCGAAATTTTAAATTTTGTACGAGACCAAAAATGACATTTTAATTTGACATATTTCAAATTAAATATAATATAGGTGTTCTATTTAAAAAAGTGAGTTTAGGTATTTTTTTTCAATTTTGCGACGTTAATTTCGTTTTTGCAAAAGCAAATTCTCACAGCTTGTGAAAAGTTCTACAACTTTTATTTGCAAAGTTGTTATGTATTTCCAAAAACGAGAGTAGCAAAAGCTGCACTAATTATAGGGAATGATGTATCCTTCAAAGAGTGTTGGAAAGTTATTATGTCTTAGGGTCTTAGAGTATGTCCTACAAATTTTACCTTTCTTCTTCTCTCAGTTTCTTTCACCAAGTGGTATTTCTTTTCACACCTCTCCTAGCATCTTCTATTCGTCTTTATATTGGTGTACCTTGTCTTTGTGATTTTTGTTCATGTTCACATTTTAAAAGCTTCTGATATCTTCACTCCACGAAGCGACTGTCTCTTATATTCAACATAATAACAATAATAATAATCATCACACTCAGTAGAGAAACTGAGTAGCCTGGGGAAAAAAGGAAGAAAAATGAGGGAAGAAAAGAAAATAGAAAAAAATTTTAATAAGTATAGATATATTTAAGTAATGTATATAGAACAACTCGACTATTTGATTATTAGTAGGAGAATAATGTGTATATATCTGTAGATATGTGTATATACCTGTAAATATAGAATAACAGAAGTCTTTGGCTATTTATACAGCTCTTCCAAATTCATAAATCCTGGCACCACCACCAGCCACCCGTATCTTTATTCTTCTCAAGTCTCCTTTCAAATGTGCGAATGGCAACCTGCCGGAGCCATATAATGCCTAACTAACTAAGTCTCCTTTCACCTCTTGTTTCAAGTTCGCTTCTCTAATTGCTCAGCCCGGGCTAAATCCAAACCGATCTTCATACAGAAGACTCTCAATTATGTTTGTTAGTCCATTTTACACTATGATCAACATAACCATCACCACATGGCTCTGTACTTATTGCCTTGTACCGAATGCACATTCGCGCATTCACCGTTGGTATGTAATAATACTTTTTCTCATAAACTCATAAAATCATTGGGCAGCTTTCCCGGTTTATAACATCTTGGGATAAGTTGAAAATGTACTTCTTTCGTTTTTACAATAGAATGTTTTAAAAGTCTCGCTGTTAATTCGTCTTCGCCAGGAGTTTATACTTATCAAACTTCTTTAAGGGCTTTCACAAATTCTTTTTTTGAAATGCCTAAATCATCTGGGCATCTGGGTTTCTTTTCTCTGTATTCTCTATATCTACCTACTCTTTTTCACAATTATTGTCATCTCCTTGATACAACACTTTTGTGCAGGAGTTCTGGTTTTTAGTAACATCCTAAATAACATAACTTCTGTAATAAATAACATAGCTTCTTGCAAATTATAAATCCATACCATTCTCCTCATATAGCATTGAAAGTTTAAATTTCATTCACTAATATTTTTCACGAAGTTACTCTGTTACACTAGCCATATATGCTAATTACTTTCTGTATTTCATTATCAGTTATCTAATGATTCACTGATGATACAACGGAGTTAATTAATTGCCTACCTGATGTTGTGTTGTACCTATTACGCAACATCAGAAGAACTTTCGTTGAATTTGTTATTCCATTTTATTTACCGAGTTATGTTAACTGCATTTTGCTACAACAATGTGAATGAACGTGCTCTTGTTTTATATAATGATACGATCTACTTCTTTCCTAATTACAAAATCGCTTTAGTGCTACTTACACCAATCAACTCGTGACAACTGTTCATGCTTTAAAATATAAAATTGCATTTTTAACTGCATAATGATTTTATTATCGATTTGTAAGAGGGCAGGGCCCTACCTTAAAAATAAAGAAAAGGTATTGTAGATTGTTTAATGAGTCATATAGGCCTTTGGCCTCTCAGTGCTGCAATTCCAATGGATATTTTATCTTCTAATAGTTGTAAAAGTTAAGATTTTTTATGTAGTCTACTAACTTTTTGGGAGCAATTTTACCGATTTCCTGTGGTGTGAAGGTCACCCCTCCAGGGTATTTGAGCCTTTTGCAGAACTGAGCCATTCAGTCGCATAGCACATGTTTTGTTGTTTCTGCCGGTTCAGTACAGGTTACCCCATTTTGGTTTTAATTGCTGGGTACCTCGATTATTAGTAAAGATAGAACCTTGCGGTAGTCTCGAACCTGAGCTACTTTTTTGTGAAACTAAATATGCCGCAAACAAAATTGTCATAGCCCTTTTAGTTTCCAAGCTACAGGGCGATATTGAAAATATTGCATTTTTATGTACCCCTTGTATTTCAGTTGTCTCACAACTTGTCAAAAAGGTAAAAACGAATCCTTTTAGAACTTTTTACGTAGAATCTAGTGGGGTAGTTAGCTTCTTTTTCTAAATAATACTGTTCATGAAATGCTGACCGATGTTTTTTTTTAAATGGGACACATATTTGTCAAGAAATTAATTTGCATTTTTACAACCTTCTCAAAAATATACAACATTATGGGTCTATTTTAGTAAACAAAAAATCCGAATTTTCATGTTTTGCTAAATTTTGCAGTATGCTATGCAAAAAATGTTGCCGTTTATCGTTTACTTGGAAGCAAGTGACAGTACTCAAAATTTGTTCTATGTAGTGTCACTGCTCGTCTTAATTATATAAATTTTGTGTTTCATTTTCAAATTCGGCTGTTTTTTTTGTATTTATTTATTGTGTGAAGGTATATGTGACTATGGCAGTAAACCAAGTTTTCGAACAATTTGGGAAATACGATATCTTAGCTTGTTTTATATTAAGTAATGAGATTGTTGAAGTGACATCTGGGATGTATTTTATCACGTAAAATAGTTGGTTTTCAGTTATGTTTAAATACTATTGCTTCAGTTTTATTTAGAAAGGAGGCAACACAATACATCCACTTTTTACCGAATAACAAACAATTTGCTTCGTCACGGATTATTTAAAAAACCTGGTTCAATAACATATAATAAAGGAAATCAAGGGGTTGAGGAAGTCAGAGCTTGGCTAATGTAAAAACTTACCCCACAAACCCCCGTAGAGCCATTAAAAGGAGCGTAGGGATTCCACAGGCTAAAGTTCAAAAAATTCCAAGAAAACACAAATACCACCCATATAAATTTAGGCTTGTCCGGCACCTACACCCTGGGGATGCTCAACGTCAGGTAGTCTTCTGCAATTTATATTGTAAAAGATGTGATAAAGCTAGAGATTTTGCAATGAAGGTTATATGGTCAGACGAAACTTAGTTTAGTAATTCTGGTATACTTAATAGACACAATAGCAGATTCTAGTTCCAGGAAAACCAAGACCAAATATTTCCACCGAAAGACGACAGGACTGGTTTAGACTAAATGCTAGGAACACAGATAAAATTTTATATATTTTAGGGAAACCTATCCGCCAATCGCTACGTTGAAATTTTAGATACAGCTATACTTGAATTCCTCGATGATGTTCCTTTAGCCCATGTCAACGAAATTAATTTTTAACGGGACTGGGCTGCTACACACAATTCTCACATGGCGAAGGTATTTCTGGAGAATAATTTTCCAAATCAATGGATTGGAACCAAAAGGCCTATAAAATGGCCCCTAGGTCCTCAAACTTGTCTATATTAGAGTTCTTTCTATGGGGATTTCTGGAGAATAAAATTTACAAAGTTCATTATGATAATATTCAAGATTTAGGAAACGCAAGAAGACAAAGTTTTTGCTTCTTACAAAATCATCCCGTTGTTTTGCTTAATTCCTTAAAACGAATAGAAAAAGTATGTAAAGTGTGCATACAACAAAATGGAAATCATTGAATAGTTGTTTTGATTTACTAGATTATTTTAGTGCTTATGTTACGATTTTCAAAGTTGTTTTTTGCTGATATGCTTATTGGATAATAATAATTTATTAATATTATTTCCTTTTGTTACATAAATCCAAGTAGGTAGCACTGTTTTGTGGAAAATTAGCAATAGATATATTAACGAATAGCTGTTATTGAATAATTTTCTCGATATATTGTTAGCATGTAGGAATAAATAAACAGCAGCATTGTTTTGCATGGCCTACTGCAAAATTTTGCAGGAGTGGGAGAAAAAAATTTAAATTTAAATTTAAAAAAATGTCAATTGTATGCAAAAATGTGTATTAGTGAATTTTCTTAAAAAAATTCACTAATGAGGAGATCCGTGTTTATATATATATATATATATATATATATATATATATATATATATATATATATATATATATATATATATATATATATATATATATATATATATATATATATATATATATATATATATATATATATATATATATATGTATGTATGTATGTATGTATGTATGTATGTATGTATTTATATATATATATATATATATATATATATATATATATATATATATATATATATATATATATATATATATATATATATATATATATATATCCGACCGATAACTCAAAAAATAATGAACCGATTTTGATGAAATTTGGTAGGAGCCTCCTTTGGCAAGTGGCTTGGATAAGTTCGTTAGCTAGGAAAATAGGCCCACGTTTTCCCGGAAAACGTAGTGTTTTCTTTCGAAAAAAAATTATATCTCCGGAAATAACAACGTGAGGTCAACGAAATTTGATACGCGGGTTGACGTCATAGGTAAATTATCTGCCAAAATTCAGCTCTGTAAGTTAAAAGACAAATAGTTAGAGGCATTTAAAGAAAAATAAATTGGGGTTTTCCACAAAACGTCAAAGTCGCGATTTAAAACGTCAAAATTGGCAACATTTTGGCAAAGAACTTGAAACTAATACGGGCTATAGAAAGCAAATGTCTCAAGAAGAATGTTTAGCAAACCCTGAAGTCTTTGCTTCAACCGTCATTGTCATTCATTTTATTAAAATATTTCCAGAAAATTCATTTCAAATAGACCCTTTCTCTGATGCTTTGGCAGTAGTCTTAGCTATAGAGTTTATCGTTTAATGATATATAATTTTTGTCGAATTTTCGTAAAAAATCAATAAAGCTCATAATATACGTTATTATACAAGATATGAAAAAAAAATGTATACATTAATTATAGGGTGACTTGAGCTACATCTTAAAAATATTTCTACAATTACAGGCTGGCCCATAAGTCGTTCGTGATACGAACTTTACTTTTCACATATTTACAAAACGCAATTTAAGACAATATCGGAAAATACGGTGTGGAAAGTTGGCACGTGTCAGTCACAAGAATTTCTTTGTTTTGTAGATTTTCTTTATATTTACATTAACTAATGTCCATGATTAAATTATGTACATATACATTGTAATTAAGCTACTTTCTAATATCAAACAAGTGTACCTACCTGTATTATCATAGTTTTCCTGTATCTGCCTGTCATTTAATATTAAAAGTAATTAAGTCAGTACAGATCATTCTAAATGCTGCTATTCCATAAATACAAGAAAAAATTAAATGAGGAAGAATGCTATAAATTAAATGGTCTGTTCTATCATATGTATTCAGATCTCTGTTGCGTTTGCAAAAATTATTCGCTGTAAATACACGTTCCACTCTATTAAACATCTTCCTGCTAAAATGTATTGTATGTTATTTATGTACATCGTATTCCAAATTTGATGCCTGTATGAGGTATCTCAACAAGCAGTGACTTTAGCAAAAAAAACTAATATTGCAGCCAAGAACTCGATTTTAGAAATAGCTATCATGGTATAGGCATAATTCAAAAGTATTTGTTTTGAAGATACATGTAAAAATTGAAAATTTGTCATTTCATCCTAACCACTACGAAGAAGTTTTAGATTTTTTTTTCTGACTGATTGTGCAGAATTAAATGGTTTTGTTACCCTTTTTATACGGGTGCTGGTCACAAAGTTACAAGACACAACTTTGTAATTTTAAATTGGGCGGTTTGTATATTCAAAAAACAATTTTCATACCGCATTTCCTATTTACAGGTACAACAATAATTTTTAAATTAATTATTCAGTTTCATAGCATGCTATGGAAGCAGACAGATTGTCGAATGGTACCGGAAAATGCCAATGTAACAATATTTCACTTGGAGATCTAAATCATATATTTTCCTTACGTCCATTAAACCATCGACCAAAACAATATTTGCTAGGGTTTCTTAAGGGCAACGATATACGATCACTTATAAATATTGCAAGTTTACTTGCTACAAACGACAAACATATATATGTACAACTTGCGAAGTTTGTAAAAGATAATATATTATATTAGTACTAGCCGTAAATTAAGGCGTAGACTTATTTATGGTACAAATTTATAAGTAAGTTCCTAATGTCTTTCCTTTTGTTTTTACCCCCAGACAGTGGCCCAGTCTTGTTTCTTTTGAAGAGTGTTATGGTTCTGGCAGGTCCCTGAACTGCACTATGGCATACCCGTTCGTCCTAAATATGTTCATCCCAAATAGGTGTTTCTAGAAAGAAAAAAAAAAAGGAAAACAAAAAAAAAAGGAAAAAGATACAGGGTTAGCAAAACGTATGAAAACCCATAAATATATTACAAACGGAAGACAATATTAAAAAAAGTTTATACAAAAGTTATAGGGTTTTGCTAGGAGCATTATTTGGTAGTGCTTTTAAATATACAGAATGGTCCAGAAAAGCCGTTTATTAAATATTTTAATAAACAACATTTTTTTAAATGTAAGGTACATGGTTCTTCAGAAGGTGTTCTATTTGATGAACTTATTCTTAAATACACATTTCCATTCTTCGTGTTCAGATTATTACAAAATCCATCAGCACAATCCATAATTCTGTTCCATAATTGCCATTCACTATTCATTTCTACGACATACACTTCATTTTTCAAAAACCTCCAAAATGAAAAATCAATGGGATTAAAATCTGGACTAGGAGCTGGCCATGGTATAAGTCCACCATGACCAATCCAACAATTTCCAAATCTTTGAAAAATACCCTTACCCCTTGAAAAGAGTGAGCTGGCGCGCCTTCATGCATGTAGTACATTTTTCTAATAATATCCAATGGGACATCGTCTAACAAAGTGTTCAGTCCATTTTCCAAAAAAATTAGATATAGTTCGCCTGTCAATCAACTGGGCAATGGAAATGGATCAATTAGATAACTGTCAATTATACCTACCCACGCATTAATAGAAAACTGATACTGGTGATTTCGTATTCCGGTATCATGAGGATTTTCGTCGCTCCAGTAATGCATGTTGAAAACACCATCGCCACTAAAACTAGCCTCATCGGTAAACAAAATTAAGGACATGAAAATTGCCGTTGATTTTGCACCACTCGCAATATTGTACACGCGGTAAAAAATCCTATTCCAATATGTGATGAATTTTTTGAGAATCAAATGTGTAAAGAAGTTGTTCTTTGAGGACTTGCCTTACTGACTCACGGTTAACACTCGGTACAGCAGCTGTTATTTTTGTGGTGCTTATTCTCGGATTATGTTCTACTATTTGCAATATACCTTCTTCATTTGCAACAGTTCTGGGAGCCCCAGTATCAACTGTTGCTTTTTTAAAGCAGCCATCTTCTCCCAGACGCCTATGCATTTCAATAAATATTCTAACATTAGAAACTTGTCTTAATGGATATCCCTCTCGATAGATACGTGAAGCTTCAGAACAATTTGATCGAGCTTTGCCGTAACACATAATCATGTCTCTGTATTGTGCCAAAGTACAGCGAACCATTTTTGAAAGCAACTTTAAAAAACGACAAACAAGTGAACTAAATACGTAGGTAATCAGGAACACACACTCGCACGCACGCACGCACGCACGTACATACACACACAGAAAGAGAGGGGGGGGGGAGAGATGGAGAGAGAGATTGTTGAATATTTTAAGCTAACTAAGACAGGGTAATAATTAGCATTTTTATAATTCTGTGGTGCTTGTTTACCTCATACTTTAGCGATTGTATACTAATGCTATACTTAGTTGGAGACACAATGTAAATTGAAACGCAAATGAGAGTATTATGAAACATCTTACTTACAGTGACAATTATAAAATACCAATTTGTGTTCTGCACAAGTAAATTTCAACAATATAAGCACACGCAACCAAGTTTCAGTTATTTTTATTCAACATTTATAACTTAGAAACAAACCCTAGCCGCTGCATTTACCTAAGAAGGCCTGCTGAGGTAATCAAATGTTAAAAGCTTTAAAGATATTTCAGGTGATAAGTATAATATCTTGTATTGTCTTCGTTAAAGCCTTTATATTATTGTTTGACATTAGAGATTATAGGTTAGATGTAACTATAACTGTGAAAGAATTTTGAGGAAAAACAGTGACGTACAGGTTCTTCAAATTAAATTTAATAGGTAACCCTCAAGCACGGCACTGGTTATATTTGGAAAAGAGCGTTTGGCCCGAATAATGCCCTTTGGTGCATTTATAATTACCACCGGGTTTTGAGTTTAATGCTGATGTGGATCTTTTCCATGTTTGGAAGAAACTATTTTTGTAGAAAAGAGGTTGGGTACATATGTTCGTATACATTTTCGGCTTAGAATTGAATGGGGATGCCCATCCTGGAATTTTTCCTCGCACTAATTAACACCCTGTATATAAACGTAAGAAAATTCCGAAAATTCTTAAGCCGTTACTCTAAGCGACATTTTCTTTAGGAAGAGTCGCCTAAAACACAAAAGTTAGAAAACATTTTCTTTACAAATTTTTAATGTCGCCATGTACCTTCAAAACAAAACATTTATCTGCCAGCACCATGATAAATATTTTAAAGATGGAGCACACAACTGCTACATTAGTTTTTAACTAAACCACTGGTTATTGAGATAAGTGGGGAACTTGGGATAGTTTGTACATGTTCTATATTTATTCATATTTATTTATATTTATTATTATTATTTGTTTCAGACCTTTCAAACTGCCAATTAATGCAAGTGCCAGATGCCGTGTACCACTTGATGAGACACACAGAACTGAAAACCTGTGATCTGAGCGACAATGTGATTACAAAAATACCACCAAAATTCGCTTCCAAATTCAGTCACATATCAGACTTAAATCTGGCGCATAATCAGATGGCCAAACTGCCAGACGAAATCGCAGATCTGAACTCGTTAGAAAGGCTAGACATTTCACATAATACATTTATCTCGTTGCCAAATTGCATCTTCAAAATCCCCAACCTCAAGCACCTCAATGCCAGTAATAATCACATAGTTGGTAAGTAATCATTTTCTTTTTATAAACACCTTTTAAATGATGTAGTTGGAGCTGTCACTGCAAATTTAGAAACTTGATTGATTTTAAAAATTAAAAACTACCCATATCGAGGGGAGATTACTTTGTATGTAATACAGACTTTTTTTTAATCATATGGGTCCGTCTGCAATTATGCTCCAGGTGCACTGCAGCCTAAAAGGCTTATTGCGCCGGTCCTTATTGCTTTTCACGCCCCGGTAAGAAAAGGATTACCCTGTACCAATTTGCACAGGTCTCTCTACGTGCGTGAACTATAATCATTCACTGCCATTATTGATCTCCCGAATAGGCACTGTCCATTGATATCGTGCCTCGCATATGTATTGCCGTCTCAGCTTGCTTATTGCGTAATCTGCAGGTCGGGTCGCCTTTGTATTTCTTAAACTTTTTCTACGGTGTACCCTGATAATCGTATGTCCTGTCAGGTACCCTACAATGATCCTGAGCTGTATCAGTTGTGCGCTCCTCTTGCTACATGACTTTTGTATTACCTCTTTGTTATGTTTGTGTCCTCGTCTGTTTACTCAGTGATTGATGTGCTGACTGCGAATCTACCGGTTGATTTCCCTACAGACTTCTCATTTTGGTATAGGTAGGGCCGAACACTAGCCTTGCTAAGTCATCAGCTTCCCTTGATCCCCCACTGGCTCAGTAAGATCAGCTTTACGATGTTCCGGTCTGCCAGTGATCTGAGTCCTTCGCGACATTCTCACACTAGTGCTGAGAACACCTCGTAGCTTGCGATAATATTAAATGCTGCCTAACTCTCTGACATTATAAAGATCCGCTTGTTTGACTAGGCCTTCTTATTATTTTCTTATACGCACTCTATTAGTGCATAAACTTCCGGCGAAAAAAACATAGCACGCTTGCCCAGAGGACAGGATATGTCCCATCTCGGGCTCACGCCATGTACGCACTCGCCCTGGCGCGTGTCTCGGACTTTGATTCGTCTGTGTACCAGATCAGGTTTTCAGGCGGAATTTGTAACTGATGTTCTGTCGCACCTTTTGATCCTTTATTATTACGTCAAAGGGGTTTCAGGGACAGTCGACGAGTGATGTAGACTGAATTCATATCAAATATAGGTTCTCCCACATTACGCACCGAGCTCGTATGTCGGGCTCGAACTTGTGTCAGTTGATCTAACAGTTTTATTCGATTCAGCCTTACCTATTCCATAACCACAATATGAAGTGGTAAAAGGTTCAAGAGTGTCTTCAAGGCCGCTGTGGTGGTGGTTCTCATTCCCCTGTGTTTCTCAAACAAGAAAGTCGTTGTATCTTGCTTAGTTTCAACTTTATAACTACAGATCTTGATAATATGCAAGATAATTCACTTTAAAGTGCTTGTTTTTCCAAATTGTCAGTTTTCTAATAATATGAAATAGATATTTCACCATACTTTTTAGACGAAACCGCTGGGGCTCCAGGGCCCGCACATAAGAGAGTTGTCAACAAATTATTTGATTTGTGCAAATTATTTTACAAAGCAAAACTCGTCAATATTTCTCAATCAGAAAAGCTCGCTTAACAAAAATAAGTTTATCTATCTATTTCACATGGGCGTGCGATGGGTTTTCATATATGGATGGATTATAGTGGCTAGATTTCTCAGATCGAAAATTGAAACTTAGAAATTTGATTTACCTACAAAGCCAAAACGTTTTAACTTAAAACACGATTCCAAGAGACACTTACTGTTGCTATACCATTTAACAATTTTGTGCAAATTATTCAAGTCCGTAAACTCTCAAGTATTTTTCCTTTTTGTGCAGACGTCGATGTAAACAAAAGACAAAGTCAGCAGAATTTGGAAGTTGTTTCACAACACGGTAACCACCGATATATTTGGTAAACACTGCTATTAAGTGGCATTTAAAACTTTTCATTTCCTTAGTTAATTTTAATGGGGGCGTTGGTCGACCAGCATTTATTATTTTCTGTTTTTCCTTGAAGGGATAAACCGAAAAGTTTCTTTTTCTTAAATTACATGTAACAACTTAACAGAGTGCTTTGTAACGACTCTGATTAAAACATATAGTATATCTTAAAAATGAAGACTAGTTTTTTAGAGCCTGACTTAAATTCGCCACATCTTTCATTCAGTATTTTTTCTTTTCATCATACTTACATGTATACATGTCTCTTTTGTTTGATGGTACATTAAAAATGTATCTAACATGTTGCTCTTTTGTTACAGATATAGATGTAGAAAGCTTGATGGAAGCCCCATCGTTGGAAACCATAGATATCGGCAACAACCCTCTCTCTCCTAGAATACATGATCAATTATCACGTATCAGCACGATCAGGATAAAAATGTCGCCGAGAGAGAAGGAAGACTGGGAAGATCTCACTATATAGGTCATTTTAGTCAAGTCTACCCTGCACTGCCATGTATGTTAGCAGCTGAGAATGTTTCACATAGCAAAGTTCCTATAAATTAAAACGAAAATGCAAAGCAACTAATAGATTTAGGAATAAGATTAAATAAACAAATAGCAAGAATGGTTATAATATTTGCAAAAGCAGTAATTTCGAGATGACATTATTAGATGTGAACGTGAAACATTCTAATTTTACTTTAGGAATCCCAGTCCAGGGTGCTTTATCTACAGGGCCTGTGCAACTTAGTTAATTAATTTAAATATGAAGTATTTGTATTTTTATATAAGTGATATTATATTGTATTATACCGTTTAGGTATTGTTTATAAAATACTAATAGACAAAGGTACTTAATTTTAAGTACTTAATGTGTGTATAATTTTTTTGTACTGACTTAACCAGACTATTTATGCCAAACGCTAACGCAATATGTGGTAATCTGTAGATAAATTAAATACAGACACCAAAAATCTATTAAAACTATGTAGACACTTATTTAAAGTGCAAAATTTTAAAAAAGAGTTACTTTTTTATTTTCTTAAAAGAATCAGATCTTGTAATAAAAAGGCAATAAATGTCATTTAATCAAGAATATAGCGTTGCTCATCTTTACGTTTTAGATCCAACCTAAATCGCTTGAAGATGGCTGTATGACAGAAACTAAGTAGAGAATATTCTACTGCATTTTATGATGTGATGAAATTGGTGTAAATAGTCAAAATGTGTTGTTAATATGTTTGTATATTATCATTACCTATTTATATTAGATTTGATAATGACTTTTGTACTCATTTGACATACTCGTATGGCTTTGTCATCTAGTCAACTATTGTGATCAGGGTGCATAATGTCCTCATACCTATGTTTGTAAGCCTAGATGCTCTCCATTTGAAAAATGTCAAATAAAAAATGAATTCGACTGCGTGTTGTTTTACTGACGTTACGACTTTGAATTTCCCAATCAAAAGTTTGGATTATTGCCATTCTAAAACTTTTTTTAAATATGTTGATATTTTTATTTAAAACTATACTTCATCAATATTTGTAGATAAACTCGTATAGTATGTAAGTATCAATATAATTATAATTAATCTAAACGCAATAAATCACTCATATATAATGATAAAATATTCCACAGAACATAGCATAGAGAAATGCAAAATTACAGTTCAACTATAAAATCCAAAATGGCCACCATTCGGGTTATGCGGAAACGGCTTACACTGTTATTTTTCAAATGGAACACCTATATATTATCTAAAAGTATATGTCATTTTTGATCCGTATGTTAAGTTTTGTTCAAATCTGACATTGCAGCGATAGGAAACTGTCGTTGATTTTATTCATCCCAGGAGGATGCGACAAGTGAAAAACGATTGAAGAACAAACAACTATTATAACTCAATAAATAATATCAGATTGATTTCAAAACAAATAATTGAATTATGACGATTTTCATGTAGTTTAAAGCCTACTTATTGATAGTAGTGCCATATTGTGCTGAACAACCAACATCTACAAGATCCTTGATGGTAAAGAACCAGTTCTGTTTGTCGACCTTTAGGCGTTTGGCACAGGAGACCATGGCCGTTTGCTTAACGATCTTGAAAACATCAGATTTAATAGCTCATGCTATCGACTTATCTTTCAGACAAACTTTAGAATGTTTGTGTTGGGCAGTCTTACAGCAAGGAGAGGATCATAGAATGTGTGGTTCCCCAAGCGACAATGTTGGGGCCTATTCTATTCAATATCTGTATAAATAATGTGTTTGATTTTGGGGCCATAAAACCCAACATTAGCTAATGGCATCATACCCTAATATATACTAATAAATGAATACTAAAACTGTTAATGAAGATAACCTATACAGTTTGGCGTTTAAATTATTATGCAGTTCTAAGGTTAAGACAAGACACTAGCCGTGTAGTTCAAATGTTTACTCTCTTTGACTACAAAAATCAGTGTCTCAATTTTTTCGTCCAAATTTGATCGCACATAACACTCGGAGACACGGTGTTTAATAACTGAATGTATTGGTTGGCCGCCTGTGATGTCTGTATATGTATTATTAAGATCAGAGAAAACAATAACGTGCCATCAGAGCCTGGCTTTCACTAACTATGTAATATAAAGTATGCATTGGAGAACCCAATTTACAAGACTGAGCCAGTTAAACTGTTTATTTTATAGATCACTCTGATAACGCCAACCTTGTTAGCGAAATGTTCGTCAGGTCTGAAAACTATATTGTGGTGAATTGGGTTCTGCAAACCATACTTTATGTAGTCAGTATTGAAAAATCAACTGATTCTTTTTAAAAATCTTACTAGACAGAATACCCGTCAGATTTTTAGAGTACCCTGTATAGTATTCACACTACAAGACGGAAGCCAAAACGTTATGTAATATATCTCAGCAAAGCTATCTCGTTAAAGGTATCTCGATAAAGATAAAGAGATGGGGCTACCTGTAATATTTAAATATTTACTGTTTTACAAAATGCAACAGGTAGTCTCCAATTTAATTTTTTAAGGTGTAGTTTAATAAATTTTTAACCTAAAAGAAACATTTTGGGAAAGGATTAAATCAAATAAAAGAGCACATTTCAATCATAACAATAACAATTTTAATTATCCTCTGTGGTAGAGCCTCGGTGGTTCAGGGGTAATAACGTGTGCCTCTGAACCGAAGGATACTGGGTTCGATCCCAGGGTTCTTCTTTCACTTTTTCAGTACAAACTGTAACATTAACATCAACCGAGGTTCTGGCATTGCATTTGAGCAAGTTGAATGTCTGCACTTCCGCCCTTCGGAGGGAGCGTAAAGCCGTCGGTCCCGTATCCATGCGTTGATGGGCACGTTAAAGATCACTACCCTTCTTACAGAAAGGTAGAGGTTCGGCAAAATTTCCAGGATAGTGAGGTGATTGGTGTCGGTGATTGACCATAGTCGCGAAAATAGGCCGACGCTAAAGAAACAAAAACACACAAAACACATATCCTCTGTGGTGATAATAATTAATATTTTTACATGCTAAAATGATTTTTTATCTAGTTAAATACCAGCAAAATGGTTTCTTGACGTTCGAAGTTTCAGAGATTTCTGCCACATGTAATTCGTCGAGAGGTTACCACCAAAGTGTAGTAGAAAATACGTTGTGATATTAACATACCATGTATGTACTACCTAACTGACAGCAGTGACATGTAAAAAGTATATCTATGTGATATAACATACATATAATTTTTCAACTTGAATAATAAATTTGATGCTCAGCACAATGAGACACAATGGTTAATATCTCTAAGAAGCCAGTCTTATAAAACACAATGTAGCATTGAAGCATAATTTCCATGGCAACTCTATCATAACCTTAAATCATGATTAATTCAATTCCATTTCATCCTAAAATAAATTCAACATGGGTTTTATAGCACTAGCTATGTAAATATGAGCAAACTATTTTGTCTTGAAACTCTATAAGTATACTTTCTTTGATCATGCTGTTTATATCCGTAATCTGCGATGACGGTGACTTTCAATTTTGCCGCCAACGGCGTATACCTAACACTCTGCTGGCTCCTGACTGATTTGCCGTAGTTCATATAGTCGCGTAGGTCTTGCCTCCATGTTGCATGTTCTAGAGTACCTACATCACTTCTTTATAGTGGCGTAACTATAGGGCGGCAGGGCTGGCAAAATGCCACGGGCGACGGGGGCCCCCGGCCCCCGGTTATAACAAAATTTAGAATTCAGTAAAAATTTTAAATTTTATATAAGTACTTAAAATCAATTAAAGCTAGACACAACATAAAGACTATATACAAATTCAAATAAATTATTAAGATTTCGCATTTATAAGAAAAGGATGTCGTTCAATTTTAGAACGCATCCATTGTTTGTTTCATTTTCTGTCGCGGTACTTTGGAGGCGCGGGCGAGCTAGTTATGCTCCGGGAATTCCTGCATTTTGTTAACCAAGAAAGTACTTTTTCGTAGCGCTGGAGGGCTAGCGACGTACGATATTAGGGGAATCCCGGATTTCCATTTTTTAAGTACGGAGGGCTCTACTACGCATTCTTCGTTTGATTGTTATGACAATTGGTCATTTGTATCTTTGATTTCTCGAGGTTTTTGTTTTATTGAATCTGCAAATAGAGTAACAGAGGCAAAGTTAAGTTAATTGTGAAAGTTAGATATTAACAATTCAACATGTCTAGTTCTAGAAATATCTAAGTGGGAGCGAAAAACGAAAGAGAAAGGGGGAGTTTGAAGAAAAGAATAAGAAGTTACCTAGAATTAGTCAGTATTTAAGAATGATGACTTTGTTGACAGAAAAACAAGTGAGCAGTGCTCCGAAAGTGAAGAATTGGACGTAACAAAAAGTAACAATATGGCAGATGCAGCACCCGACACCAGTGTATATCCAGATCCAGAACAACCACAACAAGGTACAAGCAAAAATCAAAGTGAATCATATTTTAGTGTGAACAAGATTGCATCTTCACCATATATTACTGATACGGGTAATTTTACAGAACTAAATGATCAAGTGAAACGGTTCGTGATCTAAAACGGACATTGTAAAACTAAGGGTCATTTCTTAAAAGACGATGACAATAGATCTTTCCTAGAAAAACATTACTATATTGTTTCCAAATCTGGCGTGAAACTTGAACGTACTTCGCTATCCTATTCCTTATTACTTCAGAAGGCGTATTATTGTGAACCATGTTGGTTATTCGCAAATCGGACATCTAAAAAAATACATGTTTGGATGGAAGGCTATGACGACTGGAAACATATTGTAGACGCCATAGAAAGACACTAGACATCGAAAATTCACTTTGATTCTTGTCTTACGTATCAACAATGGCGGCTACAAGGAACACTAGATGAAGAGCAAAAGTCCATGATCAAGAAAGAAAATTCTTTTTGGCGCCAAGTGCTCTCTAGACTCCTTGATGTTACTCTGACACTTTCAATGTGTAATTTAGCCTTTCCTGGTTACAGAGAAAGCGGAGATAGCAATAATCAAAGTTCCCGAGAAAACTTTTTTAGTATTGTTGAGTTATTAGCAAAATACGATCAGATTTTACAAGAATTGTTAAGTAAACCACAGGTCCAGATTACTTAAGTTTAAAAAAAATCTCGGGACGCAGCAAGTGCGTTATGGTAGTGAATTTTCATAAAAATGTTTTTATTGCAAATATGTGTGTTTTCTTTTTAAGAAAGCAGACATCAATTTTGGTTACCAGTATAACCTATATAGAAAAAGCAGGCATCAAATTTGATTACCAGTATAACATATATAGTAAAAACAATGTGCCATGTTTCATCAAAATAACTTGATTGTTTGAAAACGTACAGAAATTTCCAAAAGTAAACCAAAAGTGTTACTGAAAAAATCCGTTTCTTGGTCAACCTCATAGGTTAATAGCAAATTGAGCTTTTCAAATATGAAGCATTTAATCAAAATTGGCAACCACAACGCACTTGCTGCCTCCAGAATTTCTTAACTTACAAACATGCCAGCCTGTAATTGTAGAAATATTTTTAAGATGTAGCTCAAAACACCGTATAATTAATGTATACAATATTTTTTCATATCTTGTATAATAACGAATATATTGAGCTTTATTGATTTTTTTACGAAAATTCGACAAAAATTATATACCATTAAACAATAAACTCTATAGCTAAGGCTACTGCCAAGCATCAGAGAAAGGGTCTATTAGAAATGAATTTTCTGGAAATATTTTAGTAAAATGAAGGACAATGACGGTTGAAACTAAGAGTTCGGTGTATGTAAAACATTCTTCTTGAGACATTTTCTTTCCATAGATCGTATTAGATTCAAGTTATTTGCCTAAATGTTGCGAATTTTGACGTTTTCAATTGTCACTTTGACGTTTTGAGGAAACCCCCAATTTATTTTTCTTTAAATGCCCATAACTTTTTTGTCTTTTGACCTACAGACTACATACTTGGTAGGTGGCACACCTATAACGATATAAACCAGCTTACCAAATTTGGTTGCCCTTACTTTGTTAATTTTGGAGATATAAATATTTTGCGAAAGAAAACACACATTTTTCCGGGAAAACCTCGGCGGATTTTCCTGGCTAACAAAATTATCCAAGCGACTTGCGAAAGGAATGTACTCACCAATTTTGACGTTTAAAATCGCAATTTTGACGTTTTGAGGAAAATCCAAATTTATTTTTCTTTGAATGCCTGTAACTTTTTTATCCTTTAACCTACGGAGCTAAATTTTGGTAGGTAACTTTCCTATAATGAAATAAATCCGCATATGAAATTTGGTTGCCCTTACTTTGTTAATTCCGGAGATATAAATTTTTTTCGAAAGAAAACACAAAATTTTCCGGGAAAACCTGGACCGATTTTCCTGGCTAACGAACTTATCCAAGCCATTTGCAAAAGGAATTTATTCACCAAATTTAATCAAAATCGGCCCATTATTTTTTGAGTTATCGGTGTGATACACACACACATATATATATATATATATATATATATATATATATATATATATATATATATATATATATATATATATATATATATATATATATATATATACACATATAAAAATTTAAACCGACCCCGGATATGTGTTCTGGGGGGCCTAATTAGCGCTCATTTGAAGAAATTTTTTCAAAATTCAAAAGTCGGGATCTCCTCATTAGTGAATTTTTTTTAAGAAAATTCACTAATACAAAGTGAGCTCATTTCTGTTCTGGTTCTAAAAATAGAAAATGCACTCATAAATAAAATAAATGCTGCACCATTTTACTCTATCATATTCGATATGACTCAACATATTTTAAAAACAGATCAAATGTATGAACTTTATCGTTATTGTATGATCGAGAAAGACGAAAATGGAATCCCAAAGGCGCTCGTCATTAAAGAGTCATTTTTAGGATTTCATGAAGTTAAGGACCAAACTGCCTTAGCAATGTCCAACCAAATTATTAAATCCATAAATGACAAAAATATACCTCTAAATAAGTGTCTAGGACAGGGATATGATGGTGCTAACACAATGAAACGAACTTGTGGTGAAGTTCAAAAACTCATAAAAGATATCGAGCCAAATGCGGTATATGTTCACTGTGCTGCTCATAACTTAAATCTAGTACTTAATGATGCAGTAAGAGATATGCGACATTTTTTTAAACAGTTCAACAAATTTATAATTTTTTTGGGCAAAGTATCAAAAGATGGAATATCTTATCAAGTTTTATATCTGATAAAGAAAGGGAGTCTTCAACTTCGATAACATTAAAAATATCGAACCCTAGTAGATGGGCAGGACGTTATGATGCTATTTCCGCTTTAAAAGTTCGATTTGTTGAAGTCCAAAAAACGCCAGCGAAAACAATTCTGTTAAATTGAAAATCAGATGAAAGAAATGAAGCTATTTCACTCAAGAAGAAAATCGAGAACTAAAATTTAATTATGTTATTGGTTTTCCATGGCAAAATTCTAGAAACTATCGATGCAGCCTCTAAAGCACTTCAGTCTAAAGCCAACGATATGTCAAATGCTTTAAAACGTTTGAAAATTTGTCTGGGAGAATTGGAAAGGTATAAACATGAATTTGGAAATTTTTAAAATGAAGCAAATAGTGTAGCAGCAAATGGCCCATCAACCCTGAATTTTCTAAAACTCGTCAGAAGAAGGTGAAACGACAATTTGACGAACTTTCCGAAGATGAGCGTCTCCAAGATCCGGAAAGTTTGTTCAACGTGAACATATTTTATCGAGTATTAGACATCATTATTAATCAACTGAAATCGCGTTTCCTTCCAATGAATTAAATTGTTTCCAATTTCAGTGTTTTGCAACCTGCCACTTTGCAAAATTTAAATGACGCTGAACTATTAAAAAAGCTCTAGAATTTGTTTATATATATATAAGAAAGACATATCTGAACCATTTTCTAGGGAAATTCTCAGTTTTCGGTCCACCATCAGAGACAAAATAGAAAAGTCTTCGTGTATTAGAGAACTTGCTGATTTATTAATAATAAAGAATCATTTTATGTCGTGCAGCTTTCCTGAAGTATGCACTGCATTAATGTTGTTTGTTGCAATTCCTGTGACTACAGCTAGTGCTGAAAGATTATTTTGAAACTAAAATTAATAAAAACCTATTTAAGAAACTTTATGGGACAAGACAGGCTACGTAACTTGGCTATTCTGTCTATTGAAAATTCTATGGCCCGATCTTTAAACTTTGATGATCTTATTGATACTTTTGCGGAACAGAAAACTCGGAGAACAGAATTTTATTAATTAATCTTGTCAATATTAAATTGTTATCTTATTAAAATTATGTAATACCTATGCTTTTGAAAGTAAAATTTATTGCATATTTAAGTATTTAACTGAAATGCACACAATATTAGTAATACTGTTGAGTAACTACTTAAGTGGTTTATTAAAATTAAATTACAACGTGACGATTTTTACTTGGAGGGCCCCATCCAATGAATGCACAGACCTTAGATGGTATAGTTACGCTACTGTAAGTGAATTAACTTTGATTTGATTCCGAAATAATTTAATTTATTGTATTTTTATGTATTATTTGCACTCCTGATATAAAATATGTGTGGTGATTTAAGATGTAACTCACAAATGTTTATTTTCTGACAAGTAAATGTTCTTTCTCTCCTTTTATGGGCGATTTTATTAGATTAATCATAATTATTACTATCCATATAATATTCTCTTACATACAAAATATTAAGGAGGAACTTAATTAAATAATCAAAAGCAGCTACACGATGTTAAAAAAATGCCTGGACGCAGCAAGTGCGTTATGGTAGTGAATTTTCATAGAAATGATCTGGCACAAAATATTTTATTATAACTTTTTTTTCTTGTAACATAGAAATCTAAATTTTGGCGTATAGTTTACTTTTTGTATCGTAAACCTACCTACCAAATTTGGTTATCATAGATTTTTTATTTTTTAAGATAAAATTTTTTTTCAAATGGAAACTCAAAATTTTTCCGGAAAACATCGTCAGATTTTTCTGATTAACGAACTTATCAAAGCCATTTACAAAAGGAAGGTACATGCCAAATTATATCAAAATCGGCCTATTATTCTTTGAGATAAAAATTTTTTTCGAATGAAAACTCAAAATTTTCCCGGAAAACCTCGTCCGATTTTCCTGACTAACAAACTTGTCAAAGCCATTTACAAAAGGAAGGTACGTGCCAAATTTTATTAAAATCGGCTTATTACTTTTTGAGGTACGAATTTTTTTCGAATGAAAACTCAAAATTTTCCCGGAAAGCCTCATCCGATTTTCCTGACTAACGAACTTATCCAAGCCATTTACAAAAGAAAGGTACGTGCCAAATTTTATCAAAATCGGCCTATTATTTTTTGAGTTATCGGTGTGATACATATATATATATATATATATATATATATATATATATATATATATATATATATATATATATATATATATAAACATATAAAAATTGAAACTGACCCCGGATATGGGTTCTAGGGGTCCTAGATCGCGCTCATTTGCAAAAAAATTTTCAAAATTCAAAAGTCGGGATCTCCCCATTAGTGAATTTTTTCTACGAAAATTCACTAATATCACCAACTTTTCATTATCTCTGAAATTATGTGCTTATTATTAGAGTTCATATGTGTGGAAGCTTCTTTGCTGGCAATAACACACGTAGGATTGCGTGACGAATTTAAAAGAGTATCAAATATATTATTGTGATATATTCTTTAAATATATCTTTTGGTGATGTAGCTGTAACCAATACTGGCGACGAAGCATATACATATTAGTGTTCCGTCTCTGCAATATTACATAAATTCATTTCTGCAATGTACTGAGTAGAGCCCATGTGGCTGACATATCTCTTTACACATGAGTTACATGGGCGTTACATGGTACATCTCTGAGACAAGTAAAGTTGAGGAAAGATGTAGTAGTTATATCGCTGATACATAACTGTGTTTGCTGGGATCTGCGTGTTGGTTGGTGGTCTGACACTGCTTGCGTTGCATGCGCTTTATCGTTGATTGGCTATTACAGATCATTTGACTGGTATTCCGTCTCTCATTGGCGAACATTTTGCAGAACTAGGCATGTGATCGATTTCTAGCTTGCTATATAAGAAGACCAGCACTGAAACTTGTAGGGCGGTAATTTGATGTTGCGAGAATAAAAAATTTACCTAGCCCGCATCGCCCCAGAAGAACCGGCCAGGGTGGGACTCGGCATACAGTTTGCTCTTATCGAAACACAGGCGTGCTCGCTGATTTTATCACCAGGACCGTATTATCTTTCTTAAAACAATGTTATTGTTTATTTGTATACAGCAAAATATTATGTAATTACAGCAACAATAATTAAATATTGTCTAAAATATAGTGTTATTAGAAGCAATATAACTACAATAGATTAGATCCTCGTGAATAGCATCCCACATTTAGACATTTTAAAATATATTGAATTATTTACTCAAAATTTATAATAAGTTCACGCCTAGCAAGTACGGTATTGTGGCGTATTTTCATTATATTCATTCAATCCATAAAATTCGAGGTTAAAACAGTCTGAAAGTGACGTCTGATATGGGTCCTAGAGGCTCTAATTCGCACTCATTTGGCAAAGCATTCCCGTTTTGTTGTCTAATGGTGCCAAAGAAATTTTCTAAACAATCCTGATACAATCTTCTAGTAAACACATACTCAAAATTCGCTTCCTTAAAATTTCTTCTTCCCCGTATAATAAAAATATGTAAATTTAAGAGCTTTCAAATATTTCACTCTATTTGTTACAGCTATGAGGTTTTTATCCCGTATTTCGAGACTGTTAAAAAAGTGTAACCATTCCTGCTAAAAAGTGAATTGATAATCTAAGTCTTTAAAAGCCTGGTTGCATTGTATGTAGGCAGATGTGTTTGATGAATCTAGAAGATCGAACAGTTTGTCCATTTTGTCCACAAATTCCGAAGCTTTTGTGGCTGCAGGAGGAAGGTAACCAAATCTTACATATAAGTTGATCCCTGCACTCACGGTAGCACAAAATATCTGAGTTGCATATTTAACTTTCATTTTTTCAAAATTTGACGGGGCTGTATGGGAATGAGATAATTTTGGAGCAGCTCTGACTGAATAATTTCTGTCGTGTTCATAAAACTTTTTTATGTAGATCATTGTCAATATAGAAATCATATTTTAAGAGCATATTGCTAATAGACTAAAGTATATGAGGCATATCAAAAATATAAACCATATTCTGATTTTCAATCACAACATTTGGATGTTCTGGCGTAACGTTTAGTAAACTAGCTAGCTGCAAGTTATTAGACCCCACTTCTGTCGTTAAAACTGTTGATTATGCTGTGGTGAAGTCATCTCCTCTAATACTAGAAATGGCTCGTTGTTTGTGAGTTTAACTGCCAATAAATCATTTTATTTACGTTCTTGAAATAAGCAAGTTTGTGCCTGCGGACAAAAAAAATATTTTAAAATACTTTATCTCTGATGTACGTATCACTTGATGTTCGTTGATAGCGAATCTTTGTTTTGTGACAGATTTAATGAAAAATTTATTTTATAGCAATAATGAAAATGAACTTATCATCACAGGTCCGATTCTTCACTTAATTAATATAAAGTTTGTAGAAAAAAATATCACATTATTTTGTTAAAAAATAAAATCTGGCTTTTAATTAAACCCCAAAAAAGCATTTCTAAATGCAAGTTATAAAACCTTAAAATCCATTTAGTAAAAAAATATAAACTATTATCAAGTTTTAACACTTTTGGTATTCTACATTCCTCCTGTAATTTCTATTGAGGCACCATTCACAAATGAACTCTTATCTGAAGCTAAAAACGTTATAACCTCGGCTACCTCTGAAACAAAAATTTGTTTTAGGGTTTTTCTTTAAAATCTATATAAATAAAGAAATTCTAGTCGGAGCAAGTGCGTTATGGTAGTGAATTTTCATAAAAATGCATAGCAAAGGTCCTTTTTAATGTTTAATGAGGGCAGCCATCAAATTTGGTTACCCGTATATTGTAGAAACAATGTACCATATTTCGTCAAAATAACTTTATTGTTTGAAAAAGTATAAACATTTTCCGAAAATGAACTTAAAATGTTCTAAAAAAACTGGCCCGATTTTCCTGGCCAACAAACTCCTTCAGGATATTTACCCACCTACCAAAATATAATTTTTCACAAATACTATTTTGACAAAACGTTTGAAAAAATTAATGAAAATTTGCAAGTAATTTTTTCAAGAAAATCTGAAAACATTTTTTTTATAATAACTTATTAAACATTTATGATTAATTGATAAAACTTCACAAAAAATTCTTACAATAAATGATTTCTACGGGGGCACCAAAAAAGTTTCTTCGAAAACTGGCTGATTATTTTTTACACATTTTGCTAAAAGAATACATAAAATTGAAATTATATTCCTAATCCGTAATTGAAATTTAAAATAAAATAATTTGTTTGCACGAACATCCACTAAAACCTTTTTTTCGACGAATTTCGGTTAAAAAATGCTCCAACAAATGTTGTTTCAAAGAAAATTCATTTAATTCGATTATAAGAAAATTCGCTATTAAAAGAACATTTTGTACAAAAAAATTCGCTAATAAAAATAAATTTAAAAAATATTAAAAATCTGATCTAAATACAGAAGTAGATACTTTTTCTGTGGCTTGCAGAGAAAGTTCTTTTGCCTTTAATCCGGTTGCAGAGAAGAAAACAAACTCTTCTAAAGTCACAAATCTCTACGTCTATGGTAACTGTGAAACAGTTTTACCAACTAAGAGCAACAACAACTATTATCAAACTTGAATGGAAAGTTACACAATCTGATCAGATAACGTTAAAATTGAAACAAAGATGAACAAAAAATTTAAAAAAAGTTGAAAGAAAAATTCAGTCAATAATGAGATTTGAATCCACGTCCCTTCGCTCATGAGCCAGCAATTCAATAAACTTTATTTACAATAATAATAAGATTTATAAAAATATATGCATATTTTTGCTACGGGTTATAAATCGTATCAGTGTGAAACTCCTATAAGTAATATATGCTCACTGTGCAATTTACGGCTGAATCCCAGTAAATCGTCGGTGATTCTCTTTGGTAGCCAAGTGCATTTCGAGAGGGGTAAAAGTGACGTGAGAGTAGAGACTGGTGGGATTTCCGGGATTCTGGATCAACTTCGTCAAGCCAACTATATTTTGACACTGGACTTGAAACAAAGGTATTTCCAAGTACCGTTAGAACCTCGTAGCCGATCCATCACCGGTTTTACCGTGCCGGGAAGGGGATTATTCCAGTTTAAGGTCATGCCCTTTGGGTTGCACTCAACTCCAGCCTCCTTCCACCGCTTACTCGACCAGTTATATATATATATATATATATATATATATATATATATATATATATATATATATATATATATATATATATATATATATATATATATATATATATATATATATAATCACCCCAGAGATCTCCGCGTATGCGTATTTAGACGATATAATCATTTTAGGCAAAACCTTCGAGGAACACCTCCAAAATTGAAAGGAAGTTTTTCAACGCTTAAAAAACAGCAAACTAAAACTGAATATGGACAAATGTTCCTTCTGTCAAAGATCCCTACGATAATTGGGACACCTGGTAACCACCGATGGGATTTCCACCGGCCCCGACAAGGTATCATCCATTGTGAACTTTCCCCGACCAACAAATATTTAAACCGTACGCAGTTTTCCAGGAGTCGTCTCGTGGCAGCGCCGTTTTTTGCCCGAATTTTTCAGAATATCCGCACCTTTAAACAACCTTTTCAGGAAAAATCAACGTTGGGAATGGACCTAAAAACATTCACATGCTTTCCAAGAGCTCAAAAAAACAGCTCACAAATGCCCGAATCATAGCCTGTCTAGACTTCACTCTACCGTTCTGTTTAAGTACTGACGCCTCAGATTATAGAGTGGAGTGTGCATTAACACAAACGACACAACGACTCGAGCGAATCGAGGCCTACGCCTGTCGAACTTTATCCCCGTTAGAGAGAAAATACAGCACTACCGAAAAGGAATGTCTAGCCATCATATGGTCCATCCAGAAAATGCGATCTTACTTTAAAGGTTGCCACTTCACCGTAATAACCGACCACCAATTCATGAAGTGGCTAAAATCTTTTAAGAATCCGTCCGGAAGACTAGCTCGCTGGAGCATCTTCCTACAACAATACGATTTTGACGTGCAATACCAAAAAGGAACTTAGAATAAAGTGGACGACGCACTTTCCAGACATCCGCTGGCCGAAACCGAAACTCCCGATGTACCCTCCGACGTCTATCCTGGAAACTTGCGCCATCAACCCTCCCAAAGACTGAGTGCCCTTCGTATCAACGGAAAATGCTGGAAGTTCAAGAAAAGCCCGAAGTCGTCCCAGAATATGGCATCCACAATAGACACCTGCACCGATATTTCCTAGACCATTCAAAAACAAAGATAACGACATGGTCAACCCCTGGAAGATTTGCGTACCCAAGCATCTACGAACCAAAGTGATGCAAGATGGGCACGAGCTTCCCACTTCCGGACATTTTGGAATCACAAAAAACACGGCACGGATCTTGCAGACATATTACATCGCGAAATATGTCCGAAACTGTCAGTCTTGTAACCAGTACAAGCCAACCCAACGAAAACCTGCAGGATTGATGCACTTATCCGTAACACAAGCTACATGGACCACGGTGGGTACAGACCTGGTAACGCAGTTACCGCCACCAAGCCGAGGGAACAAGTTTATAATAGTATTCCATGACCGATTCTCCAAATGGGTAGCCTGCAGACCCCTAAGAAAAGCCACCCCTACCGCCGTCTTTCGGGCGCATACGAAGAAATTATCACCCGTTTCTGCTGCCCAGATACCGTCATCAGTGACAACGGCAAACAATACGTAAATCGCGAGTTCGACAAGTTTTTAAAGTACTTAGGGATCCGACACCAAATCACGCCACCATACACCCCGCAGGCTAACCCCGTAGAAAAGACCAACCGCACCTTGAAACCTATGATAGCCATGTTTTCTTAGGAAAATCACCGAAAACGGGACGAGCAGCAACTAGAGTTTATGTTTGCCATCAGTTCCGCCCGTCACTTTTCTACCGGATATTCTCCCGCCTTTCTAAATTTTGGCAACGAACTAAAAGCATGGAAGATGGTATTGTTAGAATCAACAAAACCCGACGACGACTGGTTCGCCAACGAGCCCACTCTGGAAGACCAGGCCCGGCATGTCACATACCTACATAGACTTCAATCTATATTCCAAACAGCCAAAAGGAACCTGTCCATACACAGTAATCACCAGAAACGTCACTACGACCTACGAAGAAGAGACTGGCGGGGTGAGGTCGGCGACTTAGTCTACAAGGCAGAACACCCCCTTTCCTCAGCCGACAAACATTTCACCGCCAAATTGGGGAACCTTTACTACTCTTGGGAAAAAGCTATCACACCGAATACAGATTCTCCTACTTTAGATAGGGCGCTCAACCTGCCCGGAGGTGATCGTCATTTCCGACGATGACCTCTCGGACACCGAGACAATCATCGTCCTGTCCGAGGATGAAGAACCAACCGAAGTGGCCCCCTTGACCCCGGAATAAGTCCTGTGGGATTTACTCAGAGGGCATCAGGACCCCGACTGACCGAGGGCCTCCAGCGTCACTTTGGCCCCGGACCCAAGCGCCAACAGTTGCCCATGCCGGATGGCACATACCATCAAGTCCCGATACCCCCCAGCCGAAAGTAAAAACCCAACCAGGTAAGAACGCCCATTTACCAAGGAATTGTTTTCCTTACGTGTATCCGTGTGTATGTCTGTACCGTTTCCGTCACCGTCTTCTTGTCCCGAGCGTAAGGTGAACCGACGCAAGGAATTTCCGAAGGTCCCCAACTACCATCCGCAAGTAAACTGCTGGTCTTGCGGAAAACCCGGTCACGACCGAGAAACCTGAAGAAACACCAAACAAAAATCCTGTTCACGCTGTGGCATCACAGGTAGTCTCTCAAGAGACTGTCCCTGTTTAACCTCGCACAAAATAAATACCCCACACCAGAAGACCACAACTGAACCCGAACCATACACAACCTGTTATAAAAGGACCAGGGCCCTAGGAACCCAGAGAGAACCACGCCGAGGCCATCTGGCCATCCCGTTACCCTTAGCCGAACGGATAGTAAACTTGCTCGCCACAATTAGAGATGGTACCACAACCTTGCACCTGGTCATAGAGACCAGGGCCCTAGGAACCCAGAGAGAACCACGCCGAGGCCATCTGGCCATCCCGTTACCCTTAGCCGAACGGATAGTAAACTTGCTCGCCACAATTAGAGATGGTACCACAACCTTGCACCTGGTCATAGAGAGCTGCTGCCGACCAAAGGTCCTATCTGCAAGAAGTGTGGCACAGTTGGCATAACTACCAGAGCCGTCTACCCAGTGGAACTCTGGAGAATCAGGAACGCCGAAGACCGGACTTTAAAATTACATGTAAGTTCTTGCAGGGGCACCGTATAACGTAACTATATATATATATATATATATATATATATATATATATATATATATATATATATATATATATATATATATATATATATATATATATATAAATTGAAACTGACCCCGGATATGTGTTCTAGGAGGACTAGTGCGCGCTCATTTGAAAAAAAATTAATTCAAAAGTCGAGATCTCCTCATTGATGAATTTTTTAAAGAAAATTAACTCATAATTAAATGCTGTTTGTTTGGTAAGCGCAACGGCTGAACCAATTTGGCTAATTTTATTTTTGAAATGTTTGTAATAGTTCGTAATTTGTCACGGTTTTGATGTGTCTATCTTAACCGAATGTGCTTCACTATTCCTTAAATTTAGTGAATGCGTGTTTATTATCATAAAAATATCGATAAAAACAAATTTTAAGAGTGTTATTCCATTTTACCTAGCTTTAACCCATTGATTCATACATTTAAGGAGACTGGCGCCAGGCAAGTAGGCCATATCGAGCCGTTTTGCCAACCCCGGTATCCGGCAGACATGCCTTATCCCTCATCGGTTTCGTTACCAAACCTCCTCCACTTGAAAATAAAGACAAGACATTCTGCCATAGAACGGAACTTACTTGCTTCATTCGCAAAATCCTTGATTAGAACATTTCTGTTCGAATACTCCCCCAACTCTAACTTTCACACAGGTAGTGATAAGACGTTTCTTCAGTCTCACCAAATTCCTGGCACATGGAGTCTCTCTCGACACAGACTACAGTCGCCTGTTAGGGCCTCGGTGTTACGACGAAATTCAGTACGACTTCTACCAAGAAGCCAGAGAGTTTTGTTTCTATCCGGCGTCTTCCCTGCAGCCACTGACCGACCTCCAGGATTCCTTCATGACCTCCTCCGTTCATCTATCTAGGACGTCAGAGACCACCATCCTACTTATGCTTATAGCAGGCTCCGGGTAAAAGAAAGGCTGCCGGAAAACAAGCCTTGTGAGGTCATTTGCCATTTTATTCCCCGTCACGTCACAGTGTCCCGGAACCAACATAAGATGTACCCTCTTTGTCCTGGCCAGCTCCCCAAGAGCGTAAGATCACTCCTGAATTAGTATTGATCTAATGATGGTAGCGTAGGTTGTCCAGAGGACCGCCTGATTATCCGAGCAAATGTGTACACATTTCTCGGAGCTCGGTCTCCAATCCTGACGAATAGCTAAATAGCTACGGACAGGATAGCGTATACCTCCGTTTCGAATGCCGTGGTATATGCGCCCAGCCTATCGATGTATATTTCCGCCCCGGATGAATGTTTCTCCTGTAGCCATAATCCATCGGTGAAGCAGGCCAGGTTGGCAGGCTGGAAAGTAACATCATTGTCCCTCCATTGATCCCTGCTTCTATTGATACATGATAACTATTTATCAACAGCAGAAAAGTATATTGTTTATCGAATACTTACTCTGCCATCGCTGCCTGTTTTCTGGATTCTTTGCTGTATTACCATTATCCGTAATAACACCACGTATGAACGTTTCTGTCTGCCCAAGTTGTTGGTCGTAGAGCTTGAAATCTGTTTTCGTAATCCTATCCTCACGTACCTTTATTAGTTGTGTTTCCTTCATAAGAATTTTAAATTAAATTCTTCTTAGCGCAGAATCAAACAAATTGTCATAATGTTTTCTATCAGCACGATGTGAATAGCATATATTGTACAATAGAGCATCTCTTCGTTTATATCGATCTGCTGCCATTTCCTTAAATCTATAACTAAATCTTATACTTACATATTTTTTAACTTCACTAATTGAAAACTCGAATTTTATATATAAATACTATAGAATACCTTAAACTTGATATGAATTTGCCCGAATAGAATTCACAGAAACGAATTTGGATTTCTTAGAAATCATTGCTTTTTGTTCTTAGAAATATCTTTAGGAAAGTTTTCTTGACAAATGTTTTAGAAGAGTTAGGGAAAAATCGACCCGTTAAAACCTATAGTTTATACCATTTTATTAGCTTTCAGATAAAAGAATGTATATTTTGTAAGGTTTAATACAGTTCACGGCAATTTTTACGCATTATAGTTATTTTGTTTCTCTCCTTTTAACAGAAGAAACTAATCTACTGAAACTTCATCTAGGTGCAAACACTTTTCTAGATGTCAAATAACAACAAAAACTCACCTTCAGGTTCTCCTAGTCTTGCAAGTGCCACTTGCGTAAGGAATTTCGCCGTAACTTTCTCTGGTACCGCATCAGTCATTGGAGTCCTAATAAATCCAGGCAAAACGGCATTAACTCTGATACCTAGTTTGCCTAGCTCTTTAGCAGCCGTCTTGGTTAACGATTCAACACCAGCTTTACTGGCACAATAGTTTGCTTGTCCCAAATTACCATATTTTCCAACAATGCTTGCTATATTTATAATGGAAGCATTTTTTATGTCATGGTCGACCATCGCTTGTGAAAATGTCTGGGTTATGAGGAAAGTGCCCTATAAGAGATGTTAAGATTGAAAAAAGATTAAAATATTTCAACAAAACATTTTAAAATTCGAACCGTGTTTAAATGCACTAATTTTTACCGACTTCCTTCGAATAAGCTACAAGTTTGCGGTTACTGAGGACATCTCTGCTTATAGAAAACTTGCATCTGGCTCTTGGTGTATACGACAGCTATATTTAAAAAGGGTGTGGTAGAACTGACCCACTACAGGCCGATAAATTCTACTTCAGTCTTCAGTTATGTATGGAGTTGTCCACCGTATTTTCGTCACGCAGGTGCTGAAATTTGTGAGAACTCATATGTAGTATTATCCCCGAAATTCAGCATTGTTTGCTACCTCGTAGCCCTAACACCACTAATCTTCTTTACTCCATAAATAACTGGACAAACCACATAGTGATATCGGAAGAATTTCCTTTCTCACATTGACTACATAATTGACTCCAGATGAGCGATCATCCCTTTAGAGGCTCTTTATATGCAGATATACTACAAACATGGGGGTCAAGTGTAACAGCCTATGAGATACCAGACTACATAATTAACTCCAGCTGCGCGGTCATGCCTATGGAGACTTTTTATGTGCAGATATACGACCAACAACGGCATTTCTAAGTAGTTTACCAAGTACAAGGAGCATCTAACCTTGACAGCCACGGGGTCGCCTGTGATATAGGTACAAAAAATCCTCATATTAAAATCTAGCCAACTCGCTGTAGGAAATATATTGTATAGTTTAAATCAATTTGTTTATTTATCTAAGTTGGAAATATATTGGCTCACATCTAGTCTCTAGAAGCCTTTTTAAACGTGATTTATACAGACACGGAAACAATAGAAAAAGGATAATCTAGACAAAAGAATCACAGTGTAACTAGTGACTACTAACAATGTATACTGCCAAATAAATATCGACTCTTCCTGGTGTCAAAACAAAAAGAAGATTATCAATCTTGCCAACTGTGCAGTATTCTAACTATCAAATATAAATGTTCCAACTAAATCGAAATATCGCTTAGCTATGGACATAAAGTTACTCTACAGATCATTGACTACGTTACCTAGCAACATAAGGTAACTATACTTTCCATCGTCAGATGTTACAGAGAGGCAAGTTTTTGGTATAAATTTAAAACTCGTAACGGAACTAAATAGCAGCGTTACAACCTATGTTCAGCCCAACCTAAACATCTTGGCATTCACGGCAGCCTTCTTAGATGGATAAAAAAAATCCACGGGCCATCAGTTCTTCCTCAATGTAGATGAAGCAATGTCAGATTATCATGGTTTGCGCAGTGGAATGTCTTGGGGTTTAGTTATGGGTGTTTGTGCTCTACGCATTAAATTTCCTTAGGAACTTGCATCTGCCCATTGTTCATTTACTGATTACCTAAAACCTTATAGCTATCCAGTCGACGATGGTGTAAAGATACAGAATTCTCTCAACTGCGATAATCGTTGGTGGCAATCCTATAAGCAAATATTCCAAAAGTCAGTGAACAGTACTTACCTTTAAGTTTACGTCAATGACGTCTTCGAAGTCCTTTTCCGACAACTTGAGCAGGAAGTTATCTCTAGTGATACCCGCAGAATTCACGACTATGGAAGGTGGTCTTTTGAACACTTCCAAAATTTTGTCCAGTAAATTCCTAACACTCTCAGATTTATCTACATCAAGGTTCAAACTTATGTGCTTGACTTTAGACTCCTTGGAAATAAGATCAATTGTTTCTTTAGCCTTTGGTAAATTTTTATCAGCTGCTACTATGGAAGCTCCTTCCCGTGAAAGAATCTGACATGTTGCTCGTCCAATTCCTGAACCAGCACCTTAAAAAATGACCGACGACTGTTATTATATCTATTTAATTATGACAAAATGCATATAATGCATTGGGACATTTTTTAAATAGTCATATGAAAAAAAATGTGTTTTTCGAAAACCTCGCGAGCTAATTGACTTCGTTTTTCGTATATACAATCCTTGAAAGCGTAAAATAAAGTGACTACCTTACTATCCTGGAAATTTTGTCGGACCGATTCATATCTGTAAGAAGGATAGGGATACCTAACTTGTCCAACATCACATGGTACACGGGACCGGCGGTTTTACGCCTATTCCGAAATGCGGAACATGCAGACACACAACTTGCTTAAACACAATGCCACAATCTTGGTTGGTGTTAATTTACTCTATGAACTCAAAAATAGTTTAGCACTTTTACTGGGCATCGAACCCAGGAGCCTTGGGTCCAGAGGCATACGTTCTTAGCGTTGAACCATCGAGGCTGTTAGAATTTATTCGGGTAATTTTATTTTAAAAGGTCAGGTCAGGTCACGTCAGGTTAGATCTTGATGGCCAGAGTTTATAGACTGTTGGATCGTCGATGCCATGAACCCGGAAAGATTCTTAAGCCACACACCAGTGAACTGAATGATGCCAATTAATTTATGTATTAACACTTCCGTGGAAACACTATTTATCCCTTAACTGCTATAAGACTAACAATTTCAGTTGTTTAGCCTAGTATGGCCTAACACGGTTATTTATATTTTAATGGCGAAGTTTCTTTAGTGTTTTTTGCAAATTCTAAAAAATTGTAAAAAATGAAAATCCCACTGAAAATGGGAAATTTATATATATATATATATATATATATATATATATATATATATATATATATATATATATATATATATATATATATATATATATATATATATATAAGGAAGCTGCAAAATCAGCATACTTTGCACACTGTCATGGGATACTCTGTGGGGCAATTCATCTGCGGCAAGGAAGGTCTTCATCATGCAGAAGAGGGCTGCGAGGGCACTGCTGGGCTTGAAGCCTACCGACAGTTGTAGGGAGGCTTTTAGGCTTGAAGGAATTTTGACACTTCCAGCACTGTATGTGTTTCAGTGTGTGAAGTATGTGCATAATAACCTGGACAGATTTCCAACGAACAATCAAAAGTACCATTTACACCCGAAGTAAGGATAGTCTAAGAACACTACTTCATAGACTGTCTCAGACACAGCAGGGAATGGACTATTGGGGTCCTAAACTGTATAATAGGATACCGGTTGAACTAAAGAACAAACCAACGCAGCAATTTCATAAGGCACTGAAGCAGACCCTACTGAAAACACCAGTTTATACATTGGAAGAGTTCATGATACAGAGTGAACGAGTTTGACACTTTAAGGAGTGTATATCGCAGATATATCATCTGAATAATTTTATTTGTCGGACCATGTTGCCCCAAAGAAAATAAAACGCTTAAAACTGTGATAGTTAATTTTAACTTTTTTTAATTATTTTTTACTTTAACATGTATTTATTTTATGTGTAATTTAATGTTTTGAACTGTAATGATATGTCTTCTCTCTCTCTCTCTCTCTATATATATATATATATATATATATATATATATATATATATATATATATATATATATATATATATATATATATATATATTATCAGGGTTTGTTTTACAGCGCACGTATTTAGCTTTGTTAGTTTATATTTGTTGTTATTAGGTAGTTTTAGCATTTTATATGTTGACAGTGCTTTTATTATCTTTAGTTTTGCGATTTTACGTTTTATATTTGAATGTAAAAACGTTAGTTCTGTTTGACGCCCCATGTAAATCTTGATGGGAAATGCACTATTACTATATATATATATATATATATATATATATATATATATATATATATATATATATATATATATATATATATATATATATATATATATGTATGTATGTATGTATGTATGTATATATTAATTTCCCATTCCCATATAAAAAATGTCGCACTATTTCTTCTTTAATTAAACCACCCTGTACTTTCGAAACAAATCCGTTTATTACCTATATTTATTATAACTTTTTGCTTTAAAATTAAGTAAACTTTCATTCCTTAAAGTTTGTGTACATACTTATATCACAGCTTCAAAATATTTAGTTGTCATGGCAGAAACCGGAATCATAGTCTGTGATTGCTCGTATGAAGCCTTGATTAACTAACCGGCCGTTAAATATTTAATCGACCTTCGTGAAACTGGGGCTTCTTAATACGTTATCTTATAAGAGTTGAAAGTTGCAACTACAAAAGCGGTTCGGCCAACGTGACATCAATTATCTGCAAAAAAAAATCACTAATGAGGAGATCTCAAGTATTGAATTTTGAAAAAAGTTCTTCAAATGAGCGCGCACGAGGCCCCCCTAGAACCCACATCCAGGGCCAGTTTGAATTTATATATATATATATATATATATATATATATATATATATATATATATATATATATATATATATATATATATATATATATATATATATATATATATATATATATATTATATATTCGATCAAGTTTGGGGATACCTTGTTAATGCAAATGGCTTGGATAAGTTCGTTGGCCAGGAAAATCGACCCATTTTTTCCCGGAAAATGTTGTGCTTTCTTTCGGAAATTTTTCATATTTCCGGAAATAACAAGGTAAGGGCAGAAAAATTTAGTGCGCTGGTTTATGTCACAAAAAGTAAACTATGTGCCAAAATTAAGACGTATAGGGTTAAATGAAAAATTTGGGTGCCACTTAATGACCAGATAAACGCACAAAAGGAAAATGGTTTGTATGGATAACAAAATGCTATGTATGTTACAGGCAAAGACTAAATTTTTTTTTTGGGGGGGGGGTTGTAGGTCAAGAAATGGCAGAAAAATTACTCTGAAAATTATTAATTTTCCTCTTAAAACGTCAAAGTTGCGATTTGAAACGTAAAAATTGACAAATTTTAGGCAAAGAACATGAAGCTAATACGGGCACGTAGAGAAAATGTTGCAAGAAATGTGTTTTAAAAGTCCTTAAGTTTCAGCTTCAACCCTCATTCTCATTCATTCTACGAAAGTGTTTCCAGAAAATCCATTTCAAATAAGCATTTTCTCTGATGCTTTAGCAGTAATTTTAGTTATAGAGTTTATGGTTTATTCTCTATTATTTTTAGCAAATTTTCGTAAAAGAAATTCGCTGTTGAGGAGACGGTGACGTTTGAATTTTAAAAATATTTTTTCAACTGAGCGCGAACTAGGTCCCCTAGGACCATATCCGGGGTTAGTTTCAGTTTTTATGTGTTTACATTTACAGGGTGACGCGTTTGTACGGTAAGATACGAGACATAATTGTATACGTTAATTATAGGGTGTCTTTAGCTACATCTTAAAAAATTATTACTGCAATCACAGGCTAGCCCATAAGCCGTTGGTGATACAAATTTTCTTTTTTTTTTTAATCGATCACGCCTTGTATTATTGCATTTTTTCATTTTCCATCGAAATATAATAAGCATGTTTGTAAGAAAAGAAATTCGGGACGCAGCAAGTGCGTTATGGTAGCGAATTTTCATTAAATGCCTCAAATTTGAATAGCTGCAATTTAAGCGGTATCTTATAAAAAATATTTAGACAATGACAGGTGAAGGGTACAGGGGAAAAAAGATGAATGTCCAAAAAATCAGGCCGGGCAAAAACAATGAGAGTCGCAAGCGAATTTAAATTACACCGTACAGGGGCAGAAAGATGAACGTCCCAGCGGCCTGGGGAAAAGATGAATGCCCATAAGTAATATAGCAATCGCGCATAGTTTGTTTTGCTATTGCGCTGTCTTACTTTAGAACGAAATAATCAGTGTGCTGTTGGCCATACAATCGACAGTTGCATATTGTTTTTCCACTTGCTAACATATTTCGCAGTGAGGAAGAATGTGAAGTTTGCCTTTAAAACCCCGGAGGCCGTTCTGTGGCCCGGAGCCTGCGATAGGCATAAGCAGGAAGACGGTCTCTGTGGCCTTAGACAGGTAGACAGAGGAAGCAGTGGAGAGGCATTGGGGGTCGGTTGGTGGCTGTAGGCAGGCGAGGGACTTCGTGGAGGGGCCGGACAGAGATAAAGCTGTCTGGCTACTCGGTAGGAGTCGACCTACGCTTCGCCGCATCCTTGGGATGCTGACAGGCCACTGCGCCCTTAGAAGATACCTCACATTGATAGGGGTAGAGAGGGATCTCACTTGCCAGGAATGCAGCGAGGATGAAGAAACGTCCTACCACTACCTGTGTGAATGCGAGGCTTTTGGGAGTCTTCGAGCAGAATTTTTCGGATCGAGGACTCTGCAGAGGAACCAGGTAAGTACCGTCCATTTGAAGACCGCCACAGCTTTCATTTCGAGGTCGAGGCGGTTTGGCGACGGAACCGAGGAAGATTAGAGAATGGTTGCTGGGTTGCTGGGGTTGGCAAAAAGAGCCCATTGTAGCCTAGTTGCTTGGCGTTGGCCTCCCCACCACGGCTACTACTACTACTACTACTACTACCTTTAAAACCAAAGAAGCGAGCAACTTATGGACGTATGAAGGATGTTTCTAAGGCATTAAAATTACGAAGCCATGAAACAGGTACCAGTTGTAATTGTATCAGGTTAAAATGCTTTGAAAATGTCACCAAAGAAGAGAGGTTACAGATAATTAAGCAGTTTAATGAACTTACAACTCATGAACAAAACTTGCATCTGGGAGGTTTAATTTCAAATCACCCCGTTAAGCGGTACCGGAATAGGAAGAATAATGATGAAGATGTTGAATATCATTCATATTCGTATACATACAAAATTCGTGTACAGCGTGAGAATAAATCATTTGAAGAGCAAATATGTTACAAAGTGATGCTTTCTATGCATGGAATATCTGCAAAACGGCTTCAAAATATCCAGCAGCAGTTTCTTGGACATATTAGGCATGATGGGCGAGGTCAACATTCCATTCGAAAAAATCGACTCCCAGGGAAAGTTGCTAGTGCTGTGTGTGAGCATATTCCGTCGTTTAAAGGCCGAAAATCACACTACAGTGTCCATGACTCCCAACGGGTATATTTACCTGAAGATCTTAATGTAAAAAAGATGTTAAATACATGTTTTTGCAGCAAAATCCTGAAAAAACTGTTTCCTACGAAACCTATCGAACTATTTTTGTAACTAAATTTAATATAAGCTTTGGTTATCCACGAACGGATACTTGCAGTGCTTGTGATGAGCACAAGGCCAAGAAAATGAGTATAGAAAACGATCCTTCACAAAAAGAACCCTTATCTCTTTTGGAAACTGAACATAAACTGCATCTTCTAAAAGCTGATACGAGAAAGAGAGCAGCTAGTTTAAACCCGCAAAGAAGTACAAAAATGGAGGCAATAACGATGGACTTCCAGAAAATTTTGCCAGTGCCCAATATAAGTACTAATGACGTTTATTATAAACGTCAACTTTCATTTTATTCTTTTAATGTTCATGTACTGTCTACTGCCGCTTCAAATTTTTATACTTACACCGAAACTGCTGCAAAGAAAGGCTCAGATAAAGTAGCATCTATGCTATTTCATTTTATTTTTTATTTTTTAGATAACAGTGTTGAAGAGCTAGAAATTTTCTGCGATTGGTGTAGCAGTCAAAATAAGAATTATACCTTATTTCGTTTACTGCATTTTTTTGTCCATGAAACAAAACGCTTAAGAACAGTTAAGATGACGTTTCCAGTTCGAGGACATAGATATCTAGAGTGTGACCGTAATATAGGTTTAATAAACCAAAGAGCAACAGTAGAACTTCCGCGTGGATGGAATGAACAAATTCTGAGTGCTAGAAATTAAACCCGGTCCATTTCACGTCATTGATTGTGAAATGCAAGATATTTTTCGATCATGGCCTGACCACCTTTCTTTTATAAAAAGTGTCCATTTGAAACCAAACCTATCAAGGAGCTTACAGTATATACTGAAATGTCGAGAATGATAGAATATCGTGAATCATATAATGGGCCATGCACGACATATGTGGTGGTACCGCCTAAAAGAAAACAAAACAACCCCGACGTGTTTTTTTTTGTTCCCTCAGGGCTCGTCCGCGGCCTTGCCGCCCCGATAGCACCGCAACCCTTGGTTGATTGTGCATACCCTTAGTCTTACTCCACCCATTCCAAGATCACTGTGCCTTGAACTAGTCTGCACAGCGATTGGTAGGGTGAAGTTTTATATTGCTCTGTCTCCGGTCTAGAGTGACCGTAGATCAGTTGTCTTTTCCGGTCCAGAGCTATACACTCACACAAGATGTGCTGGGCTGATTCCTCCCCCTCGCCGCAGAGTCTGCATGCGAGGTCCCCTTCCAACCGCCCCATTTTATGCAGGTGTTTCTTGACGGCCATGTGTCCCGTCAAGAGACCTGTTGTGTTTCTGAGCTGTCCTCTGCTAAGGTTTAGCAGCTCCACGGCTCTCTTTGAACTGGGTCCGTCAATTATTGACTTCCCATGTCTGAGCCCTGGACAGTCCGCCCAGTACACCTTGTGTTGGTTTCTGACCCAGGACTTAATGGCTCCCCTGGCAGTGCTCTTTGACACGCCCAGAGCCGGTTCTGGTCCCATAAATGGTTCTGCTGACCCTCTCTTCGCGAGACTGTCAGCTTCTTAATTGCCTTTAACCCCCGAGTGACCCGGCACCCAGATGAGGGTCACCTCATTCTGCCCAGCCAGGTCGCTCGTCTCGTCTCGGCACTCACTCACCAGCCAGGAATTTACCCGTGGGCTACTTAGTGCCTTAAGGGCTGCCTGGCTGTCTGTGGCTATGAGGATCCGCTTGTTGGTGTAGCCCCTCCTCTTGTTCTCCCGCACACAGTGCAGGATGGCGTACATCTCGGCCTGAAACACCGACCCCGACGTGTTGCCTGCTGGCCAATTTGAACTGCCTGCTTTGAAATACACTGAACAAATTCCTATATCTATGAAGAAGTTTCAAAACCTTTAAGATCTAAAAAGATTCTGTGAAGATCCCAATGCATTACACCTTTCAAATTTACATATTTCTTAGCAGGCTTCTTTCTTATAATATTTACTATCTGTAAAATACAATTTTAAGGGCGATTAGGAATAACCCAACAAGGGTCATTTTCTGCTTGCAATTGAGCATAAGTATGCTAACCTTTCTCAGGTAGAAATGTGCAGCCTAAGCAATTTCAGCATTTTAAGTTAGTTCTTCTATAGACTCGAAACAAGCAACAAGCTTGTGTTAACATAATCACAATTCATTTTGTTGAGTTCTTATGGACTCTAAAGCATACCAAATAAGTAATCTTGTATGATTATACAGTTGTTATTAAACGTTAAGTGTTACCAAAATCAGCGTTTAATTTAACAAAACATAATCACGTCCTTCGAGTTAACCAAGAAACAAAAACAAATAAAATGTGGTACATCAGTACGAAACGTAATTAAACACATGTAAATTCTTTGAAAACTTGCCTTACAGCCGAACTGCTAGAGATGAAGACGTTTAAGTTATTTTAAAGTTACAGATATGTTGAATTGTAGTTTAAGTTAAATTTTTTAAACGCCCAGTATGTTGTTCTAATATTTTCGCATTACATAATATAGTAATATGCTGTACCTAAAATTGGGCACGTTTTCGTTTCATTACAAAAAGGTTATTTAGTATTTTTTTTTTATTAAGTCGGTACATGGCCTGTTTTTGCAATGCTCTGTGTGTTTTTTGTATACTTGTTTATTTCTTCACAGATCATATTTTTAAACCTAACATTAAATTTTCTAGTACATTATTTATGATACATTACTACCTTCCTACACCCACATTTTGTAATACTGCTATTAAAATATTCTTTTCTTACAGTTATTAAGAAAAATCGGTACAGTCAATAGGCAACAAAGAACTTAACACCTGTGTACATTAAATAAAAAATATTGGAACCAAATATACTCCTCACCTTAGATTGTAGAAGTCTTCAAATTTAAAAAACAGATTTTCTCGAAAACTCCTTTTTGTGACATTCATCATTTTTCCCCTATACCCTTCAAGTGTCATCCGCGATGCAAATTTTCTTTTTAACAATCGCACACCCCTTATATTATTGCATTTTTGCATTTTCCATCGAATTGTAATGCATGCTTGTTTTCGAGTTATTTCAATTGTTTTGCAACTTTTCACATTTTTGGCACATAAATACGGAGTTTTCACCAACAAAAATCGGAAATGCAAATGACGCATTCAGAGAGGTTTTTGTTTATATTATTTCATTAAAAAATCGAGATGCCATGCACCGGGCGCTCTCAAATAGTGACGGAATTGAAGAAATCAAACTGTCGTAACTCAGTTGTTTCAAATAGAACAGTCTCTATTTTGTGTTCCAAAAGTGAAGGGCATAATAATAAATATTTAATAATTTATTTAAAAAAATTCGGATTTTCGTGCAAAAATTGTTTGTACATTTTTATGCAAAAAACTTATTTGGACTTTTGTCGAAAAGCTTATTTGATGAACTATGGTACATTGTTTCTACTATGTAGGTTATACTGGCAACCAAATTTGATGCCTGCTTTCATTAAAAAATATATATTTGCTATTAAAAACATTTTTATAAAAATTCCCTACCATAACGCAGCTGCTGCGTCCAGACTTTTTTCACTTTGGTCATCATTGTATAACTAATATATGTATTATTGTAGTGGTCAGAGCTACAACTGTTGTATTTGCGATTAAAATTTTATATGTTGGGAAGTTTGGAAGCCTACGACATTTTCAATTGATTTTTCAAATTAAAGAAAATTATTTAGCTCATATTTTACCATTAGTGAAAAAAACAGCATTTAAGTTTTAAAAACTTTTCTGTTGACAAACAAAACCAGTTGCTATACAAACATTTTAATAGCTATTATGATTAATGAAGCACACTTGCATTTGTATGATCGCCCTTAAATTAAAGCAATACAATAATATCAAATGTTAAACAGTTACAAAAACAAGAATGCCTTTATAATAAGATTTATAACTATATGCATTATCTGGCAACATTTGAATCGGCTTAAACAAAGATATACGTATGAAAAAAGGTTGCCTTTTCATTGGCTGGTACATTTTGCTGCTATAGTTACCAGATGTATGACGTATTATACCACCTATGTGAAAACTTTACAGAATTATTACCGGACAAAATGCGTTGTAATAATAAAATTTACGTTACCAGTCACAAGTGCAAGTCTTCCAGCTAATGTTCCTGCCATTTTCTAAAAATGTTATCACTAAACTTCTCCAGACAAACCTGCGTCATAAAAATTCCAAATATATCACTGAACATTGAGTACTATCTAATCTATATGCACTATTTATACAATGTTGTCAAGGTTGGTGAACTGACCGTAAATCTAGTAACTACATTAATGGTAGGAAATGTCTAACCATCACTGTATACAGGCGATGTCGTCTTGTGATCGGATTCATGTTCTTCAAATATTGTTGACAGAAAGTTATTATACCTTATCCTAATATCTGCGACAAACTTTATTTCCTCTCAATATCTTTCAGTAAGTACCGTAGAGCGGGGCTAAGTGTGTCAAATTTGTTGCTTTTTTTCGATATCTCAAAAAATTACGATTGTTTCAATACGATTTTTATAATTTAGCAAGATTTTAGTTTGTGTTCAATAATTCATGGGCACACTCGATTTGTTTTTGACACTTACCCCCCGTTTTGCAAAGCTCGAATAAATATTTAACGGCCGGTTAGTTAATCAAAGCTTAATACAACCAATTACAGCTTCAAAATATTTTGTCATGGCAAAAACAACCCGAATCATAATCTGTGATTGGTCGTCTGAAACATTGATTAACTAATCGGCCGTTAAATATTTAATCCAGCTTTCACATTATATATATATATATATATATATATATATATATATATATATATATATATATATATATATATATATATATATATATATATATATTAGTGATTGGTTGTTATTTAACACCTGTTATTTTTTTAACGGTTGCCGCGCCGCAACGGTAACCACCTGTTATAGATATTTAACAATAACAGGTACAAAATAACGCTTTACACTAAACTGGAATTCGGACTCGAATTTGTTTCTTTTCCACTGCAACTAGCTTCGATGAATAAACATCGGTTTTCATCGGCAACTGTTAAATTTAACGGGATGAATGGACATGAGACTGGGAATGCTAAATATGTAAGGGTATGCTATGCAGTTAGAGCGGACTTTACTTCATAACATATTACTTAACACTTAATACGTTATTTATACTTGTGTACTCGCTCTCGCTCACAGATTTGGGAACGTAGGATACTATCGATGGACTATCCAGTTAAAAATAACAGATAAATAACTGAATCTGGTATTTTCAACGGTTATTATTAAATAACGTTAACAGGTTCAACTGTTAAAAGAAAATAACCGTTTTGCCCATCACTAGTATCAACTAAAATATTCTCTCTCTTACTAAATGTCCATAGAACTACATTCCACTATTCGCCTTCTATGATCGCTTCTTATACACCGACACTTACTGCTGACTCGCTTAATACTCTATGGTAACTTATTCTACACCATACTAATTCAATTCTGAACTAACCAGCTCTGTGTACCGCTCGCCTATTTATACTGTCTATAGAGATTCTAGACCTTCTATACTTTTCTACACCTGTCACTTCTGGTCCCTTCTAGAAATATATTTCCAGAGTGTTCGCTGTTACCAGCACATTACAACTGACCATAGAAGTAACAAAGTCCATAAACTTAATTCTGATAGACAAATATGACAATATGTATATTATTGGTATGCTGGGAGTTGGGGGCCGAGATAATAAACGTGAAACTATGAAAATGTTTAGTTAACGTATTTACACTTATGAAAATGTAAAAAATTAAAAGTATCTAACAATTTCTACTTACCTAAGAGGTTGAATATATGTATTACCTTATTGTGTCTGGTTTTTCTATTATGTCTTTGATTTTAACCTAGATTAACGTGATTTGGGTTTTTTCAATAGATGTTTAAGTAAGTTGAATATCGATGGTATTGTATGACGTTTTACTGTTTTTCTTCCAAAATAAATAAAATCATCTGGGCGAAAATGTTCTGAACAGATTTTTTAAGTTTCAGATGGCTGGAAACCTAGACGTTTCATCTCAACTAACCTCATTTTTAAGGTAGCTCGGTCAGTAGGAAAGATAAAATTGCCGTAAATTATTATTTAGACTGATCAGACTACAACTAGAACTTACCTATGATATGATTCAGTTTATCGACGCGATTTGTGTAGCCGTAGGCACAACAAGACATTACCATTTTGATTGTGTGGAAAACTCGATATGAAGTAACTATAAATACTAACTCAGCTAAACTACACTAAATTAGATATATGTTTATATAATACTGCTTACTACTAAGTATTAAGTACACTTGGAGAACACCCAAATCGCCACAACACATATTTCAGAGACCTTACGATCGTTTCGTTGACCATGTCAACATCTTCAGAGGAAGAAAATTCGGACAGAATTTTCTTCCTCTGAAGATGTTGACATTGTTAACGAAACAATCGTAAGGTTTCTGAAATATGTGTTGTGGCGATTTGGGTGTTCTCCAAGTGTACTTATCAGTGCTCATCACAGGTTCCAGTTTTCACATACTGCTTACTACCTACACAAAAACGTCCGTAAACAATGATTAATTTATAGAAAAAGACGAACACATGTGCATACTCCCATTCTCTAAACGTATTAAAATAAGAAAATAACTAAGTAACCTCATTGCAATACAACAGCTGATATTCCAGCGCCATTTCACTTCCACGTTGGAGTCAAATATCTTTCTATGGCGCAAGTATTTGTATTATAACATCCTTAGACAATAGGATTGCTTTGTCTGAGATAACATCGCAAGGCCCATAGAGATGTTCTATGCCAAAGTGACATTTGTCAGCGTATCTGTCATCTGTCACTGCCATAAGATTTTTGATATTTGAATACAAATTAAAAATAAAAATTATTTTAAATAAAAAGTGCCAGGTCGACTGCCGATAAGTAATAATAATTCAAAGAAAAAAATATATTTTTTACGTTTAGGTATTAAAAAGCAAATATGGCGCGACAATGGAACAAGTGTTTATTAATTGGTACTTTTGGTGTTGGTAGTTTCTTTGCTGGATCCTATTTCGGCAATAAAAAGTTTATTAACGGGGCTCATGCTTTGGATATTAAAAGTAGACCTGGTTTGCCAATTTTTGGAACAGTTTCCGCAGCTTCACCCGTACCAGCTGTTCCCACTGAAAATAATGTTAGTCGAGTTTCAGAAATAATGAAGTATGGCTTTCCTGGTCTGGATAATGTAAGATCTTTCGATAATTATGTGTTAAGTTATGATCGCCGAAATAGGGTAGCTCATTGGGTGTTTGAACACTTAAATGCTGCAACTGTCAAGAGCAATGATAAAGTTGATAGGTCTTTATGTGATTTTAAAGCTGATGAAAGTATTCATCCATTTTTCAGGTAATCCTTTATTACAGTACATTTATTCACACTAAAATATATACCAATTGCCTTCACTGTTTAAGTAAAAGGGAAGTCTCACCAATTAATGTTGACCATAAAAGACAAAAAAAGGGAGCTTTCTTTCATTTAAAACTGAGTGTGGTGTCCCGAGTTTAAAATTATTTCATAATTTCCGTTACTTATATAATAAATCTCCAAACAACTAAGTACACTCTTTTGTTTATATAGAAACTAGTCTTTATTTCTCAAGCTTTCCGTTACTTAATATAACATATATGTATATATATATATATATATATATATATATATATATATATATATATATATATATATATATATATATATATAATGTGTGGTTTTCAAACCCTGCAATAGTTTTACTGCTAATATGAAAACGTCATTATTTTAGGGCCGATAATGCTGATTATAAAAAGTCTGGTTATGACAGAGGGCATTTGGCTGCAGCTGGTAATCATAAAGCTAATCAAAAATATGTTGAACAGACATTTTACCTTTCTAACATAGCCCCACAAGTAGGAGAAGGCTTCAACAGGGATTACTGGAACAAGCTGGAGAGATATGTTAGGAAATTAACCAAAGTATATACGAATGTATATTGTTGCACTGGACCTCTTTATCTCCCTCGGTAAGAAAATTGTAACCAAGTGAAAATATTAGGAACACTTAAGTATCCTCACAAGCTAGTAACACATATTTTTTGTATAATTAAGAAAAATTACCAAAGCACATACAACATTTTATAACCACTGTCAAGCAGAGGTGTGTCAGATTGTGATAGGAGATAGTAAATAATGCTCAGATTTGTAGTCAACTTTCCAATTACAATTTTTTTTGCTAACATAAGCTACAGTAGGACAAAAGCTGTAAATGCATTCATTTGGTATGCCTAAGAAATTATTCCCACTTCATACAGTTAGGCAGAAAAATATAAAGGAAAACCTTAAACGTTCGTTATCAAATATGTTTTTTGGAGTTCCGTATGTATTCAATTATACATGTTAATAACACTTAAATATAAAAATTCAATTTGTTCATGTTTTTGTAGTTTGAAATTAAAATTAGTATTGTGAGTATCCTGCATATGGTCCCCTGTGAGTCCGGGGACTAAGTAAAAGAATAGGCCCAAGGTAACTCCTTCCTGTCGTAAAAGGCGACTAATTGGAATCAAACACTGGCGGGGGTCTTGTCCGTGTGGCCCTGGAGGGAGGCGGATATCTCTGGGGAGTGATGTACACCCGGATTTTGAGGCCTCCACTCTGGGCTTAGAAATGAATGGTTGCCCGCGCTTGGTTGTTACTCGGGAGCGGGGTTCCGGAAGGGTGCCGCCTTGGGTTGAGTGCTGGCAGGTGTCGTGTGTCTAGACGACCCGGGAGGGGGGGGACAGCTCTGATGAGTGGTAAACACCCGGAGTTTGGGGCGCCCACTGTGTGCTTCGGAACGGACGGACGGCCTTGCTTGTGCGATGCTCGGGAGCGGGGCTCGATGGGATGTCGCCTTGAGTCTAGCACTGGCGGGTGTCTGGTCTAGACGAATCCGGAGGAGAGCTGAGATCTTTAGGGGTGGAATAAAACTAAGGGTTGAGGCCTCTTCTGTGAGCTTCGAAACGGACAAACGACCCCACTTGGATGCTGCTCGGATGCAGGACTTCATGATGCTGCACCGAGTCAAACAGTGACGGATGTCTGGTACAGACGAACTCGGAGAGAGGTTGTCTCTCTTTGAGCTTTGAGACGGGCAAGCGACTTCGCTCAGATGGCAGTACATCTGTCAAACAAAGTTTCACCTCACAGGTGTCGTCTCCTGTCGGAAGCTCGATTTTTTGGGTGAAATTTAAGCTAACGCTGGCAGGTGTTGGACCTGGACGAACCCGGAGGTGGCTGGGGTCTCTAGGGGTGGATTACACCTGGAGACTTGTGCCTACTCTGTGAGCATCGATACAGGCTAACGACCTCGCCTGGATGCTGCTTGAAGGCGGGACTTCATGATACCGCCTCGAGTCAATCAAACACTGGCGGGGGTCTGGTGCAGGTGAGGCTGGGGGGAAGCAGACATCTCTGGGGAGTGATATGCACCCGGAGTTTGGCGCCTCCACTGTGGCCTCAGAGACTGACAATTGGCCTCGCTTGGTTGTTACTCGGGAGGTGGGTTCCAGATGATACCGCCCTGAATTGAGCCCTGGCGTGTGTCGTGTGTCTAGACGTCCCGGGTGGCTCTGATCTCTGATGAGTGGTAAACACCCGGAGTTTGGAGCCCATACTGTGTGCTACGAAACATACGAACGGCCTCGCTGGGGTGATGCTCGGGAGCGGGACTCGATGGGATGTTGCCTTGAGTCTTAACACTGTTAGGTGTCAGGTTTGGAAGAGCCTGAGGGGAGCTGAGATCTCTAGGGGTGGATTACAACTGGAGATTAGATGCTGCTCGAGAGCGGGACTTCATGATACCGCCTCTAGGCAAACACTGACAGATGTCGGGTCCAGACGAACTCGGAGAGAGGTTATCTCTCTTTGAGCTTCGAAACGGGCAGCGACTTCACTCAGATGGCAGTACACCTGCCAAACAAACTTTCACCCTCAAGAAAAGATCGACTCCCTCAGGGAGCTGGAATTGATGGGTGAAATCTAAATAATTAGACGTGAGCCACAATAGACCTAGGGTCGCGGTGGAGGGACTGGAATAGCCCATTCACAATAAAATCTAATCTAATGTAATATAATCCTGCATAGGGAAAAAATAAGTTAGTGCCCTACATTAGGAGGCCTAACATGTTACCTAAATAATAGCTGACCGGCTGTCAGAGCTTTTTTTTCCCCTAAGAAATTGTTTATGTCCAATTATAGTTCCTGGACCTGGACGGGTTTGACTTAACATTGTTTGTCCTTGTCTAGGTGACAAAAATGATCACGTTTCAGACAGTTGTTGGCTTACCTGTTTAATTGTGTATCCATGAAGAGACCACAGCTGTTGTTTTTCAACTTTAAGTACACTAACCTGCATGAGAAATTAAATCAAAAAGAATTTGTTTACCTGAAAGCATGCAAAAAGCAGGTACATACTTGTTAAAGAAAGAATGATAAAACTAGTTTTTATCAGTCATACGAAAACGTGCTAACATTTTCAGTTTTACCTAATCTGTTATTTTTTATGTTCAGTGTCTGTAACACTTAATCAACATTTCTCCTTGTTCCATGAAACATTGCATATTCGTCTAAGCCCGACATGCTGTTAAATCTCACCGACACAGCTAGCGCTAATAAGTACACTTGGAGAACCCAAATCACCACAGCACATTTTAAAAAGACCTCACGATGGTTTCACCAACCAAGTTAGGGACATCAGATGAGGAAAACTTCTAAACATTTGATGACCAGAACTGTGTTTATATTCTGTGCAGGTACTGGGCCTTAGATACTTAAGGGTGGTTCAAACAAACAAACTTTCACTGCTGGTTCACCGGAAAGTCCTCTATCTGAATTCCGTTTCTTTATTGCCACCTTCCTTGTCGGCATATTTTGTAAAGTGATAGATCAAAAAACTATACTTAGGGGGAGGTGCTAAATTCATGTAACTTTTGTTATTACTGTATTTAACAATATATATATATATATATATATATATATATATATATATATATATATATATATATATATATATATATATATATATATATATATATATATATATATATATATATATACAGTGGAACTTCTATAACTCGAACTTCTCCAAGTCGAACTACTCGAATTTCTTACTAAACACATTGAATTTTGAACAGATTTTAGTGCTATTTAATCTCTGTAAGTCGAATATTCTATTATCTCGATTATTTCTGTAAATGAATGAAAATTTATATATATATATATATATATATATATATATATATATATATATATATATATATATATATATATATATATATATATATATATATATATATATATATATATATATGTACAGTGGAACTTCTATAACTCGAACTTCTCCAAGTCGAATTACTCGAATTTCTTACTAAACACATTGAATTTTGAACAGATTTTAGTGCTATTTTATCTCTGTAAGTCGAATATTCTATTATCTCAATTATTTCTGTAAATGAAAGAAAATTTATATATATATATATATATATATATATATATATATATATATATATATATATATATATATATATATATATATATATATATTAATATGTACAGTGGAACTTCTATAACTCGAACTTCTCCAAGTCGAATTACTCGAATTTCTTACTAAACACATTGAATTTTGAACAGATTTTAATGCTATTTAATCTCTGTAAGTCGAATATTCTATTCTCTCGATTATTTCTGTAAATGGAAGAAAATTTGGATACTCAAACAATTTTTTATTGTACAAAACATCAACATTGATGTTGAAAAAATGAATGTATGTTGTCAGAAGTTGATTCTACAAAACGCCAAACACAACCTTTATAAACAGAGTGCACACTCATTTGGAAAACTGAGAAAACCGGGAAAAGTCAGGGCATTTGTAAAGGGAAACATTTTGTCAGGGAAATCAGGGAAAAAATGAGAAAAATAGTGAAAATTGACTGAGAGTCGGGAATTTTTATCCATGTCAGGGAAAAAGTATTTATTTATGATAGGTGCATATTTGTATAAAGTAGCGTTTTCGTTTGTTTGTAAGGAAAATTGTGTATGTTTTATAAATGTAATTTTGGGGAAGTGTGTTTTCCCCCATGAGGCGAAGACCTACTGTATTCTGTAGTAGTGTGTTCACATTTTGGGGGTAGATTGTAGAAGATCAAAGTCAGGGAAATGGGTTTTGGCATGTCAGGATAATCAGCGAAAAGCCAGGGAAATTGTTTTGCTGTTTTTAATGGGAACCCTGATAAATCGCAAATGCAATTAATATTTACGACTGTTCAGTCATAGTTTAATGATGTAATAAGCTAAAGACTTGAAAATTTGCATACAACGTTGAAATTTGTTAAATATTTATAAATTTGACATAAACGTCAGAATATGTCAAAATCAGATGGGCGTTCACGCAAAGTGATTTTTGACAGTTAAAAAAACAAGGAATGAAAATAAAAGAGAATGCTTTGGAAATAAAATTTGGAATTATTAGATGTAAATACTTGACAAATTCTCTTGTATTTTGTTTTGGAAGAAGGGTGGACGCTATAAGGCTTTACTCTCCGAAAACAGTAAAAATTTTGAATAAATTAAAGTAAATAATATGTAAATGTAGTATTGAAGCCTAGAGGCCAGTACAAACTAATTTTTAAGTGAATGATTATGTGAAAAGTGCTCAAAACGACATTGTAATTCTGATATAAAAATTCAGGGACGCTACACAGCGTCAGTTTTCCGAAAATATTATTATACCAGATAATTTGTGAAAATTAATAGCCGGATAATGTATAACTAGGTCAAGGACCATTGATAAACGCATGTGAGTGAACTTTACAGTGTAAACCACATAATTAAAAGTGTAATCAGAGAAGAAGCTACATACCTGGTTGTTGCCATAGAAACCAGAACTGTTTGGATACGAACAATTCGTTGCTAGGTACAAGATTGATGCATTTTTGTGTACAAACCACAATTGAAATTGAAGGGGGAAACCAGATCTCTATTAAATAATAGTTTAATTAGAGTGTCTTGAGCTGCATCCTATAAAATTATTTTGAAAATCACAGGCTGTCTCATAAGTATAGTATAGTATAGTATGTTTATTGATTTAAATTTTACAGTATGTTCCACAAATAAGCATAAGCTTGTGCTGGCAGTTAACACAATTTTATTTTATGTTCCAAACTAAACTAAGTCGTGGTGACAGACGTGTCTTTTTTAATGTCCCTTATGTTATTGAATTTTTGACATTGCCATCGAATTATAATGCATATTTGTAAGAAAAAAATGTATATTGCTTCACCATTTTCAAGTTATTTCAATTATTTTGCAACTTTTTGAATGTTTGGCACATATGAAAAATTGTGTTACTGCGTTTTTACCAATACATGCCGAAATGGCATGAAAATCACGCATTCGGGGAGGTTTTTGTTTGTATTACTTGTCGAGATTCCATATACAGGGCACTCTCAAATAGTGGCCGTAACTAAATTTTTTCAAATGGAGCAGCTTGTATTTTATGTTTCAACTTTTGTATAACACTCCTTATACCTAAAGTGTCTAGTTTTTGGAATATTTACATTTATAATCGCAAACCATGATTCATGTGATACATGACAACCAAAGTCATGGATAAATGACAGGTCTCGCACTGTTTGTCATTAATTATTAACAACTAAATCCTACAGATAATTTTTATACTTATATTAGAGTTCATATGAATATGATACCTTGTTTCTACTGCAAGGATTTTACTGTTAACCAGCCTTTTATTAAAACAAAGACATATTTCCATTAAAAACACTTTTATGGAAATTCGCTACCATAACATACCTGCTGCGGTCAGATTTTTAAAATTTGTTATTTATTGTAGAAGAGAGGCTAATGGAAAAAATTATGTAAAATATGAAGTGATTGGAGCAAAGCATGTTGCAGTCCCAACACATTTTTACAAGATTGTAATTGGAGAAACAAGCGATGGCAGACTAGAAATGGAATCTTATGTTATGCCAAATCAACCAATAGATAGCAAAATACCATTAACCAGCTTCCAGGTATGTGAACATTTAACTTGTCTTCACCTCCTCGGTATAAGTGTTCTAATTTGTTTTGTTTTTAGGTCCCCCCTGAAACAGTAGAGAGAGCTGCTGGTCTTTTGTTTTTTGACAATGTGTCAAGAAATAAAATTAGTACAATCAATGGAAAAAAGAATGCATGATGTACTTCATTAGTTAGTTCAAGTTATATAAATTAATTAAGACCTTAAAAAGTGGTGCAATATTTTTTTAAATGCCATGTATGAAGTGGGTTGAGAATTTAAGAATTCATAGCCTGAATACTTTTCCAAAAAGTGTTTATTTAAGTTTTAATATAAAAATTATATATAGAATAATGATTTAGCAAATGTATGTATTAAAATAGCTTTATAACTGTTTTGTTTGTGAATTATATATTTAAATTTTATTGTCTTTTTATGTTTCACTACTGTTCCGGTTTTGGTCTAAAAGTTAAACTGCTGTGATGTATGAAATTTCTAGGGGGTAGACTACAAAGACCAGAAAAAAGGGCTGCAAATCGAATCATGATGATTTCCACATCGCTGTTAAAATGTACTCTCCTCAGAAAGACTCTCATGAAATGAATTTGGGGTATATGACTTGACTAAAAAGAAAATATTAATATTTCTGTACCCAAAACTTCTGAAACAATGTATTACTTGATTTTTAATAGAAAAATGTCAATTTTCCCCTAACAACCCCATATTTCTTCCCTTTTTCTGTACTTAATAATCTGTAATTTTTTCCAAAACTATAAATTTATAATCCACCCCTTCACCTTTAACCGCTACTTCAATTTAATCACAGAATACCAGATGAGTGATGAAATTGAAAGCTTTCTAATAAACAAACCGTAAGACTTATTACTCGAGTTTAACGAAAAAATGTCAATTTTTGCCAAATGACTCCTTATTTATTCCCTACCTGCTGGAGCGATTTTACAAAAATCAATCCCAGCTGTAGTGATTGGTCGTTATTTAACAATCTGTTATTTTTTAACGGTTGCCGAGCCGCAACAGTAACCACCTGTTATGGATATATAAAAATAACAGGTACAAAATAACACTTAACACTACACTAGAATTCGGACTCATATCTGATTATTTTCCACTGCAACTAGCTTCGAGCTTCGATGAATAAACATTGGTTTTCATCGGCAACTGTTAAATTTAACGGGATGAATGGACACGAGACTGGGAATGCTAAGTATGTATGGGTATACAGTATAGAGCGAACTTTACTTCATAACATTATACTCAACACTTTATACTTGTGTGCTCGCTCTCGCTCACAGCTTTGGAAACATAGGATCGCCGGTAAGCATACTGATAAAGATGACCGGTGAACGACAATCGAAAATGTAACTAGAGATTCTTCTAAGAAAGAATAAAAGCATAATGTAATAAACCATATGTACAGAATAAAGGCAAATTTCTTGAGAGCTGCAGTGTGTTGCAGTTGCAGTTCTTAGAATCACTCCCTTTGTAGTGTAGTAGTGTATAAAGCATTTATTTGTTGAAGATAGTGCTGCCTTGCAATAAAAGTTCTAACGTCCCAAGACGTGATAATTCTTGCTGTGGCATTGAAATTTGGGTAAAGACCCCTAATAAAATAAATTTGTGAGAAATGACTAGTTTATAATTCCTAAAACATCTAAGTAAGTAAATACTTATAAAAGACTTCTTTCTAATTTCTAAAAGTTTCGCTTCAAAGTGGCAACAGATTTACGACACGCTTATTATAATTTCTTAACCCTTTGTTTGATATCGACAAAAATTTAGATTTATACACTACGTGAAATTACGGGGTAAAAATACAATGCAGCCAGCTTCCGGTTTTGCGGAAACTCCATCAACTTTTATTAATTTTTTACCAAATTATTACTAGTGATGAATACCCAAAAAAAAAACATCATTTTTTTATAAAAAATTTATTGTTTTAAACATAAAACAAAAATATTTTTTATTTTAAACATTATGGCTGCATAGTATAGTAAACAATATAATTATGTTTCAGAGAATTAGAGATATCTAAAGTTTTTGCTCTATCCACATTGTTCCATAATTATTTTTGTCTTTTTATTCAAATTAATCACCTTCACACCTCAGGCTGGATCAACTGATAGTTACATCGCCCTGGGATTGAACCCGTGTAGCAGCGAATCTCCTTTAGCCAACTACACCACCGGACGGGTTCAGTTACTGTTACTACGTCTACGTGGAATTCTTAATAATTCATAGTTCATACATATAACAGTAAAATATGCTATCGATCGACTATCTGGTTCAAAATAGGTAACAGATAAATAACGGAACCTGTTAGTTTCAACTGTTATTATTAAATAACGTTAACAGGTTCAACTGTTAATAGAAAATAACCGTTTTGCCCATCACTATTAAGAAGCCTACGGGTAAAAACAGATGTCAGATTGTGTACAACACCAGAATACATTTAAATGATCAGTTAATTGCCCCACAAACTACAAAAATCATTGTTTACAATAGTGATGTGGTGCAATCCCCAAAGATGTACAATAAACTGACAGTTATTATCAAAAAAATCTTGTTCTAATTCCTTTTGTGAAAAATGCCCAAAACTCAATTTTCTATGAAGCTGAAAAATTAAATTTTGCTGTATCTGTAGATAGTGTAAGTCTCTTTAATAGAAACTTGTATTACAAATTTTATTATATATAAATATGTCACAGTGACAACTTGCAATTTTAGTTCCTAAAATGTTTGAAAATATTATTAAACTAAAGTTGAAAGAAAACTATTTTGGAGTATAAAATGGTTGGGAAGTTCAAAGGATGTAGACGAAATATTGGAGGTACTAATAACTTAGAATTGGTTGAATAAATTGTAAATTTGAAATACCGAATTTTTACAGCAAGAAATGTCAGTGTCAATAGGATTTTGATATGTTTCAGTTTAATATTTTAACCAAATCGCATCAATTACAGCCACAAGTTTGTAACTTCTATGTAAGATGCACTGTATAATTTTAATGCATATAAATAAATAAATAAATTAAAGTTATACTTACAAAAGATTTCCAGAAGGAAACTTGATTCATATTTAGAAATGTAAAATATCTGCCAAATTATAAACGCGTTAGTTCTAAATAAAGGAGTTAGTTTTAGTCAACCTAAACAAACCGATTTTTTCAATATCAATAATAACAAATGTCTGCTGAAAATTATAATTTCAGACTCAAAGGTGGCAAAGTTATTCAGGTGTTTTAAACAAAAATGAAATCTTGTTCAAAACATATGAAATCTGTGCACTATTGTTCAAGTGTCAAAATAAAACAAAAATAAGGAATCTGAAGAACGAAGAGCAAATCCTTTACGGCTTGTCACAAGATGCAATTTCGGGAAGCAGCAATTGCGTTATGGTAAGAAATTTTCATTAAATGCTTCAAATTTGTACAACCCAATTTTCTATAAACCTAGAAAGTTGAGTTTTCATGGAGTAGGGTATTTTCGAGGGCAACATACCAACCAAATTTGAACAAAATAACTTGGTTATTTTTTTGTTACAAATTTTTTTTTGAATTTATTTTTATTTTTTAAACTGGTCCGGTAGGGCTGGCGTACGCTGCATGCTTCAATGGGAATGTAATATAACAATCAGGCCAAGGTATCCATGTAAAGAAGGTAGGTCAAATTCGACCGGGACGATCGAATATAAGAGGGGGACAGTGTAACATTTGTCTATGAGAATTACGTTATACACTTTATTATTCTGTGGTCAGATGTCGGTTATAAATTGTGTTGGTAAGAGCGAACACTCTGGAATTATATTTCTAGAATGGACCAGAAGTGACAGGTATAGAAAGTGTAGAAGATCTAGAATCTCTATGGAGAGTATAAAGAGACGAACGGTACATAGAGTGAGTTAGTTCAGTATTAAGTCAGTGTAGTGTAGAAAGTGATCATAGAGTATTAAGCGAATCAGCAGTAAGTGTTGGCGTTTAAGAAGCGATCATAGAAGGCGAATAGTGGAATATAGTTCTATGGACATTTAATAATAGAGATAAATATTTTAGTTGATACTGGTGTTGGAAAATAGTGGCTTATAATAAATTAGTAGTTTGAAAAGCTGTGTTTTGTTACTCAACGAATCCAGAACCCCGTAGAACGTAACAATACTTACCTACCTTAATTATGTCTTCGTCAAATATAAAATAAAATGCTTATTTTAGCAAAAGCCTACGTGCTTATGACACAATAAAAAGAAATAAAATAAAAAAGATGCCCGTTACAATATACTTACCTACCTTAATTAGGTCTTTGTCAAATATAAAATAAAATGCTTATTCTAGCAAAAGCTAGAGTACAACCTCGTCTAAAATTTATGTCGATATAGGGTGGGGAGGTAGGGTATTGTTTACATTTAATCCATCGGTTTATGAACTGGAATAGGGAAATGTAATATTTATAACTTTTGTTTTAGGTTTTTTTCTAATTTATTAATTATATAACTTGTTTATAGAAGCTTAATAACAAGGACTAAAATTCACGAGCATTAAAATACTTATTTAATTACGGGATACTACACATTATGTAACGAGAGGGTTGAATATCCCGCTACATGCATCGTCAAATTTGATTGGTTCCTCTTACTGTCAGACTTGAAGCGATGGCTAGTCTAATTTCTCGTTGGCGCTGAAGAATTAAAATAAGTTTATGCAGTGATAATATTATAATATGGATCCTTGTAAACCGGTAAAAGGAATATGGGTTACTAAGTTACGGCTCGCGTTGCTAAGTAATATATGCGGCACCTAGCAACCTAGGATACACAATGTAAATTGCTCTCTCATTCAACGAATCCAGAACCCTGTAGAACGTAACTATATATATATATATATATATATATATATATATATATATATATATATATATATATATATATATATATATATATATATATATATATATATATATATATATAAACATATAAAAATTGAAACTGACCCTGGATATGGATTCTAGGGGTGCTAGTTCGCGCTTATTGGAAAAAAATTTGCAAGGTCTCGCCATAGATACCTCTCTATTAGTGAATTTTTTTAAAATAAAAATTCACTAAAAGTAAATTTTTCTTCATTACAAAAATCGGAGTTTTGGGATTTAAGATATTTATAATTTGCTAATTTAGGATGAACTTTATTTCTATTTTTTTCAGCACACACAACACTAAAGTGGCCAATTATGTTACACAAATGACACCGGGAATCTTTAAAAAAACACATTTATTTTCAGTGTGCTTAGTCTTACCACAATGCCGGCACCTCTCTTGCTTGCCCTTAAACTCTTCACCATTATTAGCACATTTATTAATTCCAGATTGGAACTTTGGATCTTGATACTTGCCTTTTGTTTTTCTGACCATTTCAGTGCTTCTAGATGCAGGTGATACTAATGCATGATTTAATTCAGCTGCCTCCAAACTGATTGCTAGTTCATATGCATTTTGATATGTTAGAAATTTCTCAGAAAATGGGCGTTGGTGTATTGCTTCATTTTTTAATCCCAAAATAAGTTGATCTAGTAAATTATCATCCAGTGTCTTCTTGAAATTGCAGAATTTAGAAACCTTCTTCAGACAAACAACATATATTCAGGAATAGTGTCATTGGTGTGCTGCATTCCTTGACGAGATTTGTACCTTTCAGCAATTTCAGATGGCTGTGGTCCCCAATGATCTTCCATTAGCTTAACAAGAAAATCAAGGAGCTTTTCCTCTTGTTTTTCTTGCCTACACAAATCACATCGTAAATCAAATACTTCAGCTCCCATTACCGTTATGAGAATGGCTGTCTGATTTTCTGCAGATACCTCAGTTACTTTAAAAAATTGTTTGTCGTGCAATATACGACATCAACTTTTTAACGTGCATTCGAAATTCTTCAACTTTTCCGATAGCACTCATATTTAATTATTTAACTTGTATGACTATTTTAATCTGATTTATTAAACAAGTATTGTCCTCATCACCATGTAATATCTTTGGAAAATTTGAGTTGTAATTTTATTAACAAACTGAATCGCAAAAATATAAAGTACAAATTAAATGAAGGTTGAAACTTAATTGCTTTATTCTGTATTTCATGAATTCTTATCATTATGACTACCGAGAAAATGCTAACATAAATAAATAAATGTACGCTAATACAATATACCACATCTGCTGGCGGTTTTCGATAAATTGGAGATTACACCTTGTTGGAAGTAATCAAAAAGTGATACATTTTCTTGCATTAAATATGAGAAAATACATAATTATAATATATGTTCAAACTGTCTTCCGTTCGCTTCAACAATAAAAGCTTGAAATTGTTTTAGTAGTTCCCTTGTACATGATTGTCTTATCATATCAGGAATAATGTTATGGCACGCTCCTCTTATCCTATTTTTAAGATCATTAGCATCTGTTGGCTGAGAAGTGTACACCATCTGCTTAATATAACATAGGAAGAAATCTAGAGGGGTGAAATCAGAGGAACGAGGTGGTCACCTTATAATAGGTGCTCTATTGCCAATCCATTTATTAGGGATCTCTCATTCAAGTAATTTGTCATAATTCTGTTGTTGTGTGCTGGCGCACCGCCTTGTTGCCAGAACATTGTCGCACGGTCAGGAGGAATGTCTTCTAGTAGTTGAGGGAGTTTTCAAGTAAATCTACATACCTCTCCCAATTCAATGTATTCTCGAAAAAATAGGGACCTACCAGATGCCCATGTAATAATCCGCAACACACTCTGGTGCCCCACATTGTTTGGAAATAGGTTTCTTGACCCAGTTGGAATTTTCCACTGACTAGTAGTGAGAATTGTGATTTATCATCCCATTTTTGTGAAATCTATTCATCACTCCATAAGATTTTCTCCAATGTGTACTGTATGATCCTCTGAAAGAATAACTTATAAAAGAGAAATAAATTTCAGCCTTTGTTCGTAGTCTGTGAGAGAAAGTGTTTAAACAATACACATTTTTTAAGGATGGTATTTTTGTGATTTGAGGATCCTATGTACACTGATCTTGCTAATTCCAATTCCTAGAGAAATCTCTCTGATGAAAGCTTTTGGATTCAAATTTATGTAAGCTAATACGTTTATCAAAAGTTCATTTCTTACAGGTGGCTCATGATGGGAGGGTTGTATCGATCTCAGAAAATAATCAGTCCGTATTTTTGCCCCAATCAAGTGAAACGTGCATTCTGCTGGTGTGCGACAATCTGTTGGTACATCCCCTGGTATGATGTCCATTCTTATAACACTTACCATATACAAGTAAAATGTATACATTTATTGGGTGTGAAAGTAAAAGGCATTAAATTATGAGACAGTACCTACAAAAGTAATTAATTGTAGACAGTGATGCATGTGAGAAATAAAATTTGGACAAAACAAAGCCATCTAGATATCCTGTACAAGTAACACAGAATCAGAGACATGAAAAGTGTAATCTCCAATTTATCGAAAACGGTCAGCAATAGGTAAAGGATATAGTACAGGAAAAGTGAGTACAATTATTCGTAGATATCAAAAATGTTGAAATATACAGGATGTTCTATTTGACATTAAAAATTTCATGGTCACTTCCGGTATGACCGGAAGTTGTTTGTATTCCACAATATGCTCTTCAAATATTGTGTCATTATATCTGCCCACTGAATTTCAATTATTATAAGAGCTACAGCCTGTCGAATAAAAGCTGGAATACCAGTATACAAAAATCTAAGTACAATATATAAGACCTTTATTCAGTCTTTTGTTATTGTGTTGTTTACAGAGACCTTCTATTAGCAGAATAATCACTGGTCACATTTAAAAATATTTTCTCCAAAGTGTTTTACCATCTTTTGTGTCCCAACAAGAGGTAGAATTTTGACTTTTAAAGTAAACACGTTTAATATTTTGAAACCTTACATTTTTTAAATTGTTTATACTTTATAAACTAGGCCGTTAATTATGGAAGACGACATCAGAGAAATGGCTTTGGTTGCAGACATGCCATCTTTTGACAAAATTTTCTATCACCTTGTGGCATAATTGCGGCTCTGTCTCATTAATATGTTGAATTACATTCTTCAACATTGGAACTGTTCGAGGTTGATTGACATAGACCCTCTCTTTGAAGAAACGCCCAAAGGAAGAAATCTAGTGGTCATATCACACAAATTCGGCCGCAAGGTCTGGTCACCACAGAGAGGTTACATGGCGAGGAAACTTTGCATGTAATAACTGCATTGTTTCATTGGCAGTATGAGTCAATCCTAGTCAATTGGTTCCATAAAAAATTGTGGTAACGAGCACCATTGGTAGTTACCGCAACTTCATCAGCGTTTTTGTAAAAGTATGGTCCTATCACTCCCCAAGCCCAGAAACCACACTAAACAGTAACTATTGGGGGGTGCATTAGCTTTACAAATATCAAACGGGGATTTTCAGAACACCAAATACGACAATCTTGCTTCCATCCAATTGAAAACTTGATTCATCACCATCAATTCTTCCTTGTTTTAACACCTAATTCGCAAAACCATGCCGTTGTGCATGGTTGGTTGGCATTAATTGTTGTGTCACTTGGATTTTATAGGCGTGCAGATGAAGATCCTTTGTCAAAATTTATTGGACAGTGCTTTTAGACAATTGCATTTGTTGAGCACAATGTGGAATAGAAGTTCTTGGATTCTCAACAATACTCTCTGACACTGTCTATGTTTACCTGGGAACAACCACAGGTCTATTCACATTACAAACTAAGCTTGTTTGTTCAAATTTATTATTCAAAGCTTCAATTGTAGGACAAGGAGATGATGGGTGACCAGAATAATTACAGAGTTTGCCTAAAATTTCCCCCATTTTCGTACTGAGTTTTAATAATCTTAATTCATTGCTCGATTGAATAGCGCTCCATAACTTCAAATGGCAATGAATATTGATGGTAATTATGAAATTTTGACAACTGTCAGTTGACAGAAGGAAAATGATGCCAACTTTGAAATTCAACCTCTCACTGGAGGTGGAAATAAAGTAATACTTACTGGCAGTACAAGTTATATTTATCACATACATAAGACCTTCCTTCAGTGTGCCTTGCTGTTCTGTGTATTATTAACCAAGAGTTTCTAATAGTATATAAATCATACTGGTGACATTTAAGAGGCCACTCTTTGGTGTTTTGTTTTTGTGTGCCGTGTTAACTGAGACTTTATAGCAGTACAATAATAGCATTGGTTACAGTTGAAAGGCCTCTCTTCTGTGTGTCTTGCTCTTATGTGTTGTGTTAACCGAGACTTTTCCACAGTACAATAGTCACACTGGTCACATTTAAAAGGCCTTTCTTCAGTGTGTCTTGCTTGTATGTGTCGTGTTAAGTGAGCCTTTGCAGTACTACAATAATTGCACTGGTCACAGTTAAAAAGTCTTACTTTAGTGTGTCTTGCATTTACGTGTTGTGTTAGCAAAGACTTTTCTACAGTACAATAATCACACTGGTCACATTTAAAAGGCCTTTCTTCACTGTGTCTTGCTGTTATGTGTCGTGTTAACCCACACTTTTCTACAGTACAATAATCACATTGGTCACATTTAAAACGTCTTTCTGCAGTGTGTCTTGCTGTGATGTGTCGTGTCAACTGACAGTTTGTAACAGTACAATAATTGCACTGGTCACATTTAAAAGGCCTTTCATCAGTGTGTTTTGCTGTTATGTGTCGTGTTAAGTGAGCCTTTGTAACACTGCAATAATTGCACTGGTCACAGTTAAACATTCTTTCTTTCGTGTGTCTTGCTGTTATGTGTCGCGTTAACATAGACTTTTCTACAGTACAATAATCACACTTATCACATTTAAAACGCTTTACTTCACTGTGTTTTGCGGTTATGTGTCGTGTTAGCTGAAACTTTGTAGCAGCAGAATAATTGCACTGGTTGCATTTAAAAGTTCTTACTTTAGTGTGTCTTGCTGTTGTGTGTCGTGTTAACTGAGACTTTTCAACAGTACAATAACCACACTGATCACATTTATAAGGCCTTTCTGCAGTGTGTCTTGCTGTTTTGTGTCGTGTTAAATGGGATTTTCTAACAGCACAATAATCACACTGATCACATTTAAACAGCCTTTCTTCAATGTGTGTTGCTGTTATGTGTTGTGTTAACAAAGACTTTTCAACAGTAATGTAATCACATTGACCACATTTAAAAGATATTTTTTCAGAATGTCCTGTCTCTATCTGATAAAATTTAAAAGGCTTTTCTCCAGTGTGCTTCGGCTGTATAGATTGTGGTGCGTAGTTTTTCCAGGCAGTTCTGTAACTGCATGTGTTGGAATTGTAAAAACATTTTGCATTGTCTTTTAATTTTGTACCCACTTCATTTTTCACTGATGCATCATTCAGATCCACAAAGTCATGATTACTGTGACCTGCGCAGCCATGGTCCAATGTTTCAATTTTAAAATCTTCTATAATAATTTCACTCTTAATAAAAACACTTTCAACTTTTTCATCCATTATCTGTCCACCTGTAACAGCTTGAAAACCCCCAGTGATCTCCTGGCTTACTTCATCTATATTAACCTCACCTACAACATTATAACCTATATCACCTTCTAGTTCCTCTGAACACTGTCCTTCAATATTCTCCACTTTAACAGTCAAAGGCGTATATTCCGTCTTGTGTTTCATTTCCACAGTCGCTCTGCACTGGTGCTCAAGGGTTTGTTCATGTTTAATCACTACACCTTCCTCTTTAACATCAAAGCCATCTATGAAGATGTCATCCCTATAGTACTTGCAGTCACTTATGTGCACTGTTTCACAGTTGCAATCACAAAGCAGGCTCTCTTTCTTTTTGTCCACATTCATAGTTGAGTTTGATAATATTTCAATTAAAACCACAATTAATTCTTAAACGAATGTTTGAAAATTACACAAACATTGGCGGGGTTTTCCCTTAAAGCTATTGGTATCACACAACAGACTTCATCTTCAGATATGATTGGTTTTAAAGTATTAACGACATTAACTCATTAAAATTAACTTCTTATCAACAATTAACACATTAACATTATTATTATCATCGAACCGCTGGAGATTGACATTAATATGACAATTTGAATTTGCACAGTGATGCAACACCTTCTAAAGAGAATCTCTAGGTGGTGTTGGTTCAAGGAGGTTTATAGATTTATAAACCTTGGTGTTGAGTGATGTTACTTAACTCTGACTCTGATTTCTGATTCAATGTTCCCTACCTACAGCCTCAAATTCCCTAAATTTCCCTACTACCTTACACTGATTCGTAAAATTCCCTATATTTTGCCTCGACTATCTAAATCATGATTGTCTCGCGACACTAAATACTTGATTGCACCGATCATGCTCAATTCGCAGAATAGTTTAAGCACGTTAAAGCGGCAATATTACATTTTCATAAGTGTAGATACGTTAAGAGCAGGATTCGAAAGTGGTAGTTGTATAAATCTCCGTGTGGGGGCTTCTGTATCATTACTCGAATATTTTAAAATTATTAGCATGGCTCACAACCATGAGAGATAACGTGCATATTCAATAGGTACCTATTAACTCAAATCGCCTAATACCATAGGTTTACTGAATGAGAGAGCAATTTACATTGTGTATCCTAGGTTGCTAGGTGCCGCATAAATTACTTAGCAACGCGAGTCCTAACTTAGTAACCAGGACCTTACTCTACACTACCGCCTCTAGCGGCTAATTCAAGCGCGATAGCCCTCATTGCTATGTAACTTAGTTTCTTACAAAAATCTGTTTATAAGCGCAACAGTAACTTCAATTCAACAAATATGGTTTCAGTTTGTTTGAAAAAACGGCAAGAATGCGTAAGCACTACTTTTGACATGACTACAATGAATCAACAGCAGTGCCTAATGGCGAATTTTTGTTCTCCACTTTACAACACGGCCGGTACCTATTTTTAGAATTTATAACTGTCTAGCGCATGGCGTCATGTGGTGAGTCCAATGCAACAATAATATTCTGTCGTACAGTGGAGTTTGACGTTTTATCACAACCTGTTAACCATTTACGTATCTCATTAATATTTAAGTGCATACAGTTGGAAGTAATTTTTTAAGAGCAGAATGTTAACGCCCTCTAAATGTCTGCGAACCTCTTCTCTACTCTTTAAGTTTGTGTAGCGCCTTGTGTATCCCCAATACTAATTCAGAGCTCCCCTTAATTATTATACTTGTCTTGTTCACACACACACACACACACACACACACACACATATATATATATATATATATATATATATATATATATATATATATATATATATATATATATATATATATATATATATATATATATATGTAATATAGAAATGAAAAAGATTAAATTTAGTGTTGCGTTCTATATTATCTGAATAAGACAAATATATAGGCGATGAAGTGGAATGTAATTTCAACCGCATTAAACTGACCTATAGAAACTTTTTGATTGAGAATGACTTTGTTTTAAGTGTGTAGTTGGACTTATATAACGTTACTCACCACGTGACGTCATAGGTGGCGGGGCATATGCGTAAAATCTCTTGTAAGTCATTATATCATGGTTAGGAGTAATACTACTCCATGGTGTTTTATATATTTTTTTATTCAAAGATACATTGGTAGCTGGTGTCCAATTGTTATTTACTCTATCGTTCATTGTTCATTGTGACCTTTCCTTTCAACTTCAGTGACGCCAACCTAATACCAAATACTATATAATGACAATACAGGATACCACTATGCTTTAGCATTGGTAATATTTGTGACAAGCACACTAGCGCCACCTCGCGTGAAGTATTGTCGACTGAGCGGGTAATTTGAATTATATATTTACCTGAATATTCTTAATTTAGACAATTGGTTTATTATAGATGAATCTAAAAACCTGTACATGACAAAACAGTGAAAATTTTCTGATTATATAGTTATAAATAGAATTTGTATGAACAATCAGCTTGATGCCTAAATGAATTCAGCATGAATAATTGTGCAAATTTCTCTTCCGCATATTCTCATTTCATCATAATTTAAAGTACTACCTTGAAACCGTGGTTAAACTACTATTTCAAGGGTAGGTATAGGAATATACGGATAGCTGTTTCTAACGATATTAAGTTACAATCGGTACTTACTTATAAATAATTGTTCTAGATATAATGGTACCATAGTACTCAATTTGCTATATCTCTACATGAAAACTGTTTTATTAATCTAATATTTTGAAATATATAACTGATATATTTAGTACATAATTAAGAAATGGTGCAGATTAAATTCCGTGAATAAATCTATTATAGGGCTAAATCTGTTATTTCTACTTGTCTCTTTAAAAACTTGTCTTAGAAAGATAACTAAAAGCATTACCAAGTAAAATAATTTTAATCGTAAAAATGTGATGATTTATGCCATACTGGAATAAAAAAGGACACAGAACAAGATAGAAAAACAGTTTTCTTATATCATGTATTATTAATGCAAAACTTTTTTGCCTTCATACTTATTTTCTTTGATGCACTGGAAGACCAGTTTATGATTGAAACCTTTCAACAATCTATTTAAGAACTGTTTCTATAAATAGGTACATGATGGCAAATATTACACAATAAATTATCTTCTGCGAACTGTACATGTTGGCATAAAAGTTATTCTGAATTTGTCTTCTGCTTCAACAAATAAATTCTTTTGGAAGTGAGACTGAAATGTAAAACGGACCTTGTATCTTCAATACTATATTCAAATCAGTGCTTTTTGATAACAGTGCCCTTTTCTGGCATCTATAATACAAAACTATCGTCAATCCATGTTATAGTTATTGTTTAATATTAATTATTAGGCGAATTTGTAAAAAAAAATGCTGTTCAGAAAAGAAAGCACAAAAAATCATACTCACGTTTCGGCATCCTTTGGAAACCTATGAAATGTCTTTAATAGATTTAGCACGTTATAATTCGAACAACTATAGATTGCACAAACCCCACCACTGACATTTATTGTAAAAAACACAGCTCAAACTTAATTATACACCGTTAAACACCAGCAATCGCTAGTGTTTACTTATAAAGACGTTCTCGAACGACTTAATATCAGTACTATTCGCTAGGGGCGCTGATATTCTTGAAACTTGAAACACGAAATCAGCCAAATTGTCCCGTATTGTCATTATAATATAGTATTTGCTAATACCTTCACGTTCTCAAAGAAGAAAAATAAGATTGACAGCTGGTATTTTCTTTTACTATTATTATTATTATTATTTTTACTACATTAGCCAATGACATAAAGAGACGTCATTGACATTACCATTACTATTACTATTACTACTACATCATATAGTCTGACAGCGATGGCAGTAACAAAAAGATTGTAGTTTTTGAAAACAAAAAGTGATAAACACAAAAATGGTATAGTACAATGGTTATTTTATGTAATTTAGATGGAAGTGCTACTTTGAATGGAACTATTTTTTCATCGTTACATGCTAATGATCAAAACGAAACCATGTCAACAGACAGCGAGGATATGGACATTCAACAAGAACTTAGTAATTTAGAAAATGTGATCAGTTTGACCAGAGCTAACATAGACGCTCTAAATGCCAAGTTCGCAGATTTTCAACACCCTCCTGCTATGTATTTGAAGGAATACGATGACCTCACATCCAAACTGCACGAACTGGAGGCCGAAGAGAGGAGGTTAATGGAACAGTTGAGCAATGGAAGAGAAAGTCCAGAAGATTATAGTGAGCAGTATCAAATTCAGCCGGACAACCGAAGTTTAACCCAATGTGACACTCTCACCAAGCCTAAATTCTTGAGAGCTCACTTACCTAACCAGCAACGAACGAGCGTCCAAATACGCGAGGGGCAAACGTTGCGAGAAGCCTTAGCTAGAGCTATGAAACTACGAAATCTTAATTGTGAAATGTGTTGTGCGTACCTCGGGAAGACAGATAAAACCATTAGTTGGGATGTTGACGTTAGTACATTGAATTGTGATGAAATTACTGTCAAAATATCAGATAATATTCCTGTTCCTACAAGTATTTCGCATAACTTTGTGCGAAAGACATTCTTTTCTATAGTATTTTGTGAGTGTTGTCGAAGACTGTTGTTTCAGGGGTTATATTGTCGGACTTGTGGTTTTAAGTTCCATCATAGATGTTCCACTGGAGTGCCCTTTTTTTGCCATTCAGTAAGTAAAACTATACTTATTCTGCTTGTTCCACATCTTTTTTTTTTGTTGAATTAGCTCAAACTGGAAATCTTATGAATTAATATCAAGTGCATGTTTAATAAGAAACCATCTTAGTTTTTAATGTTACCCAGCTTAGCCTGTAATTCATCAATATGTAGACGACCTTTTTGCCAGTATAATGTTGAAATGTGTTGATTTAACAGCAAATATTTATAGTTCTGGGTAAATATTGCTAAATTACATGCCATTGATTATCTGGCATGGTTTCTTTAGTTTTCAACATTACAATTGTAGGTATATATTTATTTTATTTTATTTTATATTCGAAGTGTAAAGTTTAATTCTATAAAAAGGTTCTCTCAACTGTTGATATGGCTGCCAGTACTCGGTAAAATTTCTCCATGCTAGATTTATTGGGCAATTACGGCAGTAAAGTAAAATAGATAATAATTTATCCCTTAAATGCTTGTGGACAATGGTGTCACATGTCTGACAACATGTGTTGAGCGGTGAAATTTGCAAAATTATTGATGTATATTTCACATTCTAATTTCTAGCATATCTGGTGACATACGAAACGGTCGGCTTAACCGCAACTACATCTTAACGTGATTATAATAGAATATGGTCTAAAAACAGTTGTACATACTTTAATAAAGTAAAACAGTGTGGTATATTTCGTTTTTAATACCTTTCAATGATAAACGCAATTAAAACGTTTCGATTTGCAACAAAAACGTATATTTTTGTAGCTGAGGTTATGACTGTTGTTTCGTTGACATGATTGGTGTTGTTGTCAGTTTCGAAGCTATTTACTGATACTGGGGGGATGTCAGGTCCAGGTCAGGCAGGCCGACAGAGCAGTAAGCACTGTCCGGCAGTGCATTCATTCAATGTGGCAACGCTGCTGAAAATTGACTGTTCGAACCATGAAATTGGTGCATGTTTTTGAGTTTCATTTCTCAATTATTCTGTTATTTCTGGTTTTTCCGTAAAAATTTTTCCGGATTATAAATCTACGTTACCTACTCTTTCTTGTGGTGTGCACCGTTTTGCTAGAGTCCAGTTGCGATTAAGTTTACCATCCCCGTGACACCTAACAACTAACTTTAGTACTTTATTATGGCAATGTTACTATTGGTAACAAAAAATGCATGGTAAGAGTGAAATTTGGTCCATAGGGAGGAACAATAAGCATTTACAGAGAAATCTGATGTGTTATTGAAACATTCTAGAACATATAGAGTTCTACAAAAAGTAGGTATAATGGGTACTATTTGACTTGGAATTGTATTATTATTTATAATAATTTTTGCAAAAAAGGTCTTTTTACTTGACACATCTAAATTTAATTGATCCACACATAGTTAAATTTATGGGTATATGTCTTAAATGGACTATTTAAGAATTAACAGGACATCACAGTCTGAATGTGACATTTCCTTGACATCGCAACCATGATTCTCTGTCTCCAGTGGCTATCTTCATCTCATTGTAGCTTTCACACTTCATCAATTGTGCCAGATCTCCGGAAGTTTTTCCCTTTGTCTACATCGTTCGTTTTTCTAAGTATGTATCTTTCAAATAATGTCAGAAAGTAATTGTCTCCTAGCATATTTCCAATAAATTTTGCCTTTCTCATCTTGTCTCATTTCTTCTAGCTCACATTTATTCGTCTTCCCATTAGTGTACCATGTCTTTGTCATTTTTGTTCATGTCAACATTTCAAAAGCTTTTAACCTCTTCATGTGCTGCCTAGTCAAAGTCCAGGTTTCCACCCTAAACATTACCACACTCTATACTTGGTGAACCTCTTCCACACGTTCAAGATAAAATGTATATTAGTGAGAAGAGTACTTTGTCTATTGAATGCTTGCTTTGCAATTGCGGTTCTCATTCTCAGACCTTTGCTACATTTGCCATCGTCGATAATAATACTAACAAGGTACGAAGGTGTCCAAAAGAAACTGAACTTTTTTTAAATTTATTTAATTCTTTTATACAATAAACTTTCCATCCCCTTTAAAGTACTCTCCACTGGCACTAGTGCACCTCTCTAATCTTTTATTCCACTGTACAAAAGATTTTTGAAAATTGTCTTCTGTGATGCCCGTCGTTTTTTCTTCACTTCAGCAATGTTGGCATAGCTTTCCTTTTATGTCCCTTCATTCAGGAAAGTAAAAAAGTCGCGGGGGGGGGAGGTGGAGCAGAGAGGGTCATGCCATTTTTGGAAAAGAATTGGTGCACAGTCAGGGCTGTGTAAATAGGGATGTTATCCTGGTGGAAAAACAAGTTTCTTGACTGCCACAAATCAGGCCCTTTTTCTTGCAAACTGCTGCGCGATCTTTTCCGAACTTTCAGATAGAAAGCCTGCTTAACTGTGTGGAACAAATTCCGAATAGATAACTCCTCTCATATCGAAAAACCAATCAGCATTGTTTTGCCGTTTGATTTCACTTGACGATTTTTTTTGGGAGAGGTGAACTTGGAGTTTTCCACTGGCTTCGTTTCAGAGTTGTAACCGTAGCACCATGATTCATCACCTGTGATGTCTTTGGGAAAAAGTTTGAATTATTTAAGAACTCTTCTTTCAAAGCACAACATGCTTCCACAAGACCTTGGTTTTGTACAGCAGTCAGCAATCGAGGCACGAATTTGGCAGCCAACCTTTTCTTTCCAAATCCTCTATTAAAATTGACTGAATTAAACTTCCAAGTCACTTCAGACAGCTCCACAACTTCATCAATGGTCTGTCATCTATTTTCCAGGATGATTTCCTGAATTTTTTCAACATTTTCATATAGACTAAAATATGTCGTGTAAAACATCCCTAAATAGGGTTATTTTTTAGTGAGGGGGGAAACCACTCATGAAATTAACGTACACCTATTTAAAATACCATTATAATGAAAGTATTAAAAAGTATTAGATGACGTCCTCAAAACGTCTATATGATGCGTGTCAATATTTAACATCAAAATATAATTGAATTAAAACATCCATAACTATAACAACAAATACAACAATAAAGTAACTAAACAATAACAGCAATAAATCAGACTAGTGAATTTTACTAAATCATTTACAGAAAATTCATTTCAGATAGACCCTTGCTCTGATTTTTTTCCCTCAGGCCTCGTCAGCGGCCTTGCCGCCCCGATAGCACTGCAACCTTTAGTTGATTGTGCATACCCTTACTCTACCCATTTCAAAATCACTGTGCCTTGAACTAGTCTGCACAGCGAGGGTGATGTTTTATATTGCTCTGTCTCCGGTCTAGACTGACCGTAGGTCAGTTGTCTTTTGTGGTCCAGAGCTTTACACTCGCACAAGATGTGCTGTGCTGATTCCTCCCCCTCGCCACAGAGTTTGCATGCGAGGTCCCCTTCGAACCGCCCCATTTTATGCAGGTGTTTCTTGACGGCCATGTGTCCCGTCAAGAGACCTGTTGTGTTTCTCAGCTGTCCTCTGCTAAGATTTAGCAGGTCCACAGTTCTCTTTGAACTGGGTTCGTCAATTATTGACTTCCCATGTCTGAGCCTTGAACAGTCTGCCCAGTACACCTTGTGTTGGTTTCTGACCCAGGACTTAATGGCTCCCCTGATAGTGCTCTTTGTCACGCCCAGTGCCGGTTCTGGTCCCATAAATGGTTCTGCTGACCCCCTCTTCGCGAGACTGTCAGCTTCTTCATTGCCTTTGACCCCCGAGTGACCCGGCACCCAGATGAGGGTCACCTCATTCTGCACTGCCAGGTCGCTCGTCTCGTCTCGGCACTCACTCACCAGCCAGGAATTTACCCGTGGGCTACTTAGTGCCTTAAGGGCTGCTTGGCTGTCTGTGGCTATGAGGATCCGCTTGTTGGCGTAGCCCCTCCTCTTGTTCTCCCGCACACAGTGCAGGATGGCATACAGTTCGGCCTGAAACACCGTTGCATGGGCTCCGAGGAAAATACTATGACCCTCGGTCCTTCCGAGTAAACACCTGCCCCCGTCCCACGCTCCCCGCCGATCCGTCCGTAAACCAGACGAGCCCGTACCGTGGTATGCCCGGCGTCTCCTCCCGCCATACCTCGCGGTCGGGGATTTCCACTGTAAAGTTGTTTTCCCTGCAGATTCGCGGGCTCGCGAAGTGATCTCATTTCAAGCATGGGCTCCTTCACGATCTCCTGAATTTTGCAGTGGCCCCTGAAGCCTGGGTTGATCTTCAATCTACCATTGCAGGCTAGTCTGTATAGTCCTAGTCTGGACTCCCCCATAATTACTAAGTGGGGGTGGCAGATCCAGCAACACCTCCATGGCGGCTGTTAGGGTTGAAGACATCGCCCCTGTGATGCCTAGGCAAGCCATCCTTTTGATCTTGCCTAGTTTTTGTTTGGTACTGGATTGTGTCACCTTAGGCCACCAGACCAGTGCCGTGTATGTTAACGATGGTCTGACCACCCTTGTGTACAGCCAGTGGGCCATACCAGGTCTTAGTCCCCACGTTTTTCCATATAGCCGCCTAGTGACGGCTAAGGTCATGACTGCCTGACGCAGTATTTTTCCAATGTGATCATTCCAGGTTAGCTTAGAGTCCAATACGACCCCAAGATATTTTACCTCCCTGGCCATTGGAATGCTCCTACCATATAGAGTGAGAGTTCTGTGACTGTCGCACTTCCTCCTCTTCGTAAACGGCACGACGGTTGCTTTCTCGGGGCACCGCGCCTAATGTGCCTGTCGAGCAGTTTTTCCACTGTTTTTAGCAACAAGGACATGAGACTTATTGTCCTCAGGGACTTTGCCTGGTCTGTTGGACTCCCAGGTTTAGGAATGAATACAACCCTGGCCGGTCTCCATGCCCTCGGAATGTACCCCAGAGCCAGACTGGCCCCCATAATGAGGGTAAGCACCGGCGCCAGTATATCTATCCCCTGTTGGAGAATGATGGGCATTATTCCATCAAATCCCGGCGATTTATATGGCTTAAAGCTGTTAATGGTCCATCTGATTTTGCTCCAGGTAACCACCTCTTTAGCGACTGTCGAGTCTACTTTAGATGCCCGCCTATAAGGCGCCTCTATTTCTGAGTGTTTCCAATCCGGAGGTGATTGGTTTATTATGTTACAGCCGGGGAAGTGCGTCTGGAGTAAAATTTCCATAGTTTCCTCCCCCGAGCTTGTAAAGCCTCCCGTGGATGTTCTAAGGGAGCCTATGTTGGTCTGAGTGCCCTTGGAGAGGATCTTGTGTAGTCGAGCACTCTCGGACGTGTTTCCCACTTCCTCGCAGTGCCTCCTCCACGACTCCTTCTTGGCGTCCCTCAGTCTTTTGTTATAAGTCGTTAGGGCCTGTCTATATTCATCCTATGCTCCCGACCTTTTGGCCGCGTTAAACAGCTTACGAACCTGCGTCCTCCTTTGCCTGAGGTCCTCGTTCCACCACGGGACGTTCCTGGTGGACACCTTCATTTTCAGGGGGCAGTTAGCGTTATAGGCCTAGGTGATTGCGTCTCGCAATTAGGCTGCTGCAATCTCGAGGTCTATTGAATTGTCTATGGTACTCTTAGCCCCCCGCAGTTCCACTGTTAGGTCTGACATGTAGGCTTCCCAGTCCGCCTTGCGGGGGCCCCGGTACCATGCCGTTTGTCTTTCGACTTTGGCGATTTCAAACCGGATGTATCTGTGGTCTGAACTACTCACTTCTCCAGACACAACCCAGCTCTTAACAAAGTCACCCAGAAACTGGGTTGAAACTGTTAGGTATAAAACTTCCTCACACCGTGGAACTGAGGCGGGCTCTCCCCTTCCTGAAGAGAGTCCACCGCAGCTACCACCGCAGCCTGCAGTTAGGGTTTATGGTTTAATAGTCTATAATTTGGGAAAAGGGAATTATCGATAAAAAAACGTCAATATATCCGTTAATATACAAGATACGAGAAAAAATTCCATCTTATAAAATTAATTTTACACAACTGCATCTTATAAAATTAATTTTACAATCAGAGGTTGTTCCATAAGTCGTTGGTGATACAAATTGTCGTTTTTTAAATTTGCTGTTAACTTAGGTTCGTTGGGTAGGAAACCAGTTTTTTCGGGAACTTTTTAAGTTTATTTTAGGAAACTACTTGTACATTTTCAAACAATAAATTTATTTTTATGAAATGTGGTACATTGTTTTTACTATAACATAGGATATATATATATATATATATATATATATATATATATATATATATATATATTATATATATATATATATATATATATATATATATATATATATATATATATATATTTATATATATATATATATATATATATATATATATATATATATATATATATATATATATATATATATATGTATCACCGCTTCATTTTTGGAAAGTGGCTATAACTTTTTTCCTATTGAAATTTTTGTATTTCTATGAAATCCTTTCTAAAGCACTTTTATACTAGAATTCAATGGTGTAGATTACATTTTTTTTAATTTATATTTTTGTAATTATAAACAGAAAACTATTTTTTAAATGGGATAGGCTGTATATTTTGGCATATTTGAGTAAAGCTTGAAATTACCATTCCAAAAATATAGCATACTTGATTTTTCGCACAACCCTTCTTTGAAAAATAGAGCATTAAAGTTTTTTACGTATAACTTGTAAAAATCGCTATTTGACAAGTAGCCTTTGGACGACGCGGTGACAAAATAGAGTGGTACTGTTTATTGTTAGCTATCAAATTTTGAATCAGGTAAGAAAGACGCTGCTTGTTTCTTAGCTTTTGTCGGCGTCTTTGTTCAATTTTCGAACTAAATTTTCCATGAAATTCGAAAATTGGAAACAAATGGGACATGATTCTGTTTCATACAAGCAAAGGAGAATATCCTTTCAAGGATATTTTCGCATGATTGAGACACAATTTAATTAACAGTGGTCAATTTGAGAACAACAGACTTAAAACGTATGCATTAACTAGATATAGAGAGTTAGAAGTAATGGTAGCTTTAGGAACTGTTGAAAATAATCAGAGAACCTCACCGCGCAAGTTAACGATATCAACAGGACTACCAAGAACTAATGGTAGGCGGATATTGAAAAAGCACAAATTGAAGCCATGCAGGAGTAGAAAAGTTCATCAACTTAGACCAGAAGATTTTGAACACGGAATGGATTTTTGCCAATGATTAATAGAAAATTGCAACCAAGTGCACGATTTCCCGTTGATATGTATTTGGACAGACGAAGCTTATGCAAGTAGTGCTCGTATTTTCAACCGATATAACTGTTATACTTGGGCACAAGAAAATCCTCATTCAATTGTGGAGCAGAGAAATCAAGAAAGATTTGGGTTTAGTGTGAAGACAGGTATTTTCAGGGATAGGATTATCGGTCCGGTTAGTTGCAATGGCACGGCCACCTCGCAAACGTATCTGCAAATTTTGAGGCAACAAATAGAATCTCTTGTTGACGAACTTCCGCTAATTGAGCTCAGGAGCGTATTTTTCAGACGGGGCACCGGCTCACAACGCTGCGATTGTTACTAATTTTTTGACGGTCAATTTTGGCAATAATTGGATAGCTAACCTAAGTCCCAAGCGTTGGGCGGCGACGTCACCGGGCATAACGTCTATGGACTTTTATCTTTGGGGAAGGTTAAAAGACCTAATTTTTAAATTGCCGACGAGAAGACTTAGAACTACTGGTGTTGCAAGCTTTTACACTTCTCTTCCCAATTGAACTGATTAACGCAGCAAGACATAATATTCAGAAAAGGCGCCGTTTGTGCATAAGCAAAAACGGTCGACATTTTGAAAATCTCTTGAATTAGGTAATTACCCCCATTACATCCTCCATAAGATTCTAGCTTCCTGTTTATTGTTGATGTTTAGTTTTATTAGTTTTGTTAATTAATTTGTATTTTAAATATTTTTTAAGAAATATATTTAGTGTATGGCCACAGCATATATATATATATATATATATATATATATATATATATATATATATATATATATATATATATATATATATATATATATGGTGTCCCTCTAACAATGGGCCAAACCTATATATTCGGATAGAGCATCAAAAATTAAATAGACTTTCATTAATACGTTTTGTCCGATTGTTGCTTGTTTTCGATATACAGTGTGTTAAAATTGACTTTGAAAAAAATTAAATCGCTCGTTTTTCTGCTAATTACTGGAATATTGATTTGGAACTTTGTAATAGGGGGTTATCGAGGATGCCGCTTCCAATCGTGATACCTATTTTGAGCTACATCATAGTTGGCGCCACTTACACTAAACCCGAATGTTTTACAGGGGCATAACTTTTTCGATGATCAACTTTCTGCAAATCTGTTCAGAAAAACTGAAAACTACTAATTTTTTGTACGAAAAAGGTATACTTAGTTGAAACTCATAAAGTGAGTGGTTACCGAGATATTGCGATTTTAATAATAGTGTGCATTGAAAATCTCTCAAATCTGAAATTTTATTCTGGCCCAAAGTTCATCTCTGGAGTTACAAACATTATTGTGTATGTACCAGTTGTTTCAAGTAACCCCAATGGAAAATTCTAGAGGATTGAGGTCGGTGTATTTTAATCATAATTTTCTAATTCTAAATCAATTCCTAAAAATTGGGAAGTTTCTCTGGATTTAATTCGATTTCATAGAATAAGTATGTTTTTGGCAAATAAAAGATGTATTCCTGTGGACATATCACGGCGCTAATAACTATAGCAGTTGATTGGCCGGGTCAACAACTGTCAATGAAGTATATGAAATATCTTTTGTTTTTCGTTTTCATAGGGATGTCATTTGCGTAACACAATAAACATAATCTGTCAATTTTGACAAGCACATGGTTTTTCAATTAAGAGCAGTAGGTAGTTATTATTTCTGAAATGCCTCGCCATAATGAGTTTAGCAATATTGAGAAGAGAGATATGATCTGCGTTTATGCGCAATCAAACTTCCGTAGCCACCAAGCCGCCGCCAGATACTTGGAATTATATCCTAGTCGTAGACAACCAGATCACAAGACCTTTAGAAGATTATACGATAAATTAGGTATGTAAAAGAGTAATATGCACTCATTGCCATTGATTATTTCTGAAACGAAAGTTTTGACAAAATTCACACCTGAGGGCTGGAAAAATCGTGAAATACACATTTTGTTACACGGATGCGTATCATCTCGTCCTAATGTATTCGTAGGTGAAACTGGTTCTTTCAATTCGAAGTCGGAAGTTGGTGGACCAAGACGTCCTGTACATCAAGAGGAAGAGATATTAGTACGCCTTGCAGAATATCCGGAAACAAGCGTAAGACGCCTCTCTGCAGCAACTGGAATAAATAAATCAAGTATTGGTAGACTTCTCAGAAAAGAAAAGTTACATCCTTACCACTTCACACCAGTGCAGAATCTTTTACCTCTAGATTTTCTATCTAGATTGGATTTTTGTGAACGCATTCGTCGGTATCAGAATGACGATCCGTTTTTCTTCAACAACATTCTATTCACTGACGAAGCGACATTCACAAGAAGAGGAGTTTTCAATTTCAAAAATGCTCACACATATGACAGCAGCAATCCTCATTTGACGCGAGAACACCATTTTCAACATGAGTTCTCCATTAATGTCTGGTGTGGCATACTAGGCGACGTGTTGTTGGGACCAATAGAACTTCCTGCAAGGCTCAATGTGGAGAATTATTCAATTTTCTTGAGAGATCAACTTCCTATTCTCTTGGAAGATGTCCCTCTAGACGTGCGCAGGAGATTATGGTTCATTCACGACGGGGCACCTGCCCATTATGGACTTCCTGTCAGAGAATTTCTGAACCAAAATTATCCGCGCCGATGGATAGGTCGAGGTGGAGATTTTCCTTGGCCTGCACGTAGCCCCGACCTCAATCCTCTAGATTTCTTCCTCTGGGGTCACTTGAAAGAATTAGTATACAAGAATATTTGTAACTCCAGAGATGAACTTTGGGCTAGAATAATCGAATCCAGTGATATATTGAAAAACGATTATCAATTTTTTTTTAAGGTGAGGCAAAATTTTGGGTTGAGACTAGAAAAATGTATTGAAGTAGGCGGAGGCCATTTTGAGAATCTTATTAAGTGAATTGTTCGATAATTGTCAATTTTTTCTTATAATTTAGTGATAATAATAATGTTAATAAAATTTCAGATTTGAGAGATTTTCAATGCACACCATTATTAAAACCGCAATATCTCGGTAACCACTCACTTTATGAGTTTCAACTAAGTATACCTTTTTCGTACAAAAAATTAGTAGTTTTCAGTTTTTCTGAACAGATTTGCAGAAAGTTGATCATCGAAAAAGTTATGCCCCTGTAAAACATTCGGGTTTAGTGTAGGTGGCGCCAACTATGATGTAGCTCAAAATAGGTATCACGGTTGGAAGCGGCATCCTCGATAACCCCCTATTACAAAGTTCCAAATCAATATTCCAGTAATTAGCAGAAAAACGAGCGATTTAATTTTTTTCAAAGTCAATTTTAACACACTGTATATCGAAAACAAGCAACAATCGGACAAAACGTATTAATGAAAGTCTATTTAATTTTTGATGCTCTATCCGAATATATGGGTTTGGCCCATTGTTAGAGGGACACCCTGTATATGTATATATATATATATATATATATATATATATATATATATATATATATATATATATATATATATATATATATATATATATATATATATATATATATATATATATATATATATATATGTTTATAACCACAAAAATATAAATGAAAAAAAAAGATGCAATCTACACCAATCTAAGTAAAAACGTGCCTGAGAAATGTTTTCATAGAAATACAAAATTTTCAATAGGAAAAAGTTACAACCACTTTCCAAAAATGCACCCTGTTTTTTTTTTTTTTTTTGAAACGGTGATAGATATCGATATGCGATTTTTACCATTAGTTTTGTCATGAAAATTGAGCCTTAGACACTGACATCAGTTTTCGCCTATCTCGTTTAGTAATAGGAGTTTGCCTTTAAAAGTGAGCAATACTCTGTACAATACAATAAAAGCATTCATTATTTTCCTACCTCCTTTAATGTGTATCGCTGGTTTTAATTAAAACTTACAAAATATTTCGAAAATGCCCAGTGTCTAAATAAATTATCGTGTAAAATAACCCTTTTCTATATAATATCTATTCCTAGCGAGAAGTAATGCATTTTTATTTTTTAGGTACAATTTACTGATGCTTATTACAGAGCTCTCCTTGCTAAACCATCAGATTCGAGTGCTGGAATCCTTCATCCTGGTAACGCTGGCATAGACTCCCAGAACTACAGATACTTAAGACATCCAGGTGCCTTGGGTCATCATGATAGGTCGAGCTCAGCACCAAATGTTTGCCTGAACAGTGTCAAAGGTTCCGGAGAAGACTGTCCTAACTCGCTGGCCCTGAGCCAAACAGGTATGGGTGATAATGACATATCCCCTCATTGCAGGAGTACAGAGGCTTCTCCCACAGGCTCACTGCAACCACGCAGACCAAGGGCCCGCTCAGCAGATGAAAGCAAGCCCCTCCTAGCACCACGAGAGAGTATTGAAGATTGGGAGATACCGGCCGATGAGATCTTGGTTGGACCCAGGGTAGGTTCTGGTAGCTTTGGTACCGTCTACAAGGCACATTGGCATGGAGCTGTGGCAGTTAAGACCCTCAACGTCAAGATCCCCACGGTGGCTCAACTGCAGGCCTTCAAGAACGAGGTAGCTGTCCTGCGCAAGACAAGGCATGTTAATATCCTTTTGTTTATGGGTTGTGTTAGTAAACCCCAGTTAGCTATAGTAACGCAATGGTGTGAAAGCTCCAGTCTTTACAAACATCTGCATGTACTTGAAACTAAATTTGCTCTTTTCACCCTGATCGAGATTAGCAGGCAAATCGCCCAGGGAATGGATTACCTGCATGCTAAAAATATTATTCACCGTGACCTGAAGTCAAATAATATATTTTTGCATGAAGATTTGACTGTAAAAATAGGAGATTTTGGTCTGGCAACAGCAAAAACCCGTTGGTCAGGCTCGCAGCAGTTCCACCAGCCCACAGGTTCGATCCTGTGGATGGCACCTGAAGTAATAAGAATGCAAGAGGACAACCCATACAGTTTTCAATCTGACGTTTATGCCTTTGGTATAGTAATGTTTGAAATGTTAGCAGGGCAACTTCCCTATTCGCACATCAACAACAAAGACCAGATCCTGTTTATGGTTGGCAGAGGTTACTTGAAACCAGATCTCAGCAAAATGCGGACAGATACTCCAAATGCATTGAGACGGCTCCTAGGCGATTGCATAATGTTCCATAGAGAGAAGAGACCCCTCTTTACGCAGATACACGAATTTCTTGGAGAACTGTTGAGGAATCATCCTAAGATCAATAGGTCCGCTTCAGAGCCAAACATGAACCGTCATCAGTTGCAGTCGGATGACTTTATCTATGCATGTGCGAGCCCTAAGACTCCGGTCAATTGTGGACCAGCCAGTAGTTTTCTTTTCTACAATATGGGCACAGGTAATATTTAAAGTGCTCTTCTTCTGATCAACTTTGATTTATCAGCAATCTACGATAGATCTCAATATGTCAATACTGTTTTCAGATGTAAACACACTGTATCTAACTCAAAGGTATTTTTTTAAATCAGTCAGCAATATTTTAAGATTTACAAATTAATTATTAGGTAATATTAATGAATTGCCACCTAAAATTACAAGTAATAGAAATTATTAAATGTAATCTTTTTTTTAATTGCGTGAATTGACCAAAGTGTCCGGGATGGATAATATTGAGGTGAGATGATATTATTATTTCCCATCTAAGTTACTTTATATTTTTATCAATTCTATTGTTTTTTTAGGTCACCGTGCATGGTGATTTTTTTATACTTGATGTTTTATTTGATAGCATGTTACCAAATTCTAATCGAGGGTTTGTACATTTTGACATAATGTAGTAGTGCTTTTTGTTAACTTATTTTTTTGTCAATAAAATATCTTATATTGTTTTGTACCCAATATAAAAACAAAAAGACAAACTTTCACAATGTTTGATGAGGTATGTGCAGTGATTTTAAATTTGGTTCAGAATGTGTGATGTGATGTGTATGTATGCGTGTTAAGCATTGTATAAGTGTTATATTTTACAAGACTATGCATATTAGAATATAAAATTATAATTTACATATATTTTATTTTATTAATTTTCCATATTCCATTTATAAAATGTTTGGTTGAATGCAGACATGGTGTTAAAAAATTATGAAACAATTGTGTCCATATAGTGATGCACACAATTTGTATCACAGTATGCAGCATTCGTAGCTGACTCAAAATATGCTGTTATTAATTCCAATTTTTCTTAGTTTCAAGTTAATTCATCCAGAAAAATTACAAAAGCAAGCAAAAATCCTATATAGGCAACATAGTCATCTGAACATAGGCTAGCTTATGAAGTAAAATCCTATATCGGTAAACAAGTTACCTGTACATAGGTTGGGTTACTTAAAAAAATAATAACTAATCTAAAACCTTGTATATTAATCAGAAAATTGAAATGCATAATCTCCATGTAGAAAAGTCACTCAAAAGTAATAAGTGCCGGCAGTGATAGCCAAAATGGAATCATTCAACTCATTATAAAACTTTTCAATCTCCTCTTAATAGTATATTGACCTGTATTTAGCGACTTGTGGTCATTTGTTAAGATATTAAAAAGCTTATAGCCACTTAGTTTAAGATTAACTATCATTAACTCGTGTTCTTTCTTCTGCACATTTTAGTTGATTTTGTTTTAAATCATGAATAGATGGTGAAGCTTTGCAATTTTTTTTAATGAGCACGAACCAGGACCCCTAGAACCAACTCAAAAAGTAATTAACTGATTTTGATTAAACTTGACAAGTACCTTTCTTTTATTAATAGCTTGGATGAGTTGGTTAGCCAGGCTGATCGGACCAGGTTTTCCGAGAAAAAAAAACTTTGGAAAACAATTTGTATCTGAAAAAAGTACAAAGCTATTTTGATGAAATTTGGTTGATATGTTGCCCTGGGAAAGACCTTACTACGTAACAAAAATAAACTCTAGGTTTATAGGAAATTGAATTATTCAAATTTGAAACATTTAATGAAATAACATACTTGCTGCGTCCCCGAACTTTTTTATTTTTATATATCCAATGTAACGTACTGCAGTATTAATTACTTGTGGTGTTCCGCAGGGCACTGTTCTTGGGCCACTGCTGTTTATTATATTTGTCAATTCTGGGGCCACTGCTGTTTATTATATTTGTCAATTCCATTTTTGTGTTACAGGTTCCTGGCAGTGTTATTAGTTATGTTGATGACACTGCAATATTTTTGGAGGATATCAGTTGGTCAACACTGAAAACTAGGGCAGAGTCAGTACTAAAGACAGTAAAGAAGTGGTTTAACCATAAACTTTTGACTGTCGATATGAAAGAACTCCATAAATTGTATTCTCCTTTAATCAGAGATCGGTGCCGGATTATTCATCTACAGTATACTCTCGATTATCTGGGCTAATTAGGGTGATCTGTAACACGGATAATTGAAAAACGCGAATAATACGATGTAACATACTGCAGTATTAATTACTTGTGGTGTTCCGCAGGGCACTGTTCTGGGGCCACTGCTGTTTATTATATTTGTCAATTCCATTTTTGTGTTACAGGTTCCTGGCAGTGTTATTAGTTATGTTGATGACACTGCAATATTTTTGGAGGATATCAGTTGGTCAACACTGAAAACTAGGGCAGAGTCGATACTAAATACAGTAAAGAAGTGGTTTAACCATAAACTTTTGACTGTCGATATGAAAGAACTCCATAAATTGTATTCTCCTTTAATCAGAGATCGGTGCCGGATTATTCATCTACAGTATACTCTCGATTATCCGGGCTAATTAGGGTGATCTGTAACACGGATAATTAAAAAACACGAATAATACGAACATAATAAATAAAAACATAAGGAATGTTTTCACAGTTGTGTCTTTCTCAGGAAATGTTTGTCTTCTTCCTTTCTGCTGTGTTGCCCATGCAATCTCGAGATCAAGTGTGAAAAGATATGACAATTGAAATGTATTATCCTTAGATGAACATTCTCTGATATGGATCCTTCTCAGCGTTCCTATTGTAGTGGCACGTTCGGAGATAAATCAGTATTCATCACAACAGAATACGCAATCTGTGACAATTCATTCTGCCACTACATACATACTCCTACACTAGAGGTTCTAGCGAATTTCACATTTTTATTTTCCTCATGATGTTTGCAACGTAGTAATTATAATAGGTAGACCCGTACTTAGGTGGTCGCTGGTTTTTGTTAGGGATATATATATTATAATTGTTGGAGAGGAAACGAAAAAATTGAAATTTTGATCTATTCCAGATTTGAAATTTTGATCAATTTCTCAGCACGGATAATCTACAAAACGGTTAATCAGCACACGAATAATCAAGATTATACTGATTTTTTTTGTGCCAGTGTGATTGATGCTTCAAGCACTCTTAAGTATTTGGAGGTGGCGATCGACAGCCATTTGAGGTGTGATGCACATATTGAATATGTTGTAAAAAAAAACAACTTAGAGTAATTCTACACAAGATTAAGTTTCTGAAGAATATCCTTGATGTGCGGAGCCTGAAGGCGGTCTACTGCGCCCTGTTTTAATCACATTTTAGGTATGGGTTATTAAGCTGGGGAGGAACGTTTAAAAGTCATTTACATAGCCTTGAAGTTATACAAAGAATAGTAATTAAAATAATGATGGAAAAAGAGAAAAAAGATGGGCAATATGCTTCTGATGATCTATATAGGGAAGCTCTATTGTTGACAAGGTTTGGCTGATTTATATCAAGTGATTTAAATCTTGATATAAATCACCTGATTTTTAAAAATAAAATCATGGTTTAAATCAAACTTAATTTTTTTATTCTTTAATAGAAAGCAATATAACAACATAAAAAAATATTCTTAAAAATTAACAGTATAACAAAACGCCTATAAAAATAAAAAAATAGGTAGCAAGCAATAAATTTTAGGTTTCTGTATTTTCATTATAAAGCTTCAACAAAAATACTAGCTTCCCACCTTTGTCTATGCCCAGTTTGTTCCTTAAATCCGAATGAACAAATTTAAAGTGCTAAACATCCTTTCTACCGACTGTGAAGACGCCGTTGCGCACAGGAACTGCTTAACTACTGACAGTTGTTTTGCAATTTCTGGCTGATCCCTTTGTGATAACCAGCACTGAATTCCATTTACGTTTTTTATTATTTCATCTGTAAACATAATACCTTTAAGGGGACCACTTAGTGAATCTGAAAGAGAAATGCAGCGTGTGTTAGAGAGACTGATGACCAGCACAAATAAAATAAGTCTACGTGAGAATCGCAGAGAAGACTAAAGTTCTAGTGTTTGATGAAGATAGTGGAATGAATAATTACAGTCTCTTGATAAATGGTGATCTAGTAGAGAAACTAAAGGCTTTAAAATATTTAGGAAGACTGTTTTCAAACGACAGTATAAGGAAAATTATTGAATTATTGTTGGCTAGTATAATGAATCTCAATTGCTTAATGAACTTTAAAAATTAAATAGTGGTTTGAAAGAAAAAAATATAAGATGCATAAGAGACACTAGAATGAATTGCCAACTAAATAATTTGTTCGTCTTCTCCGGCGAGTAGTTGGTTCACATGAGTCTCAGAGAGCAGATCGACTTTGGGCACTAGTTAATCACTCACATAAATTACACAAACTAGGAATAGAAACAAACATGTCAGTTCGAGTAGATTTATTTTTAAATGTAAAAGTTTAAGATAGGATAATTAAATTTGTAATTAAGAAATGAGTATCACTTTAAAACTCAATATAAATAAATTGAATGCAATAAAATATTAATTAAATTTCAATTAAAAGAAACAAATTTTGCATTAAGCTGTCCCTCTGCATGTGAAAAAAATGTTAACTATCAATGAATGTTGAAAATTTACACAATCCAGAGGTAAAGTGAATTTAGATTGATTTTAAAACAGAGTTACAATAAAGTAAAGCATTTTATGAAGGGAAAGTTATACAAAGATGAAAGATTATGTAAGAAAATGAAGCAATGGTTAGTTTTTGCACTTTTGTGATACTTAGTTTGGATTTCGATGTATATGCTGCTATCTTCTGGTTTCATTGTGCACTCTATACATCCTTGTTCAGCTGGAATCTGTGTCTTGCCCTCTTCATGGATGATTCAGTTGTAATGGTGGGTATTAGAGTGTGCTTCTGCTACCGTTATTGCAGGTGCAGGTTTGAGTGTTCATTGCCTTCCTCAGAGTTCACTTCTTACTGTCTTCCTCAGGGTTTATTGCATTATTGTTTCGAAGTTGACTGCCTTCCTCAGAGTTTATTGCATTATTGTTTCGAAGTTGACTGCCTTCCTCAGACCCATGAGTAAGATTTTGAAGCTATTTAGTATACCATGATTAATTGCTTAAAGAATTTTAATTAGAAAAGGAATAAATCGGCGGATGGAATTTCAATATATAGGTTGTGATAAGACAACAAGCTGTCAATACTTAGTTACTTCTGCAGGCTGCAGGTTGACCAACAGTCATAGAGCTTGGAACTCTATGTGATTAGACAAAGATGGAGAGTTCTACGTCATAATTCTCAAAAGGGGTGTATTATCGAATATAAAATGAGCGTAAGCAGTAAATTAAATAAATGTAACGTTTTGAACATTACAATGGAAGAATAGATGATGAGATACAATAGGGAAAATACAGGCAGAAAAGTGCTGGGAGCTACGATTACTGTAGCTAAGCGTGAATGCATATCTGAAGAGGCCAAAGTGGCATACTGCTACCGAATGTTCTGTATGGATGTGAAAGTTGGTTGTGTCAGGCAAAGCATGTAAGAAAATTGAATGCTGTTGGAATTGACTACTTTAGAGGAGTAACAGGTAAATCAAGGAAAGACAGAGTTAGAAATGAATGGGTTCTTAGAACAAGTAATGTAGAAAAGTATATTGAAAGTGTATGAGAGCAGCGTGCTTAGATGTTTTGAACACATAACGAATGGATAATGATAGAATGACAAGTGGAATTTATAGAGAGCATGTGAATGGTTAGAGTGACTTCAGAAGACCCAGGAAAGCTTTGTAGGATGTTGTGGGCGATATATTAAAGAATAAGAGGTCAGAAGTTTATTTAATAGGAGAGCGTGTATGCGGAGGTGTATGAATGTGGAGGTGAAAATAGCTTGTACAGGCAGAAGAGCATGGAGAAATATTGTTAACAAATAGTATAGGCTTGCTGGTGTGACTATCCCTTTATGGAATGGTGTGACTGGTAATAGTAGTAGTAGTTAGAATATTAAGGTCGTTTTAATAGGAGAGCGTATATGCAGAGATGTATGAATGTAGAAGTGGAAATAGTTTGTCCGGGCAGAAAAGCATGGAGAAATATTGTTAACAAATAGTATAGGCTTGCTGGTGTGACTATCCCTTTATGGAATGGCGTGACTGGTAATAGTAGTAGTTAGAATATTAAGGTCGTGGATATTTGGAAGTGATGGCAACTATGTTTACTAAAATTGACCACAAAGAATAAACATTAGAAGCCAGGTGCTAGAACAGAGAAAGAGAAGCGTCTACACTTGATTTGCAGGTGCTTTCTCCACTGTTGGTAACTGACTATCAGTGTCTTACAGACAGGCGAAGGGAGGTGAAATAGTGTTGGCACATAAACAGTTGCTAGAACAGAGAAAGACAAGCGTCTACACTTGATTTGTCGACGCTCTTTCTCACAGTTGGTAACTGACTATCAATGTCTTACTGGCGATGTTACCGATAGTGATTGTATAACGTTTTCTCTTGTCCCCTGTAAGGTTGTGAGAGAGCCCATCATCAAGTAGAGGTCATGATGCATTGGGTTTGGTGGTGTTAGTAGGAGGATGTTCCAATTACCTGTTAATTTCTGTGCCATTCTGTTGACACATACAATACATTATTCTGTGGAGTATGGGGTGTTTTCCAACTTGTGGAAAGAATATGGGTATTGACAAGCCGAATAGCTCAGTTCGCAAGGCGAGTAACCTCTAGAATTGGACTAGGGGGTCGCAGGTTCGGGTCCCATATTCAGACCTTCGGCTTTGTTCACTCGAATGTGGAAAGCCGGCTTTGATGAGTTATGGGTGGTGTCCTTTGTCTATATGTGTATGTAAGCTTGCCCCGCACAAGTTTCAGACTTCTGGATGCGGAGTTTCTCTACTGTGGTGTTATTATTATACCGATTGGAGGTCGCAACTTCGGGTCCCGTATTCAGACTTTCAGCTTTGTTCATTCGAATGTGGAAAGCCGGCTTTGATGAGTTATGGGTGGTGTCCTTTGTCTATATGTGTATGTAAGCTTCCCACGCACAAGTTTAAGACTTCTGGATTGAGAGTTTCTCTACTGTGGTATTATTATTATTATACCGATTGCCAAGAATACTTTTCAGAAATCTCCAAGTGGCTTTGGCAATATAAACTTGCAATATGTGCCTTCTAAAATTGCCGAAAATGTGATTAATAGACAGTTGTCAAAATATACTGAAAACATTATCCCTTCTAAACAATCTGCCTTCAAACGTGGTCAACTGTCCTAATGATATTCTCACCCATCAGGATCTCTGGTTATGCTGGACATGGCGAAGCCCGTTCTCTTTTACTTGCTAAATTGTTGACTTATCGAGTTTCTGGTCGCCTTTTACAATTGTTTGCTAGCTACCTTAGAGGTCGATCGCAGATGACTAGACTGGATGATGGAGCTTGCTCTGAACTCTGCCCAGTATCGGCAGGGGTGCAGCAAGGATCAATACTCGGTCCATCGCTTTTCAACTTGTTTATTGCTGATGTGAATAGCATCTCTCTATAGTCGACTCCTCAATGTTCTGCATACAATATGAAATTATATATTCCTCTCAGCTTTTTTAATGTTGATCTACAAATTAGGTGATTAAATGGAGACCTGTGGAGTGTTCGGGCAAGGGCATGGAACACCCACCTCAGCTTTAACCCTGAGATGTGCAATTTTCGCTTTCTTGACACTTCTCATAGTGTTCGACAGGTCCAGAACCTTCGATTATTTGTGAGTTCAGAGCACATAACCTTGTCCCGTTCAGATTATCCTAGAAATTTGGGATTTATACTAGATGAGCACCTGCCGTTCTCCAGATACATGGTTCAGCTTTGCCAACCTGCGTTCTATAGACTGCGACATCTGTACCTGTACCATGATTGCCTTTCCCAGGAGACACATAACTCTTTGTGGAATTGCTAAGTCTCACTAGAGCATTTATGTAGACACTGTGCAAACAGGCCTTAGTATTAAAAACCAAATACTTATATTCATCAAAAATTAATTTTTTACAACCACTAAAGTCCAGCTCATTTAAGCAAGAGGTGCTGCTGTTGCTGTTTTCTGTTTGCGTTAGAAAGAGTCAATGATGGACAAAAAATACCTGACTCAAGCAACTGGCATAATAAAGTGACAATTCTCAAACACACACGGTTTATACAGAGCGTGAGAAAGGAAATCGCAATTTCCACCACCAACAAACACATTATGTTGAAAAAACGTGTTTGATCTATGAATCCATAGCAAAGAAGATCGGGAAAAAACCTAGGTTAATTACCAATACAAAGACCTGGTCTACTTAACTGATTGATAATGTATCAAAGAAAAGTCTGGACCCAGCAAGTGACTGAATTTTCATATAAATGATCTGGCACCAAACACTTTTTTATTAAATCATAGCTTTTTTTCTTGTAAGATAGACTTCTAAATTTTGGTGTGTAGTTTACTTTTTATAACGTAACCCTACATACCAAATTTAGGTACCATAGCTTTGTTATTTTCAGAGATAAAAATTTGTTTCGAAAGAAAACCAAATTTTGTTCAAAAGTCGGGATCTCTCCCCTTAGTGCATTTTTTCTACGAAATTCACTAAAAGCCCGTCTCAGAAGATATTCATAAAGGGTTTGAGGGTATGAGAGCTTCGACACCTACTTCTTAATCTTCGAGGCTGAGGTTTATGCTATTATGCAGGCATCTACCTGATTGTACATGAATGTGAGCCCCGAGGAACATGTATATGTTTGGTGGATCTAAAATCAATCAATGCTGGTCAAGGAGTCTGCAGTTGTGCTAAAGGAGCTGCAGGTGAACAAAATTATGAGACTGTTCTTGATGGCCTTTCTAAGGACCCTAGCCTAGTCGTGGGTAATAGTAGAAAACAAGTTACTGATGTCTTGAACACATGGACATTAAAAGCTGTGAAAGAATAATTACTTGAGGATAGTCAGTAGGTGTAGACAGGCACAAACTCCCGTGGCCAGGATGGATAAAACAAGGATGATATGATTGCTAGGCAGATTGGCCTCTGCCGAAGAATTGGAATCATACAGGTCACTGCATGTTAAGGAACCACCTACTTTGATGTGGAATAAGACATCCTATTTGTCAGAAATGTAGTGAGAAGTAAGAAGCTATACGTCTCATCAGTGACCCTACCCTCACCCAAAAACTGCCATTCCTTGCCCACCGACGTGCTGTTGGTGACCTCTCTCTCTTTTATGGATATCTGCACGGGCACTGCTCAGATGAGCTTTCTTCCATAGTTCCTCCAACTGCTGCCCCCAACAGATCTACCAGGGGAACAGAGCGAATGCACCCTTTTACCGTCCAGGGCACCAGACATAGAACACCTTGGCCCGCTCTTTTGTCCCGAGGACTTCCAAGTTGTGGAATTCCTTGCCGGCACATGTTTTTCCTTCTCCTCCGAACCTCTAAACCTTCAAGTCCAGAATTAACAAGTTGCCTCTTTCCTCCTTGTCGACACCCACAGGTACGATAGTATTTAGGCTGTGAGCCCTCGTGGTGTGTTGTTGAAAAAAATAATAATAAAGTAACATTTTACTATTGTCCATACAAATGCAAATAAGTCAGAGCAAAAATATGCAAAACAACAGTATTCTGAAGGAATGTGCTGTTCTCCATTCTGTTTATGCCTGCGTTTGAATTTTGTTACATGAGTCTTTTCTGATGACTGCGGCGATCATCAATGTTAGACAGCAATTTCCACTCACCATTCTGTAAATTTTGTCCAACTCATGTTTTTCATAAACAGGATAGGGATATTTTATGTACTCAATATCGCATTGTACACAGGGTCGACGTCTTATTGCCCCATATGAATGGCGGAATGTATAGGCTTGCTCAGATCAACAATAGTGATCGGCAGGCTGCGGTAGGATGCAAACCCTCAACCTCTGCACAGTCAGTCGATGTTCCACCCTCTGCGTTAGCTGATAGTGCAAAATTATACGTCAAATTGATAATTGATAATTGGTTTGGACCCAGGATCAGCCACAGCCTTTATAAAGTCAAAGTCATAAACATGCAAATGTCTGGTAGACTGCAATTTAGTTCTCATGTTGAACAAAAATAGTGCTGCAAACTGAATCATCACTTCCACATAGCTGTGATAATTTATTCCCTTCAGAAAGACGTTCTCATGGAATGAATTAATGGCCCATGACTTGACCACAAACAGTATTTGTGTACCCATAAATTTTTGAAACGTTATATTACTGGAGTTTTAACAGTATAACAACTGGTTTCCAATGAATGAAATTTAAATCGTAAAAGAAAATGCACGACTAGCCACTGTGAGCTGACACTAAGTGCATAATTTAAATAATTGGGGGGGGGGGCGTTGGGTTTGGGGGTGCACCAGCCATATCATTCATGCAGTGTCGAAGATACAAGTAAAAATCTAGACTCAGTTATAGTTATTTATTGATAAAATATGAATTAACAAAATGCAAATATTGTATATGAAAAAATTTATTTGTAAAATATAAATTTACATAATGCAAAATATTATATATGAAAAAACGGTTACTTGCAACAGTTATTAATGACATTTAAAGTGAAAATAATGACAGCAAATGAACCGGGTACTTAACTTTAACTGCTGAGGTGTTGTTTTATGGGGCCCAGCGGAGACGCAGAGTCCTTCAGCTGCTTAGCGCCAGCAGGACCTCTCAGAATACATATATTGGAGTCATTGAAGGCTGTCCAGACCATTACTACAGTTGATCAGGGCTCTGTTGAGTTGACCTCAGCGGGCTCTCCAAGTTATTGATGGACCTTTTCTGCTGTTCTTGTCATCTGGATGATGCAGAGGGGGTGCCTTGATTTGGCGTGGGATGAGGCCCCCAAAAGGGTAGAGAATGAGCCCCCCTAACAATTTTCACCAAATACCACCCGCCCCCTACTCCCTGGAGCGATTTTAACCAAAAACAATCTGAACCGTTCATTTGTCGGGTGCTCACTGTATACCAAATTTGAAGCTGATATCTCAATTCGTTCGAAAGTTATTGCGCCTACTAACATACAGGTTGACAGACCGATCGGCCAACCAAACGACATTAAAAAAAAATCGTTCCGAAATCAAATTTTCTGTATGTTTTAAGAGTTTTTACCCCGTTTTATCAAAAAAAAATATTCGAAATTTCTGTCACTGATTTTCCACCCCCATAAATTTAACCCCTAATTTAATTTCAGCACAGAATACTAGATGTTTTATGAAATTGAAAGTTTTATAATAAACTTGAAAACGTTATATTACTCTAGTTTTTAACGAAAAAAATGGCAATTTTCACCAACCTACCCTCTGGAGCAATTTTACCCAAAAACAATCTGAACCGTTAGTTTGTCAGGTGCTAACTGTATACCAAATTTGAAGACGATATTTCAATTCGCTCTAAAGTTATCGTGGCTACAGACACACCGACCAAAAAAAAAAAAAATCGTTCACAAATGATGTTAGTGAATTTTCTTAGAAAAAATTCACTAATGAGGAGATCTCGACTTTTGAATTTTGAAAAAATTTCTTCAAATGAGCGCGATCTAGGACCCCTAGAACCCATATCCGGGGTCAGTTTCAATTTTTATATGTTTATATATAAATATATATATATATATATATATATATATATATATATATATATATATATATATATATATATATATATATATATATATATGTATCACACCGATAACTCAAAAAATAATTGGCCGATTTTGATAAAATTTGGCATGTACTTTTATTTTGTAAATAGCTTGGATAAGTTCGTTAGTCAGGAAAATCGGACGAGGTTTTCCGGGAAAATTTTGAGTTTCATTCGAAAAAAATTCTTATCTCAAAAAGTAATTAGCCGATTTTAATAAAATTTGGCATGTACCTTTCTTTTGTAAATAGCTTTGACAAGTTTGTTAGTCGGGAAAATCGGACGAGGTTTTCCGGGAAATTTTTGAGTTTTCATTCGAAAAAAATTTTTATCTCAAAGAATAATAGGCCGATTTTGATAAAATTTGGCACATACCTTCCTTTTGTAAATGGCTTTGACAAGTTCATTAATCAAAAAAATTGGACTAGGTTTTCCGGGAAAATTTTGAGTTTTCATTTGAAAAAAAATTTTATCTTAAAAAATAAAAAATCTATGATAACCAAATTTGGTAGGTAGGTTTATGATATAAAAAGTAAACTACACACCAAAATTTAGATTTCTATGTTACAAGAAAAAAAGGTTATAAAATATTTTGTGCCAGATCATTTCTATGAAAATTCACTACCATAACGCACTTGCTGCGTCCAGGCTTTTTTCCTATATGTTTTGACCCTTTTTACGACGTTTAAGCGAAAAAACATTTTTGAAATTGTTGTCGACGATGTGATACTTCCACATGTGACGATATGGAAATAAATATGTTCTCTGGAAAATAAATAACTTAGATATTGTTTACAAACTAATATTTTGAGATATATTTTTTTTTTTCGTAAACTAGTAGAAAATTTCGTTTGTTTCATATTTTCTTTATGAAATAGATATAACTGCTAGTAGATTTGTTTTGTGTCAAGTATAATATTATAGCAAGTAATAGTGAATCCTAAAAAAAATCACCAAACCGAAAAGTATATTACCTATAGATTTTTTTACAGATCCTCAAATGTTTTTAGTTTATTGTCTTGCTTAAAAATATTGCTGAACTGATTTAAAGAATGATTTGAGGTTTAGTATTATCCTACTATTACTATCTTTGGAGTTTGGAGTCTTAGCCATATATGTATACTTTGTTTTCTTTAAATTTCTATATAACATGTGATCAATAAGTCTTTCCTATATGTAGCTTCAATTAAACAACATTTGATTTATGCCTTAATAGTTATTAACTGGTATAAAGAACGATTGTTGTTGTATGTTGTAAGCAGGAATATTGTCTAAAGTTTTGTGTGTCTTTTCACTTTTTCTGTGCATGTAAGTATACAGTATGCATCGGGTACTGTTTAAGTTTAATTGAAACGAACACGGCAGTAATATGATAACAAAATAGATAATAAGTATTGTACATAACATTTCACAGTTGTCTCTTGTCCTTTTAGAGTCTGATAAAATATCAAACAGATGGGATGAATTATGCATAATCAAAAATGTTTTAAAATGTGTAATAAGACACATTGTCACCTTTACAAGTAAGTGTGATTGATTTATTTATTCTGAAGAGCTTCTTCAAATATCCACCCTTCGAGGAAAAAAATTTTTTAAAAATGAACACTTCTAAATTTTACCCCACTCCGGATTTTGTCAGATGAAATATTTTCAATTTAATGACTTGTGTGAATTTAAAAGTTGTTGAATTTCAGTATTACCTTTAATTTATGATAATAATAATAAATACCTTAACGAGTTAGTTGATTGAGCACAGCTACAAACATATAGGGGTGGGTACATTCTTTTGCCAGTTCTGAGAGTCAATAAGTACATAGAGAATCCAAATCACAACACATTTTTTAAAACCTGACAGTCGTTTCACTAATCAAGTAAACGTCATCAGAGAATGAATATATATATCCGGTGCAGGTACTCGGCCACAGACCTCTGAGGGAGGTTCAAACAAACAAACTTTCACTGATTGCATATTGGAAGTCCCTCTATCCGAATTCAGTTATCTTTATTCTCACGTCTTGCCGGCATCCTCTGTAAAGCATTTGCAGCATTTATACACGCCGCGCAGACATTCTAGAATGTCAAAACAAATCGGAACTTCTCATGAAGCTGCGAGAATGTCCGCTATGGTGGACGCAAGACAGGAATTGGGTAACAAATACTAAAAGGTTGTGAAATGCTGATGTACGCGGTGATTATTATCCCAAATATGCCGGACCAAGAAGAATCTATTTCACTGACATTTGGTTTTCCTTTTATACCTTGTTTTAATGTCGTGACATCCATAGTATGGAATCATTGTTTCTTTGGTACTAAATTCAGTTTCCCAACAGCATATTCTATGAATGATTTCAAGAACATTTGGGCGTACTGCAAAATGCCGAAAGTTTGATCAGATGTGTTTATCATGAGATGATGTAGAATTGATTCTTGTGGGACTTCACAATCTATTTCTTTCAATGATGGCCTGTTATTATTTCACCATACACACTATGTTTTCTTCAAGTGCGACTCAATTTACATAAATTAGCTTGTAAACTCTCGGCCTTATCGAAGGCATCGGTAATATAATCAATTAGCGCCAGTTCGTCAACAAGAGGTTCTATTTGTTGCCTCAAAATTTGCAAATACGTTTGTGAGGTGACCATGCCATTGTAAATAACCAGACTGATAATCTTACCCCTGAAAATACCTGTCCTCCCACTAAACCCAAATCTTCCTTGTTTTCTCTGCTCCACAATTGAATGAGGATTTTTTGTACCTAAGTATGAAAGTTGTTGCGGTGGAAAAAACAGCACTACTGACATACACATCGTCTGTCCAAATACAGTTGAACAGAAATTCGCGCACTTGGTTACAATTTTCTAGGAAACATTGGCAAAAATCCATCCGGCGTTCAAAATCTCCTGGTCTACGGTAATTAACTTTTCGAGACCTGTATGGCTTAAATTTGTGCTTTTTCAATATCCACCTACCATTAGTACTTGGTAGTCCTGTAGATATCGATAACTTTCATGTTGATGTTCTCTGATTATTTTCAACAGTTCCTAAAACTACTATTTCAACTCCCTATATATACTTAATGCATTCCTTTTAGGTCTTCTCAAATTGACAACTGTTAAATATATTATGTTGCAATCTTACGAAAATATCTTTGAATGGTTGTCTCCTTTCCAGATAGCGCTCGTGGTACAAATTACTTGCAGCCTCTGTATTCTCATATACTTATATGAAACAATCATGTTCCATCTTTCATAATTTTCGAATTCTATGGCAAATTTAGTTTGAAAATTGAACGAAAACCTCAACAAAAACCAAGAAACCAGCAGCGTCTCATTTACCTGATTTAAAATTTGACAGCTGGCAATAAACAGTAGCACTCTATTTTGTCGCTGCATTGTCCAAAGCTAGTTGTCAAAGGGCACTTTTTACAAGTTATACGTAAAATAATTTAATGCCCAATTTTCCAAAGAAGAGTTGTGCAAAACATCAAGCGTGCTGCATTTTTGGAATGGTAATTTCAAGCTTTACTCAGATATGCCCAAATATACTGTGTGCATTTAAAAAATTGATTTTTCTGTTTATAATTACAAAAATATAAATTTAAAAAAAAATAAATCCACATCGCCAGGGTACCCAGCGACCTGGAAAACCGGAAAAACCTGAAAAAATCAGGTAATGTGAAATACCCCCTAAAATGTTAGGGAAATTTGTGGTTTTACTCAAATGTCATGGAAATCATTCAGTAGACCTGGAAATTATATGTTTGTAAAATTTCGTCACTAGCAGATGCATTTTTATTTAATTTCATATATGTTATATGAATTTTCTCACGTAAATATTTCTCATACCTAGGAAAATATATCTGATAAGAATGCGGCTTACGTGTATGCCACATCATGCGCCGATATAAATAGCGTCTTCTTCTATCTCAAACATGTCTCATGCGTACATCTCACTTGGAATGTTCTTCCTTGAATGCATAAAATGCAAAATGCGTTTTAGGTATTGGCCGGGTAAAGTTGTGTTGTGAATGTGTTTATTCTATTTTAACCTTTATGATCATGTTGAAAGTTGCAAAATATTTGGCATTTGTATATGGCGCGTGTAAACAGTATCTTTGTTTCATTTTTTTAGCGAATTTTCATAAATAAAACTTCGCTTTTAGAGAGGTAGCGAATTTCGATTTTTCAAAAAAAAATATTAATGGACGCGAATCTGGGCTTTTGGAACCCATTTCGCAGGCTGATTCAAATTTATATATATGAACAACATGGTTTGCAAAGTTTCCACGCCACCTAGGGACTTCTGGTTTGTTCCATCACACTCGAAAATTCTTTCGGGAGGCTAAGTTCGTCGGTCAGTCATGAAAGTCAAGTGTTTCCATGAAAAAATTGCACATTTTCTTCTCGAAAATGTTATGTGTTATAAATTTAACGCAGTTGAGCATACTTATGTTTTTGATTATGTAAGTTTTTTGTTCGTAATTTTGATTTATTTTGTTCATAAAAAAAGTATTCACGTATCTGTGTTTATTATTTAGAGTATTATGAAAAATGTACTCGAGGGGCCTGGAAATGTCAGGGAATTTGATTTTGGATTTCTGCTGGGTACCCTGACCGCTGAATTCTACGTAAAAAAGTGCTTTAGAAATGTTTTTATAGAAATCAAAAAAAATTAAAACGAAAAAAGTTATAGCCACTTCCCAGAAATGTACAGTTTCGAAAAACACCTCGTAGCTCTGAAACGGTGATATATATCGATATGCGATTTTCACCATTAAGTTAGGAGTTCCCTTTAAAACTAAGCAATTTGGCCACTCTGTACAGTACAATGAACTAGATTTGTGAATCTGTCTGGGCATATCAGATGACGGCTAATTTTTTAGATGAGAGATAGAGCTCAAGTGCCTAGCGGCAATTTAGCCATTGGCCTGTCCTAACTTATCCTATTTTCCACTATAACTCATTCAACCTACAACTGAGAACTTGTACTGCAGCTGGAAAATAACACATTCAAAGGTGGCTGTTCCCTTCGACTACTGAATCGGCACACTTTAACCCTCCAGCGGGCGCGCCTTAAATCGGAACACGAGAAGGCGCGCGGCGCAACGAGTGCGCCAGAAGTATAAATGTTGTTTAACTTAGGTAAATGATGTTTAAACTTATTTTTTTATATATTTGTGTTATCTTAGTAATTTAAAACACAATAATATTAAGTAAATGTTTATTGACATGGTATAATATAATTAAAATGATGAAAATAAAAAAAAACAAATAAATTAAGTCATACTTTTAACTAAATAAATCAGAGATACTTAGTCCCTATCTTCGTTCACTGTTTCGATTTGTCTGTAACATTTTGGGCAACTTGTTTTAACAACAGAATGGGCCTTGCACACGAATTCCTTACATGTGTCGCATCTTATAGTGGTATTTTGATTTTTAGATCTTCCACACGTAACACAACGTCCTTTTCTCTTTAGGTCAGGCTCTGCTTTATTGGCTACTTCCTCATTTGATTTGTATTTAGCTAGAAAAGCTCTAATATCCAGCGGAAGTGAATTAATGTTTGCCCTTTCCACAAGAAAAGGCTTCATGAGATCCATTGCAAGGTTTTTCAGAAAAATTCTTGTTTTAACTTTTTGATTGTTGGCATTAGAGTAGTATAAAATGAATGCATTTATACCAGCCATATCCATTATGGAAAAAAATATAACTAAGGGCCACCTTTTTGTAATTCTTTTGACTGAGTAGGAGTTGCACATTTAATCAACTGTATCCACTGCACCTTTTGTAGCATTATAGTCTAGAATTATTTCCGGTTTTTCAGTATCCATCAATTTCTCCTGAATCATGCATTGTTGATAACAATATAACAGATTTTTTTTTGGAACGTGTGAGACAATTGTAATGTTCTTTTGGAACCCAAATAAAGACGATTTAATTTCTCTATTCTTGTGAGGTAAAAACTCTACAGGTAACTCTTTTTTATTTTTTTGTAAAGTTCCCAAAAGTGTTATATTATAATCTTTTAGTAAGATTTCGGCAAGGGGAAAGCTGGTATACCAGTTGTCGGTTGTTAGATTTCTCTTGGAACCTTTGATGGGATCAACAAGTCTTTTGACAATTTCTATTGGTGTATTTTGCATTCTATATGGCCCCTCCGGTTGCTGACCGCAATATATTTCCAAGTTGCTTACGTAATGCGTTTTTGCGTCGCATAATAGGAACATTTTCAAACCATATTTGGCAGGTTTATTCGGAATATACTGAATAAAGCTACAACGACCACGAAACGCTTCTAGCTTCTCATCTATTGTAACGTATTCTCCCAAGCAGTATGTGTCTTTACAATTGGCAACAAACTTGTCAAAAATAACCCTGATTGCAGCCAGTTTATCAGTTTTCTTACGATCGTCCCTGGTGTCACGATGATCAAATCGAATGCATCGTAACAGAAATAAAAATCTTTTATAGGACATGACTTGTCTTGTTATTGCAAATCCACTCTCAGGCTCCCACATCTCTTCAACACTGCAATGGTTGTTTCTTTTAGCGCCTATGAAATACAATAAACCAAGAAGTGCCGCAATCTCATTCTTCGTTGTAATTCTTGCATCACGAGCTCTTTGGTATCCAACTGATTTTTTTTTATGATCGATGTAAAGATTGGTATATTTCACAATGTCTTCAATCATAAACGAGTCAATGATCAATTCCCACGCAGCCATTACGGACGTTATTCCTCTGGCGATTTGTTTTGGTCCTGGTAGAATTTTCAACAGATTTTTGCTTTTTACTCTAGAAATTGTTGACACATTGGTCTTGAACCATTTTGTTGTCTTGTCTTTGGCCATAAAAAAGTTATTACCTGGAGCTATTTTATCATCTGACTCAGATTCTGAAATTTCATTCTCCGCGTAATCTTGTTCAGAGTTCGAATCATGATCACTGTGAGTCACGAACTCCTCTTCTTCAGATATGTCTCCATCTTCATCTTCAATCGGTAGTTCATCACCTGATAAATCTTCATAAAGGTATTTTTCCAACTCCTCATGCGTTAAATATTTTCTGGCCCTACAATACAAATAATAAGTAATTAAACTTATACAAGCGTCTCGTCGTTAGGAGTTATAATTGATCCTGTGGTAATGAACATACTAAAGCAATGCTTTTTTTCTAAAAAAAGGGCCTAACCCAAACCCGCGTCCAAACAAATCTCTTTTTTTCAGCTAACTTTAAAAAAATAAGCATAAAAAATTTTTCTCTCGGCGCGAATCGATCCCAGGCTGCTGGCACCATGAGCACAGGCATAAACCTCTAGTTCACAACGACCTCACAGGTCGAAACTATATACGTAACAGTATTCTCTATAGTGTTTTGATCACGCCCACTCTTTATGATTATTTGTTATGCAAAACGGTTAGACGCTAATAAATTTAGAGCTACATTTTTATACCTATATAGCAACAACAAAACAACTTATATTACGTGTAACAACAAAAACAAGCCAAGCAACATATATATATATATATATATATATATATATATATATATATATATATATATATATGTATATATATATATATATATATATATATATATATATATATATATATATATATATATATATATATATATATATATATATATAAAACTACTCACATGACCAGACAAAGTGCGCCAACGCGCCCGCTCGAGGGTTAAGTAAGTTAATCCATGGATATATATTTTAGACTCTATCAATGCTTAATATCGCACCAAAAAAAATTGATTCTGTGTAAATATCGTGCTATATCTAAATACCTCTCTTTTCTCGTAAACATGGCAGAAATATTATTGTGATCTTGTAAATTAGATAGTAAAATTGATGTTATTGTAGATTTTAAAACTAATAGCAGGTATTTTTTCATCTATTATATAAAATATGTTCTATGATTGGAGCTGCTTTAATCTGAGAATGCTTATTGATCATACCCCCTTAATATAGTTATTTTAATTTTTGATTATTTTCAAGAAAGATATTTGTTATAATCATAACATAGTGTGGTTATAAAAATAATACATTTTTAGTTTTTAGAATATCATTACATAATTTAAGAGTATTTAAATTTTTATTTTTACACACCTAATTGTTTAGTTATTTGAATACTAAAATACTTTCACATTATTCTTGTGTTAAAAATAGAAATGAGTTCATATATTTCTATTTGATTATGAAGTAGTTAAACGTCATTTTTATGTATTTATTCAAAGACCAAAAGATATTTCAATTGTTTCCAAAAATAGCAAAGGTTTTGAAATATAAAAAAATCACAAATTAGGAATGAAAAGATTTTATTAGAGGTTTATGTTACAAGTTTTGTCACATGGTTTGTTTGCACTGACCGTTCGGTTCGTTCTATTGTAAAGTTTGTTCAAGTTTTGTGCGACATACATTTTTATGAACAGAAGTACATTTCACATCATTTGAAGTAGATTTTATTTATTAAATTTTCATTTAAGTAGAACGTATTTTCTAAAGGTAATAGAAAAAATCCAGTAAACTACAGAGGAGCGCTACTACAGGCAATCCTAAAAATGTACACAGGAATAATGACTGCGGGTCAGTGAAGAACAACAATGCTTTCTAGAAAATCAAATCCACCACAGATGCCATTTACATGCTCTGCCAAATTTTTGGAAAAGCTATGCATATCAATAATTTAGTTTTCATCCGTTTTGTATACCTCACCAAAGAGTTTGACAATTAGATTACATTTTTTTAATAGACTTGATTTATAAACTCAAAGCATTACTTTGTACTGGAAAAAGTCCTGAAATTAATTACAGTATATGAAATTTTCACGAGGTTTGTGATGATTACATTAATATACTAACACTTAAGTAGTCTGAAATAGTATTGTTACGTTCTACGGGGTTCTGGATTCGTGGACTAACAAAACACAGCTTTTCAAGCTACTAATTTATTATAAGCAACTATTTTCCAACAGCAGTATCAACTAAAATATTCATCTCTATTATTAAATGTCCATAGAACTATATTCCACTATTCGCCTTCTATGATCGCTTCTTATACACCAACACTTACTGCTTACTCGCTTAATACTCTATGATCACTTATTTGCATCACCACTGACTTAATACTGAACTAACTTACTCTGCGCACCGCTCGTCTATTTATACTGTCCATAGAGATTCTAAACTTTCTACACTATTCTACACCTGTCACTTCTGGTCCCTTCTAGAAATATCATTCCAGAGTGTTCGCTCTTACCAACACATTTTATAACAGACATCTGACCATAGAAGCAATAAGGTCCATAAACTTAATTATCATAGACAAATGTGACAGTATTTTACACGCAGATAACAAACAGTTTCCCCACATATTTAAAAATTTTAACTATATGTCATTTTATACACTTAGTAAATGTCCTTTAATAGATTTTGCGAATATTATGCAGATAACAAACAAATAATTTCCCCGCCTATTTAAATTTTTTAACTATGTGTAATTTTATACACTTAGTAAATGTCGTTTAATAGATCTTGTGAATATTTCTGGTTGTTGTATGGTCTTCAGTTCTTCAGGAATAGTCTTATATTATGATCTTATAGTTCTAGTCATTACACTGTTGAACTTTATGTTTGTTCTTGATGCTACTAAATATGGGTCTCCCTGTTGTTTAGTTGAGTATAAATGCAGTTCACTACTTTTTATCACTTTAAAGTTTGTTTTTATTTGGTTATTCACTATGTTATGTATTAATTTCCCCTCCTCCATTTTTACAAGATTGTTGATTTGTAAAGGGTTCCACCTTTTATACAACTGCTTTGTTGGGAAGTACTAGCTTAGACCATATAATATCTTTAATATTAGATTTTGTGTTCTTTGCAGTCACTGTAGTTCTGTTTTTGGTGAAGCTGCCAAATAACCATCATATATCTTAAGTGTGGCTCTATTAAGGCATTATACATAAGTCTTTTCAATTTTTCTTACGTGTAACTAGATATTTTTTTCTTATGTTAATCAGATGTTCTTTAAAGTTCAACTGGTTATATTCTTTGAAGTTCAACTGGTTATCAATCATAACTCCAAGGTACTTATAGCTTCTTACAGGTTTTATTACCTGATTGTTTATTTTAATATTTATGTCCTTTATACATTTGCCCTTTTGTGCGAACATTATATACAGGATGCTTCATAATAAGATGTCAATATTAAAGGGAATGAATCTATGGATGATTTTAAGAAAAAAAGTTCATCTGAACATAGGTCCGTTTTCGCTTTCTGTGTGAGATACAGAGTGATAAAAAAATATTTTTTAAAATTTTCTTTTGTATAACTCAGAACAGCCTTTGAGTATTTTTATTAAACTTGGTGGAGGTGAATTAGGTGTATAGGCACATCTTTAAAGGGCAACACGAATTTTTAAATTTAACTAGTGGCGCCCCCATTGATGTGACCCTAAATATTTTGACTAAAAAGTATGGTACCCCACTGATTTTTCTAAAGATGAGTCATCTGTAACATTTTCAGCCCAAACATTTACAGAAAACTGCACTAGATAGTGAGATAGTGAGATTTTTCAATTGCATGTGGATATTTAGCTTTTTCATTGTTGTCATCCAATATATTTATGTTGAAGTCTCCAATTACCCATATATTTTCATTTTAGCTGATTTTTTTTTTTTTAATCGCTAATAGAGAGGTGTCGAAGATAAGGCTTTGTAAAAAAAATTTTCAAATGAGCGCGAATTTGGACCACTAGAACCCGAAACCAAGGTCCGTTTGAATTTATATTTGTTGTATTGATATTTAGAAATATCAAACCTAGATTGAAACTTCAGAACTAGGCATGCAAACTTAAATAAAACTTGAAATAAAACTTAAGAGTACCATGCAAAACAATAATTAAACTTTAGAATCTCGAATTATGTAAGGCATTGTACAGCCAAAGTACAAGCATCGTGAAAAGACAGGTAGTACCTGCATCATATTGACTCAAGTGGAGAGACGTGTTTGTCCGGAACAGTTTTGAGGGAGCTTTACCAATGAATTCTGGAATTTATCTGAAAAATAGATATAAAATGATAAGGCAACGGTAACAAGAAAATTCACATACCATGTGCAAATAAATAGCAAATGATGCTAGATTTATATGTGGAACAGGTAAAATGAGTAAAAGAAATACAGATACACTCAAAATATACATAGTCAGTTAAATTACACAAGCCAATGCTTAAAAGTAAAGTATGTTGCCCTCGTGAGCTTCATATATACAGGGTGACCGACGGGAATCTGATGTTTTTGGGACGGCCATTACTCTGCCGGTAAGAGGCGTAGGGAGCCGAATTACCGAGCATTAATCTCGCCATTCGATGCCATTTCAGTAGCTATGGAGCAGTGGACGGTTGAACATCGCATGTTTGCGTATGACTCATTTGTGCATAATGGTGGGTCTGTTATTACCGTGCAGCGACTTTTTCATGTGCGTTGGGGTTTCGTGGTAACGTTCGCAGCCGGAACACGATTTTCAGTAGGGTTAATAATCTACGGACAATAGGATCTATTGTCCGTAGATTATTGGGTAGGACGTTAGTGTTATCTGGATTATAATACTATTATTAAATAATAACCAAGTAGGCTTCACTGATTCCGGTTTTTATAAATGTTATTGCTGAAAACCTCACTTGAACAAACATTAATAATTTTAACAATAACCATAAAACTGATTTTTTCACCTTATGTAGATTGTATGTATATATTAGGCTAGGAAGTCATGTACAAGTTTTTCTCTTTTCTATAATTTTGTTTAAAAAAGGGTTATGGCTAAAGACTCTGACATTAGTTGAGCTCTTTGACTTGCCAATTCCTGATGGTTGGTTGTGATTGCGCATGTGTGTATGTATTTATTCATAGGTAAATCTGTAGACTACATTTTAAGTTATAATTAATTATATAATTAAATTATGCAATTGTTTTGTTTTCATATAAATAAATCTTTAAAGTGATATCTGTTTTTTCTTTATATCATAAAATGTTGTATTGTATTTTTTGTGGTTTGACGTCAGTCTTTTTCCGCGACTATGGCCAGTCACAGACATCAAACAGCAGTTTCACATCATTCTCGTGTAAATTTTGCCGGACCCCCTCATTTCTGTATGGTATGTAGTGATCTTAAACGTAAGGTACACTCGACCGATTTCCTTATGCCTCCTCCGAAGGACGAAACTTGCTCAAACACCATGCTACAACATCCGGGCTGCCTTCGAGAACATCACTCTAGTATGAAAATCGCACCAACAAGTCCTTGGAAATTAGTCGGGTGAACGGCCGAACATTAAAGTGGGTTGTTAGCGAACTCAAAATCATTCACTCCGAGTGTCGCTCTATTCGCCCTATTCTGGAGTGCGACAATTATCATGACATTTGTTAATTCAAGTAACTATCAAATTTAAATTAAAGCAGGTTATAGGTATTAAATAAACTTGCTTCTTAGATTTATATTTACAAGCCTTTTTTATGAACATTGAAGAAGTCATAAATGCAGAGAAAGGTAGGCACATATTAATTTAAAACGAAGATGGAACTGTATTATAAGATGCAGAAGGAAACTTCTTTTGGATACTATCAGTAATTCAACAAATTTAGGGGAATAGTTGGTTCGTAGCAGCTCAACAACTCTTTCTCAGAGACACAAATATATACTCATCAAAAATGTGATGAGCTCTCTTGAATCTTCATCCAAAAAGTTTCGCTGTTATTATATTCAAAAATTAAAAAAAAACAGGTGTAAATTAGCAACAGCCAGCACAATATTTCTGGTTTTGATGTTCATAATAAGCAGAAGTGGCGCAAAATGTTTCACCCGGCATCACCCAGGTGGGGTCCACCATACCATCCGTGCTTTAAATTATGTTGTAATTTTTGGTTCACATCACATATGTTTTTCTGGTTGCATATAGCTTTCTGAAACATGTTTATGAAGAAGACTCTTAGCCGTTTTTAGTCTTGAGTTGACCACCAGTCGAGTAACATTGCACCAAAGTACCTGAAGGTCTGAGAGACCTCACCTGGGTTGTAAAGTTTGTATGTTTGCAATAAAGTGTTTTACGTTGTTTGACATTATAAAACAACGAATTTACATAGAAAGGTGAGCGGTTACATTGATATAAATTAAAGTATACTGTTTACAACAAAGTAATTTAATTTACAGCATGTCATATTACGAAAAAGGACAAGCCAAACTTCTGGCACTTTGGGAAGAATGCAAAGATAACGAGGAGGAATTTATAGAGTCTGCGGAAGTTGATCATTTAAGCATCCACAGTTGTCATTCTGATAGTGGAATTGGAGAGAAGGGTGCCGAAAATGCTTAAGAAGTAACTGAAAATTAAATAAGTGAGTATAGAGGTGGATATTATGTGGGTAAGGACTCTATTACAAAATAGAGCAAGCAGTATAGTAATACCAAAGTAAGAAACAGAGTAGAAAACATAATTTCAAAATTACCAGGATGCAAACCCTATGCTAGGGATGCGAAAACTCCGCTGAATTGCTGGCTTCTGTTTTTTGACTCAACAATTCTTGTGAGCGTTATAGATTGCACAAATGTTATGATTGCCAAAAAAGCTGTAGGCTATAAAGATAAAGAATATTGTAGCAATACCAATGTAATTGAAATAAAGGCTTTATTTGTTATCTTTTACCTTGCTGGTGTATACAAATAAACAGCCATTGCCATCTAAAAGAACTCTGGAGAACAAATGGACAATTTGACAACAGGCAAGAACGCCTGAAATTAGATAAACTTGCAGCTGTGCGGGCTGTGTTAGAAAAGTTTGTTTCAAACTGTCAACAGGCATATACTCCAGGACAATATTTAACGATAGATGAAAAATTAGAGGCCTTTCGAGGTCGCTGTTCTTTCCGCCAGTATTCCCCCAACACGCTTGCTAAATATGGGATAAAAATCCAGGCTGTGGTGGACTCACACATTTTATGTGCTTAATATGGAAGTTATGCAGGAACTCAGCCGGATGGGGTTTATCAATCAAGCAACAAACCTGTTGATATTGTGCAAATATTAGTAGCACCGATTTCTGGTAGTAATCGAAATGTCACCTTTGATAACTGGTACACTTCCTATGAACTTGCGAATATTTTACGTGAAAAGCATAGTTTAACGTCTGTAGGAACTCTTAGGAAAAACAAACGAGAGATACATACTGCTGGCACTACTAGAACTAAAGAATAGACCATCTAAGAGTTCAATGTTTGCATTCCAGAAACATAACACAGTGGTATCGTACGTACCAAAGAAGGGTAGAAATGTTATTTTGCTCTCCTTTCTTCACCATAATGATGAGATAGATGAGTCTACGGGGGATAAAAAACAACCTGAAGTTGTAAGCTTTTACAATTTTACCAAAGGTGGTGTAGACAATGTCGATGAATTGTCAGGAAGTTACATGTAGCTCGGAATTGCAGAAGATGGCTACTGAGAATATTTTTCTCTCTAATGGATACAGCAGGAATTAACAGCCAGGTCATTTATAGGACAAACACCAACAACTATTCAAAAAAGCGTCGTATATATTTTTGGAAGAGCTGGGTCTAGCTTTGATAGAGCCAACTCTGCAACAAAGAAAAAATAACCCTCGACTAACAAGAGAACTTCGATTCAAAATTACCAGTGTGCTAGGTGATACAAGTGCTCCTTTGCGTAAAATACAAAAAACAGGACGTGGTAGATGTAAAGAATGTCCCAGAAACAAAGACGGAAAGTCGAGGTACTCCTGTGAGCAGTGCGAAAAATATGTGTTTAGAACACCTCAATTTTTTATGCGAAAATTTCAGCCAATTACGTGACGACTAGTTTTATTATTTATTTACTTATCCATTTAAATTTGCACCTACAGAATTAAACAATTCCAAATGGTACTTAAAAATTTTACCAAAAAAAAAATTAACTCAAGGTAACAAAATCACTGTCTTAAGACAGTTTTCATCCTAGACATAGCAATATAAAAGATATCACAATTAGAAAAATTAGCATTATAATTATGCAACAATCTGTCCATGAAACTGTTACATCCATAGTTGGTCCTGTGTGTTCGCTCAAAAAAAGTTGCTGTTGGCGAGTTGAGCGTGGTGGAACATGGAAAAGGACCAACTCGAGCAGATCATCACAGTCAATGTGACCATTAATTAACTTATATATAAACTACAATGAATAAGATACTCACGTCGCGCTTTGAGACTGACCATACCACAAAGAAGCAATCTGACATCATATCCAATATTTTGGCAAGGAAAGTGATACTTATAAAGAAGGTACTTAACAGATTTGTTTTGTACCCTTTCAATACGATTAATGTGGCAAGCATAGGATGAAAACCATACAACACAACAATACCCAATATTACTTCGAACCAAGGATGTATACAAACTAGTGATTGCCCTTGTGTCAGTCATATGCTTAGTGTGTCTTTTAACAAACCCCAAAAGTCTGCAACATTTCACAACCACAGCATCAATATGCAGATTAAATGACAAATCATTTTTGAAAATTACACCAAGATCTGAAACTGAAGTAGACAACGTCCAACACCGTGTTATAAATGGTATAGCTGTGAACAATCCACTTCTGACCCTTAAAATAGCTCACAACCTTACATTTACTCACATTAAGCGACAACAAGTTTGAACTGCACCAGCGAGTAACATTTATGGGTGATCCTTAAGTAGACGGGTCCCGTCTATGTTTCTTTTCTCTGCCATACCATTTGGTATACATTGAACTATTTTTTTTGCTGTTTCCAAAATATTTTCTACTTTTAAGAATTATTTTTCTGTTTGTGAATTTTTTTAAAAAGGTATGTTTGTCAAGTGTATAAATCTCAATATTGTCTGATTTGAGCCATTCAGACAATAAATGTAGTGTTTTTATCAAGTTTTTTTCATAAGTTTGAAGTATAATATATATATATATATATATATATATATATATATATATATATATATATATATATATATATATATATATATATATATATATATATATATATTATATAACTTGATAAAAACACTACATTTATTGTCTAAATGGCTCAAATCAGACAATATTGAGATTTATACACTTGACAAACATACCTTTTTAAAAAAATTCACGAACAGAAAAATAATTCTTAAAAGTAGAAAATATTTTGGAAACAGCAAAAAAAAGTATATATATATATATATATATATATATATATATATATATATATATATATATATATATATATATATATATATATATATCAAATCAAATATTTTTTTGCACACAAACCTACTTTTTTACTTATTTGGATTCGAATTTTATAAATACGTCATCCGATTATTAAAAAAAATGTCAAAAATATTTTTGTCTCATTATTATTCGCCCAACGCTTCTCCAATTTTTTTATCCCTTCCAAAAAATAAGATTTGTGGAGGTCGTCAAAATAGGTACACACATAATGATGTTTGGAAGTCAAATAATACAAATTTACTAAAATCTAAAATGAACGTTACCAAAAAAGTTTGCTTTCAAAAGTCCTTCATAAGGGAACAGTTCATTTATTGATAGAATCTATGATGGACAAGTTTGTCTTTGGGACATGGGACAGCACCTCATACATGAGACCAATGTTCCAACTGTGGGCGTATCTGTGATTTGTAAAGTGTCAAAAGCTACTGCGATGAGAACAAACTTTTTAACCCGAAACAGTTTTATTTGCTGCTCCTTTTGCAAAATTGAAAACATGTAAATTCCTGCAAAGATCATTTGCAACTTGCAACAGTTATATCAATAAATCTACATTGACTTGATAGAGATAGTGTGGCCATTCGGTGGTATCAATTTCTATAAGTGACCTGATACAAAATCCGCCATGAATTCTCCAAACTGTGTTGGTTTACAATAATTATTTATGTGTACGAAGTAGTGAGTGCCGTAGTTTCTGAGTTGTTTTTATGTTATTTTAGCGTGTTCAGTGTTCAATTAGGACATTAATTTAAAATTACATTTGTTTTTTCTGTTATCGTTGTATCTGTGGAAAAGGAAAATGAAGTGTAATAAGTGTAAATCGTAATAAAACCAAAACAAAATTCAATGTATAGAGTAACTGGGTATTTACGTTTCAAAATATTTATTTTATTTTATTGCAACGAACGAATATTCAACTTTTTCAACACTGGTAACTCTTTTTTGGCAGTTATGTTTTGTTCAAACGCAAAATATAAATTTGAAGATATTCTTTATTAAGAAAATGTTGAGTGATTGTTCAGATGTCATGCATATTTTACCTAGCCATGACCTAAGAAAAATTTGTTAACAGGTTTGTTGTATCCAGCCTAAAGATACCGAGTAAAATGCTGATTTAAAAAATATGACATGCTAGCAAAAGTATAAAGAGTATACATCTTTACGAACATCAAACAGTTTTATAATTATTTTTGCATTTTTGTTTTCTCTTTCCTGAATTTGCTAATCATAATGATTTGTATTAAGATGATATTTGATTAATTTTTTTTTATCGTTCTCTACTTCTGCGACTATGAACAATCACCGACGCCAGGGAGCAATTTCACTCTATCCTGAAAATTTTTGCCGAACCCCTGCCTTTCTGTAAGGAGGGTACGGATCTTTAACGTACCCAACATCGCATGGACACGGGACCGACGTCTACCCCCCCCCCCCCCCCCCAACGAAGGACGGAACGTGCAGACATTCAACTTGCTGAAATACAATGCAACAACTTCGGTTGATGTTAATTTTACAGGTATGTACGGAAAAAGTGAAAGGGGAACCCTGCGAATCGAACTCAATATCCTTCGGTTCAGAAGCATACGTCCTTACCACTGAACCACGGAGGCTCTTATTAAGATCATAAACTATGAGTTTTACCTTGGAACGTTGAATGATTCATATAATTGTTCATTCCCAAATTGTACTGGTATTATTTAAATACAAATTACAGACTAATAATAGCAGTGATGGAAAGTTAAAGCTAATATGTTGAAAGTTCACTTGTACAATATATTTATGCACAATCTGCTACATATTTGACTTATTACCTTTCGCATTTGTGTGTAAATTTGAAGAAAAAAACCCAGAAAATTCTTAGTATGAGTACACATAGGCAGGGGCATAGTGAGATTAAATACTCACTCATTAAATATCCACTTTTACTGTTCGCGTGCCTCAATATTTTTAACTTGCCTGAATTCATACGAAAACACCGAGGAAAATACATACTCACTGAATGATATGTTTAGTTTGATGTAATTTTAAAGTTTCCTGTCTAGGTAGTACACATCGCAAATAGTCCATAATGATATAAAAAGAATTATCTACAAAAGAGATTTCAAACAGTTTTTTTTTAAAAATGCACCAATTAATTATTATTTGCAATTTTATACTATTTTTTCATAAGCGCAATGTTAAATTTGGAAGAAACATGGCGGCCGAATAAGCTATGGCCACGTTGTCTATCAAGTCCATTGTAGTTAAAACCGATAGTAGGTACAAGAGAACAAATATTACATTCATGATGTTTGCTACAAATTATCTACAATTTGACAATCTATCAATTCACCATTTGAAAAATTAAGATGCCTATCATTTTAATGTGATATGGTATGATATAAATGATATAAATATCATTCATTCACTCATTCATTTTCTTCATTATGTAAAAGTGTTGTGATAACATACGCAAATACGTTGATAAGTAAATTGTGACACATACAATTATATTTTCTTTATATAGTAGCGCGCAAATGAGTTGTTTAAAATATTTTTCCAATATATCATACGAACATAGTTTTAAAATTTTAAAAAGTAATTTTCCATTGTTTAGAGATTCATTCAAATTGTCTAGAAGGAACTTAAACGCAATGGCAAGTGTAAACGAAATTCAACAAAAATTTGTGCTACCAGCGAGATATGCAGGAAGTCAAAAAAGTGTCTGGTAAGATTGAACTAACAATCACATTTATGAACTTTACCTTTCCGTTCTGTTTTCATTAAATTTTTGATAGGGTCGAATATATTCAGCTGGCTTTGGATTACAAACCATTAAACTTGGGCCAGGGTTTCCCAGATTATGCAGCACCAAAATATGTTACTGAAGCTCTAGCAGAAGTTGCACAAAGTGCTGATCCTTTAATTCATCAATATACCAGAGGATTTGTAAGTATGTAATGTTATTATCAAGAAGATTGCTTTTAGTTGTGCGACTGTCTCTTTTTGTCTTTTGTTGTCCCGGTTCTTGGTTATATTGATATGTATTTTCAGGGACACCCACGACTGGTGAATATTTTAGCACAGTTGTATAGCAAGCTGATTGGCAGGAACATTAATCCACAAACTGAAGTTTTAACAACTTTGGGAGCTTACGAATCTCTTTTTGCTAGTATAATAGGTCATGTTGATGAAGGCGATGAAGTTATTATCATTGAGCCTTTCTTTGATTGTTATGAACCAATGGTAAAAACAGCTGGAGGGATCCCTAGATTTATACCCTTGCGTCAGGTAAATATTAATAAAGCTGGTTTAAAACTATAGAGCCCAAGTTCATTATAATTGTACAGTTTTATTTATTGTGGCAAACTTTTTCAAATGGTTTTGGTAAATATTATTGATGCCTAATAAAATTATTATTATTTATTATTATCTTTTCCTCCTTGTTTATATTTGTTTATATTGTAGCCTTCTTTCCACTAGTTAGGCATGTCAAGTATAAGTACTTTTGAGTATCGGTATTATTCGTTACTTATGTGAAGAGTATCCGTTACTCAGTATTCCTTACCGTTACTTTCACTATGTGCATGCACCAGAGTAACTGGTTATAGTAAATAGTAAGTGAAACTACAATAACTACCCACTACCTACACAACCTTAGGTTGAAGTGACAAGAATTGGCAAAAGTGACACGTGTAATGATTTAGCAAATATAAAGTAACTGGAACAAAGATATGCAAACACCCAAACCAATACGACTTGTGGTTAGCAAATTTTATTTGATTGTGTATTTTATTCACCTCTGTAAATTGTTTCATGGTTTAAATTATAATAACTTGATGTAATCTCGTGTTATTATTCGAAAGAGGAGATACATAAAAATGGAAAATTATATAATAATAACAATAATAATCATAATAATAATAGTTATATATATATATATATATATATATATATATATATATATATATATATATATATATATATATATATATATATATATACTTAGTATGCAAATTGAATCATAACTTCTACATAGCTGTGATAATGTACTCTCCCCAGAAAGACATTTCATGAAACGAATTTAGTGTCCATGACTTGACCACAAAGAAAATATTCTTATTTCTGTACCCATAAAATTTTGAAACGTTATATTACTTGAGTTTTAACAAAAAAATGTTAAATTTCACCAAATCACCCCTCATTTATCCCGTACTCCCTAAAGCGACCTTACCCAAAAACAATTCGAAGCGTTCGTTTGTCGGGTGCTAATTGGATGCCAAATTTGAAGATGATATCTCAATTCATTCGAAAGTTATTACGCATATTAACATACAGACGTACAAGCCGTCAGACCGACAAACAAAAAATTTTTGTTCCAGAATCAAATTTTCTATTTTTTTTTGAGACTATAATTTGAGCAAAAAAAATTCGAAATTTCTATCACCGATATTCCACCCCCACACATTCAACCTCTAATTTAATTTCAGCACAGAATACCAGATGTTTGATGTTTTTGTTGTGTGTTTTTATTTCTTTAACGTCGGCCTATTTCCGCGACTATGGCCAATCACCGACGCCAGGAGCACTTTCAGCTCACTATCCTGGAAATTTTGCCGGACCCCTGCATTTCTGTAAGGAGGGTAGGGATCTTTAACGTGCCTAACATCGCAAGGACAAGGGACCGACGGCTTTCCGCCCCTTCTTGCTCTAATACAATGTGACAACCTCGGTTGATGTTAATTGTACAGTATGTACTGAAAAAGTGAAAGGAGTACCCTAGGATCGAATCCAGTACCCTTTGGTTCAGAGGCACACGTTCTTACCACTGACCCACCCAGGCTCTAGATGTTTAATCAAATTAAAAGTTTTCTAATAAACAAACCTTAAAATATTATATTACTTGCATTTCATGAAAAAATGTCACTTTTCACTAAATCATTCATCCCTTACCCCCTGGAGCGATTTTAACCAAAAACAATGTGAGCCGTTCGTTTGTCAGGTGCTCACTGCATACCAAATTTGAAGATATCTCAATTCGTTCGAAAGTTATTTCGCCTATTAGCAGACAGACAAAAAAATTTAATTCCAAAATCAAGTTTTCTGTAGGTCTTAAGACTTTTGACACCGTTTTAGTAAAACAAAATTTTGAAATTTCTGACCGATATTCCACCCCCGCAAATTAAACCCCTAATTGAATTTGAGCACAGAATACCAGATGTTTGATGAAATTAAAAGTTTTCTAATAAACAAATCCTAAAACGTTATGTTACTCAAGTTTTAACGCAAAAATGTAAATTTTCATCAAATCACCCCCATTTATCCCCTACCCTCTGGAGCGATTTTACCCGATAACAATCCGAACCATTATTTTGTCGGATGCTAATTATACCAAACTTGAAGACGATATCTCAATTCGTTCTAAAGTTATAGTGGCTAGAAACAGACACACAGACCGACAGACAAAAAAAAAGTTCGTTCTTAAATGATGTTTTGTATATGTTTTGACCCTATTTACGACGTGTAAGCGAAAAAAAAATTGAAATTTTTGCCGCCGATGCGATACTTCTACACGTGACGATGTGGAAGTAAAATAAGCTCCGATGTAAATCCAATTCAAACGTAAATAATAAAACGAATGAGTATTTGATTCTGTAGTTAATTACTACATGCATTTTACTTTTATCTGAAGAAGCTAGAATTAATGAAACGCTTTATGTTATAATTATATAGAGTAAATATTGTAAGAATTTGTTTTATCACTATATAATTATATAAATATCTCCCTTCATTATTTAAATTCTTAAAATTATAATACAATAACAGCCTAAAATTTTTGCCTTGTAACTTAAAAGGAAGGGGTGGGTATTGTTGATTAAAACTGACTGTACATTAGGCACGTAGACGCATAACTTCCATGCTTTTAGTGAATTTTTATTTTAAAAAATTCACTAATAGAGAGGTATCGATGGTGAGACTTTGCAAAAATTTTTTCAAATGAGCGCGAACTAGGACCCCTAGAACCCATATCGGGGGTCAGTTTCAATTTTTATATGTATATATATATATATATATATATATATATATATATATATATATATATATATATATATATATATATATATATATATATATATCCGTCTGATAATTAAAAAAATAATTAACCGATTTCTAATATGATGAAACTCGGCAAGTGCCTTTCTTTTATTAATGGCTTGGATGAGTTCGTTAGCCAGGAAAATCGGACGAGGTTTTCCAGGAAAATTTTGAGTTTTCTTTCTTTTTTCCGAAAATAACAAAGCTGCTTTAATTAAATTTACTATATATGTTGCCTTGAGAGAGACCTTACTACGTACCAAAATCCAACTTTATATCTTGTTGTCAAGTTTATAGAAAATTGAGTTATTCAAATTTTAAATTTTCCTTCGAAAAAAATTTTTTTCTCCGTAAATTACAAAGTTATTTTAATGAAATTTAGCGCATATCTTGCGGTAGGAAAGACCTTATTATATACCAAAATTAAACTTTCTAAGTTTATAGAAAATTGAGTTATTCAAATTTGAAGCATTTAATAAAAATTCACTACCATAACGCACTTGCTGCATCCCAAGCTTTTTTTTCTTATTCATGTGCCAATACTAATACCGAACTGAAGCGATCGCCAGGTGCATTATACTATAGTGAATACTTGAGTACCGGATACTCGGTCTGAAATCCGATGATCCGAGAGACTTGTAACTTAGTAACTAGAGTAACAAATACTTTTACAAATGAATACACGGAACTTTCGGTACTTTCGAGTAACGGATACTCAGTAACGAATAGTTACAATATTGACATGGCTACCAGTAGCTAAGCTTTATATGACCATCTTTACCATATGTAATTTTGGATTTCTTTACTATTTCTTTGCGGCTATACTTATTTTGGTTTACTACATTTTTGGATGTTTGTATATTTAACCTGTTTATATTTACTATCAGATTCTGTAGCACATTGTCCATCCTTCTCTGGATGATATATTTTAAATGGTTTTCAACTTAACTGTCTCAATTGTGTTTCTGCGGAGTCTACTTACTTTCCAATGTTTCAGTGTGTATTGCCTCAATATTAATTTTTTTGTTAATTAGAAATCAGGAAAATCTGATGAGGCACTGTCATCTGCTGACTGGGTTTTGGATAAGAAGGAACTTGAGGACATGTTTAATGAGAAAACCAAAGTGATCATTTTGAATACACCTAACAATCCTCTAGGCAAAGTGTTTACCTTGGAAGAATTAACAATCATTGCTGACTTATGCAAGAAGTGGAATGTTTTGTGTATCTCTGATGAAGTATATGAATGGATGGTATATGAGCCTAATAAACATATTAGAATTGGTAAGTGCATTTCTAATTCACTTGTTTATAATTATTTTGAGTACTGAATAACTTTTTTTTACATGATTATGTAGGTTATGTTTAGCAAATAAATTATACAGTGAGTCAACGATTGAATAAAGTAAGTTTGTCATTTATGGGTGAACTTTTTAAATAAAATTTATATATTATATGGTTACTAAGTGTGCATATTTTAAAATTATTCTGCACTATACAGAGTGTATAAAAAAAGCAGAGCAGTATAAAGCTGGTATTTTTTGTCGAAAATTGTGTATTAATCGATTTTTGAATTCTATGTGTACATCTAAAACGTTCTTTTTATAGGTTTGGTATACAGCGTATCCGATTTATGCTTCAAAATAATGTGACTTTGTCATATAACATTTTCTCTTAGACACTTGTTGATTGAAATATAGGATGTTGAAAATTTACAACACCGATATTCCACCCCCACACATCCAATCCCTATAGACTACATTTTTTTTTCCCTCAGGGCTCGTCCGCGGCCTTGCCGCCCCGACAGCACCGCAACCCTTGGTTTATTGTGCATTCCCTGAGTCTTTTTACTCCACCCACTCCAAAACCACTGTGCCTTGAACTAGCCTGCACAGTGATTGGTAGGGTGAAGTTTTATAATGCTCTGTCTCCGGTCTAGACTGACCGTAGATCAGTTGTCTTCTGCGGTCCAGAGCTTTACACTCACACAAGATGTGCTGGGCTGATTCCTCCCCCTCGCCGCAGAGCCTGCATGCGAGGTCCCCCTCGAACCGCTCCATTTTATGCAGAATAAACACCTGCCCGCCGTTTCACGCTCCCCGCCCGATCCGTCCGTGAACCAGACGAGCGCGTCCCGTGGTATGCCTGGCGTCTCCCCCCGCCATGCCTCGCGGTCGGGGATTTCCACTCTGAAGTTGTTTTCCCTGCAGATTCGCGGGCTCGCGAGGTCTGACCTCATTTCAAGCATGGGCTCCTTCACGATCTCCTGAATTTTGCAGTGGCCTCTGAAGCCTGGGTTGATCTTCAGTCTACCATTGCAGGCTAGTCTGTATAGTCCTAGCCTGGCCTCCCCCATAATAACTAAGTGTAGGGGGGCAGATCCAGCAACACCTCCATGGCGGCTGTTGGGGTTGAAGACATGGCCCCTGTGATGCCTAGGCAAGCCATCCTTTGCTTCTTGCCTAGTTTATGTTTGTCAGTGGATTGTGTTATTTTAGGCCACCAGCCCGATGCCGCGTATGTTAACGATGGTCTGACCACCCTTGTGTACAGCCAGTGGGTCATACTAGGTCTTAGTCCCCACGTTTTTCCATATAAACGCCTAGTGACTGCTAAGGTCATGACTACCTTACACAGTATTTTTTCAACGTGACCATTCCAGGTTAGCTTAGAGTCCAATACGACCCCAAGATATTTTACCTCCCTGGCCATTGGAATGTTCCTACCATATAGAGTAAGAGTTCTGTGGCTCTCCGACTTCTTCCTCCTCGTAAACAGTATGACGGTTGCTTTCTCGGGGCTCACCCTGAGCCCTTGACCAACCGTCCACCCTTACACCACTTTCAGTGCTGTTTGCATGCGCCCCACACTGATTGTGTCACCTTTCCTCAGACTATGATGACAATGTCGTCCGCATAGCCCTGTACCTCATCACCCCTATCCCCTGTTGGAGCATGATGGGCATTATCCCGTCAAATCCCGGCGATTTGTATGGCCTTAAGGTATTAATGGCCCATCTGATTTTGTTCCAAGTAGACACCTTTTTAGCGACTGTCCAGTCTACTCTAGATGCCCGCCTGTAAGGCGCCTCTATTTCTGAGTGTTCCTAGTCCGGAGGTGATTGGTTTATTATGTTACAGCCGGGGAAGTGTGTCTGGAGTAAAATTTCCATAGTTTCCTCCCCCAAACTTGTAAAGCCTCCCGTGGAGGTTCTAAGTGAGCCTATGTTGGTCTGAGTGCTCTCTTTTTTTTTTTTGTTCCCTCAGGGCTCGTCCGCGGCCTTGCCGCCCCGATAGCACCGCAACCCTTGGTTGACTGAGTGCTCTTGGACAGGATCTTGTGTAGTCAAGCGCTCTGGGACGTGTTCTCCAGTTCCTTGCAGTGCCTCCTCCTTGACCCCTTGCCGTCCCTTAGTCTTTTGTTATAGGTCGTTATGGCCTGTCTATATTCATCCCATGCTCCCGACCTTTTGGATGCGTTAAACAGCTTACGAACCTGCGTCCTCCTTTGCCTGAGGTCCTAGTTCCACCACGGGACGTTCCTGGTGAACGCCCTCATTTTCAGGAGGCAGTTGGCATTATAGGCTGAGGTGATTGCGTCTCGCAATTGGGCTACCGCAATCTCAAGGTCTATTGAATTGTCTATGGTACTCTTAACCCCCCGCAGTTACACTCCTAGGTCTGCCCTGTAGGCTTCCCAGATATATAGACTACATTAGTAAGGTTAGAAAATTTCTTTCCCACTGGTTCATAGTTTTAATTTATTACCATTGCTCTTATATGGCGGGTATAGTTTCATCGCCTGTAGAGTTTGAATTAAGCAATTCTTATATTTGAAACTACCCAAACGGAGAGCTTTGATGTTTTAACTATCAATTTATAATTTTAGAATTTAAACTAACGTATTTTGTTAGTACATATTGAAAATCGAAATTATTAATATATTATCAGGCGACACATGTCATTGATTACTGGTTGATATTCCAAGTATTTCAACATGACAAGTGTCATTATGTCATTAACCTCCCAAATATTAGTGATGCTTGCTGTTTAGTGTTTACTTTTTAGTGTTTATATTATATTTATCGTTTTCATATTTTCTATTTGTTGGATAGAAGTTGATCAAAATAAACCAGAAGACGGCAAAGCAAAATTTTGAAATATAATCAGCCTGAATAATGATTATTTTGTAGTTTCAAAATTATAGGGACCAATAAAGCAAAATTGTGATCAGCCAAAACTTTTCACTGTAAGACAGGTACTAACTGACAAAGCATCTACCACTGATCCTATTAGCCAGAAATATATAAAAACTCACCCTCTACAAAATTGTCTTAATCTGCCGTAAAGATGTTTGAAAATTTTTAATCGCCCTCCTTAAAGATGTCCAAGTCATGTTGCCATATTTATTGTTACATTTTAACTTACCTTTGAAAATAATTATTTCTCTTTTTGTTATCAAATTATCACTTCTTTATTGAGTTCATATACCTGGAAGTGATTTCCTGTATTGTGAAAAACTAGAGTTCGTAATCCAAAAACATTATTTATATATTTTCCTTAAGTAATTAGTTTGATATTGGGCAACGCTGCCAATTGGAAGCAACTACCTTTATGAAGTGTCATGTTAACACGACAGAGGAGACATGAGTTAAGCCAAGACCTACGAATTTGTTAAAATGCAGGGTTCGACTATTTCTTCATTTTCTCATTGAAAAAGCTGGTTCATTGTTATATTTTCATCCCAAATGATAGGAAAATCTCCATAGATTATCGTATAGGTGAACTCATAGTTCAGAAATTCTATTTAAATATTATAACAGACGATTGAAAAGTACCCATTTCGTTCGCATGGTGCGTGATTTTAAAGTTTCGTGCATTATGAGCCCAGTTTGAAATTCCCGCTTCGAAAAAATCGTTACACTAATGTGGTCTATTTAATTTCAGCACAGAATACCAGATGTTTGATGAAATTGAAAGTTTTCTAATAAACAAACACTAAAACGATGTATTACTAGAGTTTTAACGAAAAAATGTCAATTTTCACCAAATCACCCCCCCATTCATCCCCTACCCCGTGGAGCGATTTTTCGCAAAAACAATCCGAACCGTTTGTTTGTCGGATGCTTACTGTATACCAAGTTTGAAGATGATATCTCAATCTAATCAAATACCTAAAGTTATCGTGGCTACAGACAGACAGACAAAAAAGTTTTCGTTTCCAAATTATGTTTTCTATATGTTTTGACACTCTTTACGACGTTTAAGCTAAAAAAACATTTGAAATTTTTGCTGCCATATTGACGATGTGGAAGTAAAATTATCATTTAAGATATTAGTTAAATTGTTGATACTGGTTCTGACTTTGCTTTGAACAAGATCCCAATTTTCTTCCCCAAATATGAGAACCATGTCATCTGCATAGGCGATTGGGGTACAGCCCTTAAAAATATCTACCAAGATGTCATTAATGTATATCAAAAATAACAGAGGACCAATAACACTTCCTTGTGGTACACCATGGTTATCCAATAGTGACAGTAGAAAATAGACATACAAAAATCTTTAATTTTGCTTTCTTAATAAATTTCTCAATCGTTGACCCAATCCAGTGCTATTATTTCCCGAACTTCAAAAACCAACTAGTAACACATTTTTCGTCCTAACATTCTTTTTTGTCCTTGCTATTTAAGAAAATCTATATATACTAATTGAAACGACAATTTGAAACATTGCTTGACACAAATATAATTTATAATACACCATTTACATTTGTTTAGTAGAAACAAATCCTCATTCTTCTAATTACCTTGATTTTATGACAAATTTTAGTTTAAGTTGAGGTACCGTTTAATTTAAAGTGGCATTTTGGATTACTGATTGAATAGGATTGTAAATTATTAATTAGTTATTTAATCAGCAACTCTTCCTGATATGTGGGAGCGAACACTTACTATTGGTTCGGCTGGTAAGACATTCAGTGTGACCGGATGGAAATTAGGGTGGGTTTATGGTCCTGCCAACTTAATGGTGAACCTGCAAATGGTACATCAAAATTGTGTCTATACTGGCTGCACACCTATACAAGTATGTACTTTTTTGTGTAGTTTATTGATATTTTTATACAGTGTGGAAAAAAAAGTATGAACTATCCCTAACAACTACGTTATTATTTTTACTAAAAATAAAGATCAAACACGTCAATTTAGTTTTTAGGTAGACTACTTTTTTACCTAATTAATTTCTTTTTTCATTGACAACCGTCAAAGGTGTGACCTCAATGACATATTTTTTGATTGCAGTATGCAGCTTCCGATACATCATTTGAAAGCTCTTAACTCGCATAGTATGCTCCTAAATTTTGGCGTGATTTATCACGCATTTTAAAATCCCGACCCTTTTTTTTTTCCAAAATTTTTAATCAGCCAAGAATAAATGACTACTTTCTGTGATTTTATTTCTTTGAAGGTAACTATCGAACTATCAATTGCACTAAAGCAGAGTAGTACTACTACTATTCTGTTAAATTAGAAAACATTAGTGGAACACAACCAAGAAAATATGTACGTCAAATGGAATTAAATAAATAAATACAAGTAAGAATAGGGATGACCTGCGATTGTTAAATGAATAATTTATTTCAATATGTGCTGAAAGTGTTGTTCGTTAACTGCTTGACAATGTCCAAGTCTAGAAACAAACTCTTCTTGAACATTGTGTATTGTTTCGGAGAAAAAAAAATCTCATTTTAATTCTTATGCGGCACTTTAAGTCATTAATATTTCTTGGACAATTTAGAAACACTGTGGATTTCAAATAACCCCACAAAAAACGTCCAGACGTGTCATATCAGGTGATCTGGCTGGCCATTCAACGGGACCTCGTCTGCCAATCCATTTCCCCGGAAATGGCAGATTAAGATAGTCTCGAACTTCCCTTGCATAATGTGCTGGGGCACCATCCTGTTGTAGCTAAATTTCTGGACTCTGTAGATCGGGATTATTTGAGTCAGGATAGAGTGTAACTAAAGCTGGTAGAAGGTCGAATTGCAAAAAATTCAGGTATGCTTCAGCAGTAAGCTTTCCTTCAAAGACAAATGGTAGTTATTTGTCTTTTAATATGCCTGTCCATACATTAAGCTTCTCGGGTGACTGGCTATGAGCTTCTTCAATCCATCATGGATTCTCTTTGGACCAGTATCGAGAATTTTGCTTATTTATCGTTCTGTTAAGGTAAAATGTGGCCTCATCTGAGAATAAAGTGTTTAATGCAAAATTTGGATTTGGATGACAAATTTACAAAATTGCTGTTTTTGGTTGAAACCGTCTTCATTTAATTCGTGTACCAAGCAGACTTCATATGGGTAGTATTTTTCTTTGTGCAAAATTGTTTGCATAGGCTTGTGACTTATTCCCATATTATGAGCTATTTGGCACATAGTGATAATGAGGATTTTCTTGAATAGTCAGTAGGACATCAATCTGAATGTTTTCAGCTACCGTAGGTCTTCCACTTTTAGGCAAATTTTTAACAGCCATGTTCTTCATATTTTCTTAAAATCTCAGAAACTGTGGACTGTGAAATCGGCGTTCCCTATCGATGGACCTGATTAAAGAGTTCCAGTACCTCATTAGTCGATCTATGACGATCTCCATAACCAACCACCATTAAAATTTCAATACAATCTTTTTCACCGAGTGACATTTATCGATTGTGAAAAGGGGAATTTTTAAAGGCAAGACATCGCAATACCAAGAAAAAGATTCTAGAATATAATCTAATCACTACTGTCAATTTTCACTTTTCATGTTTATTGTTTGTTTGCATAATGTTTGTCAAAACTACTAAACTGCTCGAAAAAATTTAGTGGTAGAGGAAGGTGGGCCACAGTGAGACGAAAAATACATTTTTCAAAATAAAAAGCTTTATTTTATTTATATCATCAAAACAAATGAACAGATATATAGGTTTATATTTTAAGAACAAATTGTAGACTATGCAGTTGTTGAAATACAACAATAAAAATGGCCGCAATTTAAAAAAAAAAGTTTTTGTCTCACTGTGGCCCGAGGTAAGGGGTACAATGAGACTACCTAAAAATATTACTGTTTTGACAGTTTTAATATAGAACAAATATAAAATCATTTGAAAGACAACAGTAAATTAAACTTAAGGGGTATCAAACTAAAAAAATACACAATAACACTTTCGGCGGATTTCCAAAATGTCTAGATTGACATTAATTAAACGACTTTGTCGCTTGATGCGTCCAGTAGGCTGCGGAGGTGGCAAAATCTCTTTAATGTCAGATAAATGAACAGAAGCTTCATCAGGAATTATTGGAAAAATGAAACTATCTAAACATTTTGTACTTCTCAGCTAGCTCACCTGAATCTCACTTTTGTTGTCAACAACCTTGGCTATGTAGTAAATTTTCTTTTTAGTAGAAAACTCCACTAGAATAAAATCTCCTACATCTGGCTTTTTGGACTACTGCTCCAAATTAATTTCATTTTCTATGTCTGACATGTCAAAATCATCATCATTATCCGTCTCTACCTGCAAACTACCTTCACTCTCTGATTCGGATGACTGTAGTTCTTTCAATTTATTTTTCTTCTGTTTGAGACCAGACTTCTTCAGTGAATTTCTTCTGAGTTTTTCTCTTTCTTTTACTTTTATAACTAACAATTCAGGTGTGTCAGTCATTATGGCACTTTTTCCTTTAGTTCGCCTCTTCCTTTCTGTTTTCAGTTCCTTGGCTTTTGGGAAAGCAACTAATTCTTCTGGAGTAATGAATCTTTTAGAAGGTGGTGTAGTGGGAGTAGGCATGACAGATCGATTGGGCTCATCGTCTGAAGCATGACTTGGTCCGGTAACAGGTTGATTATTGGGCTCTGGAGACTGTTTTAAGTTTCTATTCGTCACTTCACTACAGAAAAAGTCTTTATCTGTAAAAATGTTTCGATCATACGGATAGATGCCTGTTTTTCTAAATTCGGCTATAATAATTTCTGGTGTCATGGACCGTTGGAAAGCTTGACTTACACATCCCGCTATCCCATAGATATTCAAAGGCACTCTGGGATGATTTAAACCCAAATATCTACAGCGGCATTATAAAAAGCTTTAAATGAATAAAAAACTGTGACATCTAATGGTTGAAGCTTATTAGAGTAGTGAGGTGGCAAAGTCACAATTGTGACTCCATTCTCTTTGGCTAGAGTTAGTTTGGACAGACAAATGACTTTCGTGATTATCCATCACTAAAATACAAGGATTCTCTAGAGAACTTGCACTCTTTTTGATGAAGTGCATGAATGTTTCTACGAATAACTCTGTGTTCATCCATCCAGAAGGATTTGCTAAGCCCAGAGTGCCTGGTGGAGCCCTAATTAACATATGTTCTTTAAATTTTTTTCTTGGAAAAATCATTACTGAAGCAAAGCCACTCCCAGCTGCATTTATGAAACAGCACGTGGTAACTAGAGTTCCTCGTTCACCACTGGTAGCTGTACTGACTTGCTTCGTCCCTTTTTTGGCGATGATCTTTTTTGGTTTATGGACAGTTGTTGTTGCCGTCAGGTCCAAGTTATAAATCCTTAAAGGGTCTGGAAGTTTTTCAGACCTCTCCATAATTGCATAAAGGTTATCAAAGAACTTTGAAATATTATGTCGGTTGAAAGAAGTTGCTCTGGATAATCTGCAACCCTCGGGCTGCCTGATGCTGAGTATGGGGTGTCTTTTCATGAATGAACTAAGCCAGTCGACTCCGGCTAATTTGTTTTTCCTCTAACTCTCTGGAATAGGTTTGGAATGGGCTGTAGCTAGCTCATAAGCCAACGCGCGAACATTTTTGGTGGATTTTCCATAACACATCTTCGAACATTCCAGAATGTAATAACACAAACTCTGTTCTTCTGCCTCAGCGAATATTTGACGGGCATTGTATTTAGGGGTCATTCTAATTTTGCTTTCAGGTTGATCTTTCTGTCTCTTAACATATCGTGCTAAAGTGTGAAATTTTACACCATTCCGTTCAGCTGCTTCACGTAGTGACAATCTTTCTACAATCACCTGCCTAACAGCACTTTTCATTTGTTCCTCTGTGAAATTTCCTTTTTCAGTCTTTTTTTTTTCCTCTGGACATGATGCTAGCTATTTAAGAGGGAAAAAAACAAGATTTATTAAAAAATCTTTGGATTTTTAAGTACCTACATTTAACAGGGATTCATGGGCCACAATAAGACATGTCTCATTGTGGCCCACTAAATTGTGTTTCATTGTGGCTCCAACGCAAGTCAGAATAAACAGGTTCACCTTTTACTTAAAAACAAAATTAACTCAACATAACCTAGCATGTGATGATAAAACTTGCAGTAATTACAAAATAAAATGGCGAAAACTTAAGGCAATAGATACCAGAGTTATTACATGCTAAATTGAGTATATGGAAGAAGATTACATACCCAAAATTAACGAAAAGCAAATAACAATGTCGTCTGTGCTGTGAACTGCCAGTAAGTTAGATAGAAAATGATTCATGACAAACTTGAACTTCTGTTAAAAAGGCAGAGAAAAAAGCGCGCGCATTTAAAATTTTACAGTTTGTCTCATTGTACCCCGCGTCTTATTGTGGCCCACCATCCCCTATGTTATTTAATTTTTTTTTAGTAACAAAACAGACAGAACGTACCTGTATTGATAATTTAAAACTATATTCAACAGTTGCCTTCACAGAGAAATTATAGAATTTATTGACTTATTCTGACTTGAAAAATATTTTTTCTCTGAAAAAAAAGGTTGCTATTCTGAAATTGCAGGATACAATCGTGCCAAAATTCAGGAGCATACTGTGCGAGATAAGAGCTTTCAATTGATATATCACAAGTCAAATACTGCAATTCAATGTCGATGACATCAATGCCGTCAATGAAAAAACAAATGAATTAGATCAAAAATTGGAGTAATGAAAAACTAAATTGACGTGTTCAAAAAAAAACCTAAATAACGTTACTAGAGGTGGTCCATAGTTTTTTCCACACTAGAGTATTTTCTGGTAGTTCGTATATTATATTGATCCTTCAGGTTTTTTCATACTGTTCATAATGTTAATATTTTTGTAGGAAGCCACTGCAAGGAGTTTTGAGAAAGAAATAAACAGATTAGATTCACCAGAGTGTTACTTCAATTCCATCAAACAGGAATTACTTAGTAAAAGAGAATTTATGGCGAAATTTTTAACTGAAGTAGGCATGAAGCCCATTATTCCTGAAGGGGGTTATTTTATGATAGCAGACTGGTCTCCTTTAGGTAAAATATATTAAATTTATGCACATATAAAATTCTTACCCATCTGATTTATCTTATTATTATTTCTTTACATTTTTTGTTGTTGTAATTTATGTCTATATTTCCTCACTTTTTTATCGTTTTAAACTTTATTCTTTTTCCACACGACATGAAAATTTATTTGACAGAAATGCATCTGAATCTAAGATTGGTTAGATTGCGGCTACTTTCTTTTAAGGTCGTGGCTATTACTACGTTTGCTGCGTTCGTAACATTAGACCTGAAATAAATGTTCCATGCAGTGCGTACGTAACATAAGATATCAGATAAATATTATGTGCAGCATGTAAATTATACGTCACATGTGCAGATGTCGAATTAAAAAAACCTTTATGTCTGAAATTCAAAATAACTCAGTATGTAGCTTTTTTTTCCCTCAGGGCTCGTCCGCGGCTTTGCCGGCCCAATAGTACTTCAGCCTTTGGCTTAATGTGCAACAGTATGTACCTACTTATAAGTATTTTTCTGGATAATTTCTTTGAAAAGTTATATATTTTTGCTGTCTATAATGTTAATAGGACGTTTTTAGACTTTCATGTGCTAAAATAAATATTATAAAAATATCTGATGTCCTATCAATTTTAATTTCCTTACTTTTTTTTTAATGTCCTCGATGCTTGTAATTAGCTTATTGTTTTGGAAGTTTATACCTATCCTGTTTTTATATTTCTGAATAACGGACGGAGCAATTAACTTGCCATAATCATGGCAACGTAATTGGATAAAATGACTTGTCTGAAAATTTCCAGAATACCTTCGAGTTCTGCATGGGATTTGCATTTTTTGCTAATAATAATATTTATTAACTTACATGGTGTTTTACATAATATACAACAAAATTTTACAAATTTAGACAAATATTTTCTTTGTGGTCAAATCATGGACCCTAAGTTCATTCCATGAGAATGTCTTTCTGAAGGGAATAAATTATCAGAGCTATGTGGAAGTTAGGATTCAATTTGCAGCACTATTTTTATTACGAAACGTAGGTTTCTATATAAATTAATTATTTGTTCATATTTCTCACATGATAAATCTTTTCTTATTTCTCAATGGCCCACTATTTTACTTCGTATTCCTCTTATAGATCATGGTATGTGAATATAAATGTAAATAGTATAAAAACAGTTTTTAACATATTGAGTACTTAACAAAAGTTGAAGTCAAAGATGAGGCCTTTCTTTTCACAACATAAAATACAGGTGCTCCATTTGGAAAAAATCAATTTTTGGACTTACAATGTGCCCAACTTTAATTGCCATTTACGAACACCTCTGTATAAGTAAAGACATCGTTTATATTACAACAATGTGATGTTATCTATGGATGAATAACATGCCAAAGTTTAATAATCGGTAAAATAACGACATATACAAGCTGCAGGTGAATTTTTAATTTTTTTAAATAAAATTCAAAATATTGCTAACCAAAGCACTGTAGCTAAAAGTATACTTTTACAAATTAGGCACAAAATCAAAAAAGATGTCCAAAAATTAAGAAATATACAGGACATTCTATTTAAAGAAAAGTATGTTTGCTTTGTCCTGCAAATATGGGACACCTATATAATCACAAATAATTTTAGAACATGGAGTCTGTGATTCTCTATAATCATTGTGATTACATTTTTTTGTATTGTGAATAGTAAGGAGAAAAATGAGATTTACTGCAGAAATACCCTGTATATGCACATAAGCTGCCCTATCACAGGTTTCAGGATTATTCATTATTTACCGGACACTTGTATATATGCTGTTTTTTTTTTACATGGATTGATTCAATTTTTTCTGTTTTAGCTTCTCGAGTAGATTTAAATTCTGAGAAAGATAAGTACAAAGACTATCGTTTTACAAAATGGATGACAAAGAATGTGGGCCTACAGGGTATTCCTCCAACAGCATTTTACAGTAAACCTCACAAGAATCTAGCTGAAGATCTCGTTAGATATTGCTTCATAAAGGTAAAAGCAATTAATTTATTATTTTTAATTGTCTAGTCAGTTTTTATTTAGTTAATATAGTTATCATATATTGATCTAAAACAATTTTTTTAATATCTAGTTTTATTCGTAGTTTCATAGTAATAAATGGGCATTTGAATTTGACCTTAAAAAGTTAATGACATGAAATTTCTTTGCAGAAAGATGAAAATCTAAAAGCAGCAGCTGATATACTTCACAAATGGAAATCAGGAGAAAAGTGATATATTTGTTATAGATTGTTTATAAACATGTTGGAATCATTTTTGTTTGAGCTTGACTATTTTAATAAAAATACCCTTTGAAGAAAAGTTGGAAATATTTATTCTAAAGTAAAATTAATTAGATCAAAATATTCAATGAGTAAAGATTGTAATCTGAGATGAGCACTGATAAGTACAATTTGGAGAACCCAATTCATCACATTACAGTTTTTAAGACCTGACGATCGGTTCGCTAACAAAGTTAGTGTCATCAGAGGGATGAATAAGCTGAACTAAACAGTTTATTCATCCCTCTGATGATGCTAACTTTGTTAGCGAAACGATCATTAGGTCTAAAAAACTGTATTGTGATAAATTGGGTTCTCCAAATTGTACTTAAAATATTTAATACATACAGGGTGAGTTTTTTTTCGATGTTTTCCCTGACTTTTGGCAACATTACACTATTTTTTAAGAGCACTGAAATTCTCTGACTTCCCTGCTCTCAAAGTTTTCCAGAGATGTAGGCTTCCTGTATAACTGTTTCAAAAGCCTGTTTTTTTTTTCACAGAAAAAAGTATCAAAATATTTTTTTAAATAGAGGCAATGTGTTTAGCTATTTATATGTAAGTATAACATAATATACAGGGTGATTTTTTTTAATGTTTACTACAGCGATCTCGTAAACTATTGCAGTTAGAGAGACTGTTAAATGGGGAAAGTAGTGTAGTTTTATTAGTGTAATTCAGAACTGTTTTTGTTTCCATAAAAAATGTAACGGATTACTAATTTTGAAAAAAACTGTTAATTGCCGATTTCTTTAAATGCATTTAGCTGCGTTAGTATTGGGTTTACTGAAAAGTTGTAAAGGAAAATGTTGTAGATAAATATGTTATAAATAAAGGAAAAATATGCAATTTTTTAAAGGATCGGTAACTTTTGAGTTATGACATTAACTTGTGTTTTTTTAAATGGAAACCATAGTTGGCTGTGGAAGTCCACGACCGCGGGGCATGTCGGGAGGAGACGCCCGGTATGCCACGGGACGCGCTCGTCTGGTTCACAGACGGATCCGGCGGGGAGCGTGGGACGGGGCAGGTGTTTACTCGGAAGGACCAAGGGTAAGTCATAGTATTTCCCTCGGAGCCCATGCAACGGTGTTTCAGACCGAAATGTACGCCATCCTGCACTGTGTGCGGGAGAACAAGAGGAGGGGCTACACCAACAAGCGGATCCTCATAGCCACAGACAGCCAGGCAGCCCTTAAGGCACTAAGTATCCCACGGGTAAATTCCTGGCTGGTGAGTGAGTGCTGAGACGAGATGAGCGACCTGGCTGGGCAGAATGAGGTGACCCTCATCTGGGTGCCGGGTCACTCCGGCGTCAAAGGCAATGAAGAAGCTGACAGTCCCGCGAAGAGAGGGTCAACAGAACCATTTATGGGACCAGAACCGGCTCTGGGCGTGACAAAGAGCACTGCCAGGGGAGCTATTAAGTCCTGGGTCAGAAACCAACACAAGGTGTACTGGGCGGACTGTCCAGGGCTCAGACATGGGAAGTCAATAATTGACGGATCCAGTTTAAAGAGAGCTGTGGAGCTGCTAAATCTTAGCAGAGGACAGCTCAGAAACACAACAGGTCTCTTGACGGGACACATGGCCGTCAAGAAACACCTGCATAAAATGGCGCGGTTCGAAGGGGACCTCACATGCAGTCTCTGCGGCGAGGGAGAGAAATCAGCCCAGCACATCTTGTGCGAGTGTAAAGCTCTGGACCGCAAAAGACAACTGATCTACGGTCAGTCTAGACCGGAGACAGAGCAATATAAAACTTCACCCTACCAATCGCTGTGCAGAGTAGTTCAAGGCACAGTGATTTTGGAATGGGTGGAGTAAGACTAAGAGTATGCACAATCAACCAAAGGTTGCAGTGCTATCGGGGCAGCAAGGCCGCGGACGGAAGGGGAAAAAATAGTTGGCTGTGGCTTCATTAAAGAAGTATTTTTTCCTTCTTTACATTGATATGAAACACGATATGATTATTCTAAGAAATAAAAATGTTACAGTGGTTCTCTTTTTTTTTTAAAAAAAAAAACATTGGTTACCACGGAATCAGTTGTTTATTTCAAATAGGGAAAACCTGAATCTAAGTTCTCGCACATAGTTTACAGAACATTTCTAATTAGAGATTTAATATAATAATTAACAAAATAAAATTATTAAATCAAATTCGTAAAAAGTTTCATAAAAATTTAAAGAAAATGTCTATAAAAAAAACGTTGAGTTATTAGTAATACAACTAATTTTATTTTGCAAAATTGAATCCGTTGCTTATTTATTGAAACTTCTACCACTAATAGAAAACAATCTTGGTTGGTTTTTTAAGAGGCAGTTGTTCATTTTTTATGTCAAATCTAACAGGTAACTATGGAAATAATTGTTTTTGACACATGCAAATATTACTGTGACATTTTCTTTCTAACAAGTCTTATTTTGGCAGAGACGTTTGTAGTTAATTAATTATGAATTTTTCGAATCAAAGAAACGGGATATGTTTTGAGTGTTATATTTTAAGTAATAAAAATGCAGTGCGTGCCAAAGAGCAATATTTTGAACAATATTTTGACGGTCGCCAGGCCAGTTTTCCTACATTCAAAAGGCTTTATGATAATTTAGGGGAATGTGGTTCCTTCACTAGGCTAAGAGACAGGATAAATACCATTAGTGAAGTGGCACAAATAAACATATTGGCCAGTGTGACTTAATATTCTTGAACTTCAACTAGGAACATCGCAGCAGAAGCCAGTAGTACATCCCAACGTTCTGCCGTTAGGGTACTAAAAATGCACAAATATCTTCATAAAATATCAACATTGCAAAATGATGATCCTCCTAAGGGAATTGAATTTTGCACCTGATTTCGAAATATGTGTGAAGACGACCCACAGTTTCCATCTAAAATACGTTGGATGGACGAGACTTGATTCATAAACTGTGGTATGTTCAACAGAGATAATGAGCATCTCTGGATGCAAGAAAATCCGCATTATGTTGAACAACGGAGACCACAAATAAAATTTGGGTTTAATGTCTGGTGTGGTGTCATTGGTTCAAAAATTCTTGGACCGTACATTTTTGAAGAAACATTAACCGGTGACCAGTATCTTCAGTTTCTCCAGAATGACTGTCAAGATATGCTAGATAATGTAAATTTGGCAACTCATGCATCACTACAGTGGTTTCAGCATGATGGAGCGCCGCCCCATAACCAGCTACAAGTTCGGAACTTCTTAGACCAAACTTTTCCCAACTCCTGGATCGGAAGAAATTCACCAGTTACATGGCCACCTCGGTCTCCTGATCTGTCCGTTTTAGATTTATTTTTATGGGGAACTGTAAAAAATAAGGTGTACCGTGGGTCTTATGATACAGTGAACGATTTTAGAGAAGCCGTCCTAGACAATTTTAGATTTGACATAAAAAATGAACAACAACTGTCTCTTAAAAAAATCAGCTTAGATTGTTTTCTATTAGTGGTAGAAGTTTCAATAAATAAGCAATAGATTCAATTTTGCAAAAGAAAATTAGTTGTATTAGTGATAACTCAACGTTGTTTTAGATATTTTCTTTACATTTTTATCAAACTTTTTACGAATTTCATTTAAAAATTTTATTTTGTTAATTATTGTTAAATCTCTAATTAGAAATGTTATGTAAACTACGTGCGAAAACTTAGATTCATGGTTTCGCTATTTGAAATAAACAACCGTTCCAGTGTTATTTTTTTGGAAAAAAAAAGAAAACCACTATGAAATTTTTATTTCTTAGAATAATCATATCGTGTTTCATATCAATGTAAAGAGGGAAAAAAGACCTATTTAATGAAGCCACAACCAACTATGATTTCCATTAAAAAAAACACAAGTTTATGTCATAACTCAAAAGTTACAGATCTTTTTAAAATTTGCATATTTTTGCTTTATTTAGAACATATTTATCTACAACTTTTTTCCTTTACAACTTCTTAGTAAATCCAATACTAACGCAGCTAAATGCATTTAAAGAAATCAGCAATCAGTTTTTTCAAAATTAGTAATCCTTGACATTTTTATGGAAACAAAAATAGTTCTGAATTACACGCATAAAACTACACTACTTTCCCCATTTAACCGCCTCTCTAACTGCAATAGTTTACGAGATCGCTGTACTAAACATAAAAAACACTCACCCTGTATATTATGTTGTACTTACATATAAATAGCTAAACACATTGCCTCTTTATTTTAAAAAAATATTTTGATAATTTTTTTCTGTGAAAAAAAAACAAGCTTTTAAAACAGTTATACAGGAGGCCCACTTGTCTGGAAAACTTTGAGAGCAGGGAAGTCAGAGAATTTCAGTGATCTTAAAAAATAGTGAAATGTTGCCAAAAGTCAGGGAAAATATATATATTGATAAGCCAATGCAGACAATACTCAAGTATAATATCACTTTCCAAAAAAAGGATACTTACAAGCTTGTCAATATGTCAATGAAGATCTGGTAACTGTTCGAGATCAGTCCTTGAAACATAATTTGATGTTAAAACTAAAGGTGTGTGAAGTTTTGAAATTTCGAGCCGAACCCGAACTTGAACCGAACCGCCGGTTCGAAAATTGTTCGCGCTAGGCGATGTTAAAGTGGTTCGAAGTTCGAAATACGTCATTCTACAAAATAGTTCGAAGTTCGTTGCTGAGAAATACATCGAAGTTGAACTTTACAGTCGTTCAATGTTGCCAAAGGTGGGGAAATTTTTACTCGATAGCGGCCTCGTTAACTCGGTAGCGGTGGTTTAAACTCAGTATTTAGTTCAGGCCATTTTACTCATAAGTATTTTTGACAGTTGGTGGGACATATTGAGACCTAACAGAGCCATTTAACAATTACATAATTACTTTTTATACATCCTTGCATCCCAACGCCCTTTCTAGTTAGAACATTATGATGGCAGTGTTCGAAAGCGATCGGTAACATACATTTTTAGAATTTATGACTATAATCGCAGATTGTCTTTCAGAAACACTGGGTTAAACATGGTTTATTTCACAATAAGCCAACAGTTTGAACTAAATGATCCTCTGAAAATAAAAATATCACGTAGCTGTGACAGGAAATTGAAATAAATAATGTAGAGCCGACGTTGCATGCCTTCCCCACGGTAATTTAGAATCGATGCTCTGCACATGCCTGTTGGATCTTTGAAACTGGCATATTCAAAACTTACGAGTCAAGACTAGCATTTTTATTTGTGGCAATCAATACTTCTAAAATTAAAAATTTGATTTGCGCATGTTCAAATTGCCATATTTGCATACGTCATTTTCTGCAAAATCAAAATGTCAGAACTTTTCGATTTGACAAACAAACTTTTTGTTGGTTAATTTTTTTAAGTTATTTATTTAATCCTTTAGTCTCGTATGTCATTTGATTAAATCCTGAAAGAATACCTCCCCATGCCATGGAGAGTTTGGGTCTTAAGTCAGGGAAAAGTCCGGGAATCTCGGGCGACAAAAAAATAACTGCACCTAAAACTTTAGAAAATGGTATTTACATTTTGTATTGCTAATTTTGATCATTTTTTGCTATATTACTGTAAAAAAAAGACTGTGGTTGGACACTGGCTGGAAACTGAAACAAACAGCAGAATAACCCAAAATAATAATAATAATAATAAGTGAGCTTAGCGACAGCTACTGATGAAGACAACTTCGTTGTCGAAATACGTATCTAGCGCAAAACTCTTTATAATTTTTGTGTTTTTTTGGGGTGATTCTGCCTTTTGTTTCATGCTGTGAAAAACTTGATCTAAATTGCCGCATTATGACATTCCAACTTGAAAAACATATATTACGGCTAATATGTACTAGGTAAACCAAATTTGTTAGGAAGCAGTTTTGAAGAATGGCGACTCCAGTGGCGTACTTAGTTTTTTCCTAAAGCCAACCCTAAACCGTTTTAATAATTTTTGACATACGAAAATAGTTTTAGTAGGCTGTGGTCGAATGGAAAATTCAACAATTTTCATAGAATCTATAGACGTATTGAAGATGTGGAAGTAATATTACTTCCACATCGTCACGCGTGGAAGTATGGCATCGGCGACAAAAATTTCAATTTTTTTTCCTACTTAAACGTAAAAAGTTTCAACATATATAGAAAACATTATTTTTGTCTGGTCGGTCTGTATGTCTGTCTATTTGTAGCCACGATAACTTTAGAATAAATTGGGACATCGCCTTCAACTTTGGTATACAGTTAGCACTCGGCAAACGAACGGTTCATATTGTTTTTGGGTAAAATCGCTCCAGAGGGTAGGGAATGAATGGGGGGGGGGGGGTGATTTGGTGAAAATTGACAACCTTTCGTTAAAACATGAGTGATGTAACGTTTTAGGGTTTGTTTATTAGAAAACTTTCAATTTCATCAAACATCTGGTATCCTGTGCTGAAATTAAATTAGGGGTTGAATGTGTGGGGTGGAATATCGAGTGTAAAAATTTCGAATTTTGTTTTGGCTAAAACGGCGTAAAAATTCTTAAGACATGTAGAAAACTTGATCCTGGAACGAATTTTTTTTTTGTCCGTCGGTCTGTCGGCTTATACGCCTGTCTATTAGTATAATATAATTATAATAACTTTTGAACGAATTGAGATACAATCTTCAAATTTGGTATACAGTTAGCACCCGACAAGGAATACTTCAAATTGTTTTGGGTAAGATCGCGTTAGGGGGTTGGTGATAAATGGGGGGTGATTTGGTAAAACTTGACATTTTTTCGTTAAAACTCTCGAGTAATATAACGTTTCAGAAGTTTATGGGTACAGGAATATGAATATTTTCTTTGTGATCAAGTCATGGACCCTGAATTCATTTTGTGAGAATGTTTTTCTGAAGAGAGTAGATTATCACAGTTATGTGGAAGTTATGATTCAATTTGCAGCACTATATATTTTTTTAATGTAGATACATCTGTGTCTACACAGACTCAGTAAGCCCAATGTGTTGTGATAAAATCAAATGACACAAACATGTGTAGAGATAACAAAAAAAAAGTCTCTTCTCATTTACTGCCCAGATGTGAGGGATATTTTAATTTATTGGGTCCATGACAATCGTTTCGCAAACAAAGGCACGACTTTATCAGAGGAGGAATAAATTTGCTTAGAAACGACAGCGAGGTCTGAAAATGTACCCAATGGGTTTTCCAATTTGAGATAATCAGTGCTTGTTGCAGGTATAAGATTCAAATATAAAATTCATAGATACCTAGAAAAAGTGAGTGTTTTGTTTATACGTAGTGTTATTATAAAACGAATGTTATATAATTATGCTAATAGATTTTCATATGTCTTCTTTATTATCTATTCTATTATTTATCAGGACCTAAGTTGCGGGTGTAAATAAGTAAATACATATGGTAATAAATCAGACTCGATGACCTGTTGACTATTTCTAATAAACAATGACAGATTATTCAAATTGGTATTTAACGATTTTTAGTGTAATTTTGTTAAATATTGTTATATTTATCTATATTTCATTTAGTGGTCTCACTAGATTAGCAGGTAGACTGTTGGCTTTCCTAAGATATTTTAACTTGTAAAGCTGACATGTCAATGTCTACTGGACATCAGATTAACGCTAATTGCCTGTCTCTATCTTATCAACCTAATAACCTCCTTGTGTAGTTACCCTCTCTCTTGTACACAGACAAGACTCACATGCCTGCACAATTACCCAACTGTCTTAAATGTAAACATTACAAGTCGGCGAGTTGATTTGTCATTAATTAAGGAGCTACAGACAGGTATAGGGCAAGCCGACAGAGAGTTATGCCTTTATCGAAGTTCAAAGTTGATGGGTGATGTATGTCAGAATATAACACCTGGATCGGGTATAAGGAAAGCTATAAGAGCGATTTTTTAAGGTAAGTACATCTTAAACTTTATGCATAACTTGTTCAATAACTTAAGACAAAATTGATAGAATTAAAATTTGAAAATATGGTTGCCCATGTCGGAGTTGTCCGCTTTTTAAGGAGAGGCTAAACTTCGTTTTGTTTTGAGAAACATGAAAATACTTCATTTTAAAAGACATCGAAAAGGCAAGGTTGGGGTTAGCTCAGAAACATACATTTTGTAACTATCACTGGAATTCTGCTGGATCCTGACATTTCTATAATATCTAATACTAATGAATATAATTATCATTCTTGGAAAAAAAACTTCGATGTGAATTAAATTGTTTTATTTTTATATCTTAATTTTGCACTAACCAGAAACAATGTTTACTTGTATAAATTTTTATGTGCTAAAATCTCCTCTTAACCACCTTTTAGCGTCTCTCGAATCATTTCCATAAGTTTTACCAAACCTGAAACAAAGAGAAATATGGTTTTATGCATAGTAGTAGTAGCTTTGTGGGGGGGCGTAGCCCGCGCCTTGCTAACCAGAACAAGAGGCACCTCTGAAACTTGAAAACAATATCTTTGTTTTAAAAGCATGCATTACACTTCGATGGAAAATGCAACAATGCAATAATAAAAGGGGTGTTCCATTAAAAAAAGAAAACTTGTATTACCAACGACTTATGGGCCATCCTGTGATTGTCAAAATAATTTTATAAGATGCAGCTCAAACCACCGTATAATTAACTTATATAATATTTTCCGTATCTTGTATCTTAACAGATGTATTGAGCTTTATCGGAGAAATGCGCCACCCTGTATATATGTTACCATGTAAAAACTGAATTTGACGTCGGATATTACTTCTAGGGGGCCTAGTTCGCGCTCATTTGAAGATATATTTTCAAAAGTCGAGGTCTTCCCAGAAAGGATTTTTTTCTACGAACTCTATAACTGAACTACTGCCAACGCATCAGGGAAAGGGTTTATTTGAAGTGACTTTTCTGAAAATATTTTAGTAAACTGTAGGACAATGATGGCTGAAGCTGTAACTTAAGCCTTTTAAAACACACTTATTACGAAATGGCTTCTACGAAAGCCATATTTGTTTCAGGTTGTTCGTCTAAAAATTGCAAATTTTGACGTTTCAAATCGCGAGATAACAATAACCAACTCATACATTGTATATAAATAAGAACAGATCCCGATTCAACACCCAAGACCGCTGACTAATGGGTTAAGTAAAAGAAGCAATAGTAATAATAGACTATTCATGGATGGGTAAACAACTAGGACAAACTCAGCAAACAGCCACCTGCCAAGATCACCTTCAAAACAGCAAACTCGTGTAGAAACCACCTTCCAATCCACGCCCCACCAGAGACTATATAGGAGAGTATCCAAACCACGGACAGGCATTCCTACATGTTATTGCTTGTGTCTCATTTAACTTGTCATTTTAATTTATCTGTAATTTTATATTAATAAGTATTTTGTGTATTTATAAGCCCATAAAATCTTCTAAGAATGCAAGTGTGTTAACCATAAAGGTAACTGGCGCAGTCGGTAAGATAGTGCTGAAGAACCAAAAGTATATTGATTCTTTGTGTTTCGACGCTTAACAGCCAAAGAACCAATCAATGAACAAAACCATGAAGACAACAGCAGTAGCATCGATTCTGTAAGTTGTTTGCTTCCTTTAATTTCTTAATTTCTTTAATTACTTATATATATATATATATATATATATATATATATATATATATATATATATATATATATATATATATAGTGCTCCTCATATATTGATAATATGTCTGATATAGCGATTGATGAATTAGAACATTTAGACTATAAATTAAGGAATATTAGTATTGGGGAAATTGATATTTTTAAACAACCTGTTATAAATAACTCTAGACAATTTGAACATGGCAAATCAATTCCAGGAGTTTTACCTCAAGGCAATTTCCGAATTTAACGGACAGCCTGAATATGGCAACTTTTAAAAAGCTTGCGATCTAGTAATGAATTAATTCTATGATGACTATTAAATTACATTCAAGCGAAACTAACTCAGGTAAATTATTAACACGAAAATCATAAACACATGGGTGCCATTGTTGAGAACTTTACGGATCAACGCGACGACACTAGCTTACTGGGCGAATTACTGGCATTGAAACAAAAACATAACGAGGACGCCTTGGCATTCAGTAACAGATGCAGGCACACTGAACAATTACTTATCTCGAACTCAATATCAAACGAACGTAACGAGGGAATTTAGCATTAAAACAAAACATGTACAGACAACAGACACTTAAAGCATTTATCGGTGGCTTAAACAATCCATTGGGTATGGATTAAGCATTCAAATTTATATTTTCCGAGGAAAATTATGAGTATAGGGACAAATTACTACAAAACCAAATTTCAGTAATAATAATAACAGACAAGGCAAGCAAAAAAAAAACCGTTTTTCCATAGGAATGTTCCAAATTTTAGCAACATTCAATTTCAGAAACCCTTTCAACAGCAAAATTATCATGCACTTTTTCACTATCATTCAAATAAACCCCAAACACCTCACCGAGAAGACCGACGTACAACCCTAATGACAATAATAGAACATATCCACAAGCTATGGATATTGGAAGTGGTAAAACGAACAAATTTCAACCGACAACACTCACAAAATAGAAGGAACAATTTTCCTTCCAATAATTTTCAACCAAGACTAAATTTCATTCCAGAGGAAATAAACTATAACGAAACAAATAACGAACAATCACTCCCCGAATTATACGATGAACAAAATCAAAATTTTCCAATAGCGGGGAGCTCAAGAACAGAACCGTAATATATATATTAATAATTTTAACAGAGTATCCAAATTACCATACATAATAAAGGAATTACCCGGAAGACTACTGCTCGACTCAGGTAGTACAAAGAGCCTTTTAAACCCCTCAATAGCATACACAAACTTTTATAACAATATCTATGAAAATCCGTTTCTAATAAAAACAGCACATGGCTACTCCAGCCACAATAATAGGGCTAATATAATTTAAAAATCACCAACGGATAGTGAGCAAGAATTTTGTTTGTTTAACTTTAATAATAATTATATAGGTCTAAAAGGAATAGATTTTTTTAATAACAAATCAAGCGAATATTGATTTTAAAAATAAAAGACCCGCCCTTCGCGCTGTACGAAGATGAGGAGTTCGGGTTCTAATTTATGCATGGTAAAAAAATAGAAAATTGCTAGTGAATATTTTACATCTAATAATAATAATAATAATACAATCCGTGCGGGGTTGACGGATTCCCCATCGGGCATGTCCCTTTGCAAATAAGGAAATGCTCGCCAGCTAGCCGGAGGATATCGGGGAAATAAAATAATTGACATGGAGCAAAACCAACCTGGACCGGTGCAACTTCGGCCATCGTCCAGTAACAGGAAACGAGAAGAAACCAAGATGAGTTACCGACAAAAAAATGCGACCGACCCTTGCATAACCGCGCTATAACGGATTCGGGCATTGCGTCTGTTGTGAGAAATGAGTGGAAGATTGTGGATCCTCTTCTCAACCTAAAAGTGAAGGCAGCGCTATCCCACTTCGTGACTACCGCCGAGGCAGCACACACGGACGGTGGTTTAGAGGAACGACCTCGGGTGCCTATCACTGCGGCCGGTATACCACGCATTAAATTGACCATAGAACTAAAGATACAAAATAATACACAAATAAGGCATATGTTGCTTATCCACGTCTAATCAACCGACAGCCACACTGCAATACTGCTCAAGAGAACATACAAATAAGCAGCAATGACCATGAATAAGATGTGGTTCGTCAAGAGTTGAAAGCAGTATGAGTCTAATAAAATAATACACAAATAAGGCATATGTTGCCTATCCACGTCTAATCAAGCTGTGCAGTAGCTTTAATCAACCGACAGCCAGTGCAAACTTGTTGATAAAGGAATATATTAACATACATAATGCACCACTGGGGATGTATACTGCGCTGCCAAGGCAGTTACATGCATTACAACCCCCCCCCTCCTCCCCGGGCGCTTCCGAGTTCAAGTTCAACTCAGTTCGGTTCTCCACGGCCGTGCTTCAGGAACGGAAAGCAAGCCAACCTGGATAAAACGTATAGAGAATAAGACCAACCTTGCTCATCGCACCATCGGCTGATATTGGTTTATACCACCAAAACCCGGACAACCCAAAGAAAAAGGTAGTACTGAGAATAAAATCTATTGCACGGGAATTAAATTGAAACTATCTAGACAGAATTTTGTCAGCGTACTGCAAGAGAAGGCTAAGTGGTTCAAACAACGCATTGCTGCTCTCTGCACAAAAAACGACGGGAACAAGAAAAACTCTTTGAAACCAACCAAAGGCAGTTTTATATCAGAAGCTAGACCAATATACACAGAAAAATAATTTACCACCACTGAGGACAAGTGAAATGGTTGATTTGTGACCAAACATCTGGTCGCGGTGTTAAAAATTCATAAGCAGGAAGCGTACTTGTTAGCGAAGGAGCGAACTGGGTGTGCAAATCTCCCAGAAATGCAGTTTGTTACCGTCACTTTAAATGACGTATTCACAACGAAAATTCAAAATTGAAAAGCCCTCGGGCCTGATGGCATTTGCAATTTCGGATTTAAGTACTTTACCACCACAACCGAGAGTCGTTCGATTGTTCAACAAGGTGCTCGAAGAGCCATCCAGTATAACAAGAACACTAGGAATTACGTATGCGAAGCACAATGCACACGACTCAGAAAATAGTAAAAACTATCAGCCAAGTATACATGCCTACCGACGCTTTATAAACATGTGTACCTCAATAATCTTCTCACCGCAGAGCAAATCGGGTGTTGTAGGGGCTGCAGAGAGCTGCCGGTTATAGACTCTTAGACTACCTACCCAGTAAAACACAAGCAGTGGAACATAGGTATCAACGGGATGGGTGCACTATACAAAAAGTCCTCTATTCTGTGCCGCATACATGGCTAATTGAGGTACTGCCCTTTAGAAAACACTCCCAGGCATTATATATACAAATGCTAAGCAAACTAATGACCACCTGAAGAACATGTTTGTATGTGCAGCACGATGAGGTGCATAATATAAGACGAAAGAAATTCGTATAGCAGGCGGCATTTACCAAGGCGATAGTCTCAGTCCATTATGGTTTTGCCTCGCTATTAACCCTCCTTAGCCGCATGATTAGAAAGTCAGTTATGGGATATACCATTCAGGAGACACCACTACAGTTCCAGATCACACACCGGTTTTTGATGGACGATCTAAAGCTATACGCTCCAAAACAAAACTATCTAAGAGGATTCATCATATGCATGTTTGGATTTGATAAATGTGCTGTCATACATACAGAGGCGAATGGTTCGAAACAAAGAAGTATTTCAATATTTGGATGGAGACACTTTTCAAAACGTTGGCACAAATTATAAGTATTTGGGGATTCAACAGCTGCTCGAAAAGAAGGTAGGTACCTATGTGACGTGAAAAACCGTCTGCAACACAAAGTTCCTTTCGGGGTTAAAAAATCATCAATCAACACTAATCGACTGCAGAAAAGAAAATTGCGGCTACTAACACCTCTGTTGCACCAGTTGCTTACCTACACATTCGGCACTGTATGCTGGTGAGACAACTGAACTTAACTCTTTTCGTAGAAAAACTAGAAGCACCCTCACCAGACAGCGAACGCATCATCCGACAGATAGGCAAGTCGAAGCTTAATATATCAGATCTCGTGTTGTTTCACACAAAATCTAGAACAGCAACAATAGTTGACTTTGCGGTTCCGTTTGATGACAATGTCGCATGTATAGAGACTAAGAAAAGAAGAATATACCAACCACTGGCTACTGAACTGATAAACATGCACCACCTTAATGCAGTAAACATATAGTACCACTGATTATTTCGGCTAATGGGTTGGTTAGCAGAAATTGGAAAACTGCAACAAGGCAGCTAGATCCTACCACCTTCCACAAGCGGATGGTGCAAAACGCTGCACTGCTCAGAGCAGCGATCTCTAACTGTCATACCGGGGCTCAGGCAGCTGCACTTTTCACTCACTAAGAACTTACTAACACAGCAAGAAAAGATGAAATGGAAAAAACATTCGAAATAATATTATGAGATGCTTCAACACCGTGACAATTCAAGGAAAGAGAATACAATATCACCATCGGACTGACCAAGACAATCTGCAATCCTGGATGCAGAAGCCTGTCCATGGGTGACATCAGAGTGAGACCTCCCAGACACATGTCGACAAATCGGCGTCGAACTACTGCTTTATGCCAGGACAGATGTTTCGAGAGACTGATGGGTTTTTGTTGACCATTAAAGATCAGGTAATCCCAACAAGAAAATACTTGAAGTATATAGTTGGAGATCATTCGGTCCAATATGACAAATGCATATTTGAGTGTCAGTCGTCAGATACCATACGTGACTGGAGGATGCTGCAACAGAGTGCAAAGAGGGACACAACGCAGTAGCGAAAATACTTCATTAATAACTGGCTCTGAAAATGGAACTTTTCAATCTTAGTAAGGTATCCTACTATATATACATTCCTGTAATTATTTTAGAGAACTCCGGGTACAAATTATATACAACATTCCAGGTGTAATAATGTTGGATAAGTCATGCAAACAAATGACGCTGGGTTAATGATCATGCTGACTAGATCGGTGACACGTGAAGGTTTCTGTGAACTCCGAGTATCCGCATGCACAAGTCTTGTTTTGCTATAATAAACTTTATTGACAGTGGAGAAAAAAATCGCAGTTAATCTCTTGCGATAGCAATAAACTCTACCCATGTAGCATGGCAGAAGTTATAACAAACAATTGCCAATTGCTTTAGACATGGCGGATTCTTTAAGCGTGAAGATAAATTTGAAGAAGATGATAATTTACGCTTGGTCGAAAGGCTGAAAAATCGAACAGAAAATGACGATAATGTTTAGGAGGCCTTTACTCTACTTGAGTAAAATTTTGTATTTAATGAATACGTCTCATTGATGACGATCTTGTGCATGGAATTTTTGGATGACAATGACATTGTAGCATCTGTGTCTTCTGCAAATGATTCCGTTGGTGACCAGAAAAACGAAGACGACTAGAGCATTGAAAGCAACGAATTAATACCAGCTCTAGCTACGTTTGTTTTGTGCAATCGAGGGATACTACTCTGCAGAGTGTTCAAAATAAAGTAACCGTTGTTGAATTTTATATAAATGACATTAGCCTTGGGAAAAAACTATAGGGGCCGTACCACAGAATTTGTTTTCTATGTTGTCGCTGTACTGTCCGTGGGCATATCCAAGGTCAATTCTACCTTTTTGTACAATTCCGTGTACCGCTTTGGTCCATGCTGTTGACTAATCGTTGCTTCACCTTGCATCAGCCTATGCACGACTGAGTGTGCTTTTTGCATGAATATGTGTAGTGGAGGTAAGTGCAAAGTGACTTCCAACGTTGCTGTTGGTGTGCTCTTCTTTGCCCCGTAGCGCACAGGAAAGGAAACCTTTGTACACCCCCTGTCTACGCCATAGGCAATATCTTGTTTAGTGCCAATTATCCAGGTGTAACCGTTTAAGCTTAGCGTTAAGAATGAGTCAAATAGTGTATTATAAATGTTACATACCTAAATATAGATCCAGGAATATGTCCACCATAATTTGGTAGTTGACCAATGTGCCTGTGGTAAATTTCTGAGGGCTGAATCATTAACGGAGGATCTGGTCTGCTAATTGTCACTGGTGACCATTCAGTACTTAAACGTTTACGATAATTTGCAGTAAAATCACATAATGCACTATTGGTCATCGCCTCATTTGTCTTGCCAAATGAGGCGTATCCGAAAGGTACATGGCCACTAAAACCTGGAAAAATATAATATGGTTTGAGAAAATTTGTAAATAGTAATGTCTAAATGGAAAAATAAGTATACCATATCTTTGCTGTTGAAGAAACGAATTGTAAAGGCGCTCGTACATCTTTTTATAATAGCACTAACATTTCGAACATCAAAATATGGGCAACGAATTTGACATTGTATACATTGACACATTTGACACAATACCTATGTTTTCCAAGAGTCTTTGATTTTTTTATGCGGTAGTTCATGTAATGCATGTCCTCACCAATCTCGATGTGGGCGTTAGTCTTTAGTCATTATATATTATTTATTATATTAGGTAGGTACTCAGAATATTAAAATGGGATTTACGAAAACACAAGAAGCTGACATTAAAAAGCTGTCGAAAGAGCTGATAAATGAGTGTCTGTACAGCGAAGAGTTGGTTGAAAAGTTAACAGAAAAACTAGCTGAGAACTTTATTTTGAAAATGCAACCTAAATTGGATGAGATTGCGAATGGCTATAATTGTATGGAAGTTACGCTAAGAGAACTGTCCTTCTCTAAATAGAGAAGGAGATCTGAGAGAGGTAGTGAATGCTTAGGAACAGCAGAGAAAATTTGAAACTGGGAATATACGGTGTTGAGGAGGCAGTGAAGGAAGACATAAAGATTATTGTTATAAATTTAATTAACAGTAAACTTCAACTGGGTTTAAAGGATAAAGATGTGGTTAGGTGTTATAGAGCAGGAAAAGAGAGCTGATCATTCTGACTATAAGAGTGGTAAAAACTCCCATCGGTCAATTAACTTGCAGGGATATAGCAATAAAATATGAAGTGATTAGTGAGAAAAAAGCATTTAAAGGGCCAAATGTTGCAGTTGTTTAACAGCTTACTAAAACGAGACTACATATTTTCAAAACAGTTAGGAGGTTATATGAAGAGAAAATGTGTGGAGTTGGAAGGGGAAAATATACACTGTGAAAGACTAATAAAATACATTTGCAGAATTTACAAAATTGTAATTTAAAAATCCTGCCTATTTCCTATATTCGTTACTCCGGTATATGGTCTATGACCTTGTCTTGATGATGGACCAGGAGAGTTCTCCTTTCGTCCCGTTATCCTGAGCCGGTAGAATATACTTCTGTTGGTTACGCTATTGTTTGTCGGTCATGTAGTCTTTGTTATTGATTGAAAATTTGTGTAGGCCTCTTGAGTTTGGTTGGGTTGTTGGAGTCATAATTGTTGGCTTCAGTTAAGGTTTTGTTTGTGTGTGTGGGGCCATTCAAAAGTGTGTTGGTTGTCAGTTTATTTATTTTCTCGTCTATTTTTGTCACTTTGCTGTCTTCGCAGATTGGATTGTTTCTGACGTACCAGGGTATGTCAAGTGCGTGTCGTAAGTATTTGTTTTGTATTCGTTGTATTTTTAGTCTGTTGGTTTTGGCTGTGTGAGCCCAGACTGGTGCAGTGTAAAAGGTGAAATTTAGTTCTGTTTTATTTTGTGGTGTATTGTGTTGAATGCACGGTCTCCTAATAAATTAGTCGTAATTTTGTTCCGATAATTTCGATTAACTTTTGGTCTAATAATGCGATACTTAACTGAAACTCTGCGAACAGAAATATTAATGATGACTGGGTATGGTGATATGTGTAGAACACAGGCACAAGTTGTTAGCCTATTTAATGAAAAACATCTAGATTTGCCCCCATTAACCCAGGGAACTGTGTCTAAGATACATTCACGGTTTCGTGATTATGGACACGTTAAGCCACTGCCTAGCAGACCCAAGTTTGTTGAAGAACATGTAAAACTTAATATTTTATTGGCTTTTCAAGAAGAACCAACAACTTCTACCCGTCAAGTTGTACGTGAAAATGATGTTAGTCAATCAACAGTTTTAAGGTGTCTTAAAAACAAAACAAAAAATGCATCCCTATAAACTACAACACGTTCAAAAGTTGATTGACGGTGATTCTGATAGAAGACTGCAAGTTTGTGAACAACTGCTGGACATGCTACATAGAAATGTTATTTCTTCTGCTGACGTTATGTTTTCCGATCAAGCAACATTTCTTTTGAATGGCGATGTAAACAGGCAAAATTTCAGATACTGGGCTGCCGAAAACCCCCACTGGATGCGACAAACACACACTCAGCGTCCTCAGAAGTTGAACGTTTGGGCTGGTATCACTGGTGATCACGTCGTTGGACCTGTTTTTTTATAGAAAATCTAAACGGTCCAAGATATTTAGAAATGCTAAGAGAACAGGTTGTCCCAATGTTAGCAGAATTGTATCCAAATGTAATGGAACCTAATATTCTCCATGAAAGGATATGGTTTCAACATCACGGTGCACCGCCCCACTTTGCTCTTCAAGTACGGGAGTATTTACACGAAGTCTTTCCACAACGATGGATTGGACGAAGAGGTTCCGTAGAATGGCCTGCTAGATCACCAAATCTTACACCTCTTGATTTCTTTTTATGGGGATATCTTAAAAACAGAGTGTATAAAACGCAGCCTGCTGATTTAAATGATTTGAAAATGAATATAACAGAAATTAGGAGCGTAACGCCTGACGCGTTGAACAGAGTTAGGGAGGAATTCTAGAGCAGATTATTTCGTTGTGTGCAAGTGAATGGAGAACATTTTGAACATTTATTACAAGAAAGGGACGTTTTTATTAAGTTTATTTTCAAAATTTGAATTTTAGGGTAAACTGCTTAGTCTTAATATTCCGGTATTAAATTTCCATCCTGTATTGAAAACTGTAATATTAGACCATACATATGGGATATCTTCGCATTCAGAAAAATGTAATCCATCGAATTGTGATGAAAAAATGTTGGGTTGCTATTTTAAAAAATGGATAAAGTGGTGGGGGTAAAATGGTGGGAGTGTCTCAGCGTTTTCTACAAAAACTTTTTTTGCTGAATAATGAAGTTTATTTCATATATATATATATATATATATATATATATATATATATATATATATATATATATATATATATATATATATATATATATATATATATATATATATATATATATATATATATATATAATAAGTTTATTTTTCCCTTCCCTGGTACATTACCTTGTTTTAAGTATTTCTCTGGATCAGCATTATCCATGAAATAGGGACTCTGTGAATGCCTGGGAGGCATCAGTGGCGCTTCGTCTACTGGTAAATTTCTCAAGATTCCTGCACATTCAGGTCTCACTTCCAGAAGTGGTAACTTAAACTGACTGGTTATCAGCTGCAAAGTAAGTAAGTGTTATTGTTTTCAACTTTTCGATTTACAAAAGATTACCTCTCGGTCTTCAAGATTTTTTGGATCCCATTTTCCATCTTGTAGCGCGCTGACTTTCATAAGACTGTTTAGTGCATTTCTATCTCTGTTTCTGATTTTTTCAAATTCTGATAAAGCTTCTGTGGCTTGAACTGAAAATCTCTGTCCAAATAGTCCATGTTCCCTCGGTATAAAACCTAAATAGAAAATTGTAAACGTTAAATAAAATAGTGCTGCAAATCGAATCATAACATCCACATAGCTGGCATAATTTACTATTCTCAGAAAGACATTCTTATGAGAATTTAGGGTCCATGACGTGACCACAAAGAAAATATTCGTATTCCTGTACCTATAAACTTTTGAGACGATGTATTACTAAATTTTTAATGTTTTGAAACTTTTTACGCTGTTTTACCAGAAAAAAATTAAAAATTTGTGTCACCTATATTCCACGCCCACACGTTCTACCGCTAATTTAATTCTAGTACAGAATATCAGATGTTTGATGAAATTGAATGTTTTCTAATAAACAAATCCTATAACGTTATGTTACTCAAGTTTTAACGAAAAAATGCCAATTTTAACCAAATCATACCCCATTCATCTCCTACCCCCTAAAGCGATTTTACCCAAAAACAATTCAACAGCTCGTTTATCTGACACTAACTGTATACCAAATTTGAAGACGATATCTCAATTCGCTCTAAAGTTATTGTGGCTACAAAAAGATATACAAACCCATGTGTGTGTGTGTGACAAAACAGCTTTGGTATGGCTTCAGACAAACCCATGTCTGGGGTCAGTTTCAATATATATATATATATATATATATATATATATATATATATATATATATATATATATATATATATATATATATATATATATATATATATATATATATATATATATATATATATAATCTTATAATCTGTTGGGGACAGCAGGTGGAGGAACTATGGAAGAAAGCTCCTCTGATCAGTGCCCGTGCAGATATCTATAAAAGACAGAGAGGTCACTAACAGCACGTCGGTGGGCAAGGGATGGCAGCCTTTGGGTGAGGGTAGGGTCACCGATGAGACGTATAGCTCTCTTCTGATTGGAGTCCGGGATAGCGAGTGTAGAACAGGCTGCGACACCCCAGATGTGGGAGCAGTATTCGAGGTTTGGCCTTATTTGTAAAGTATATAAGGTATAGAGATTAGCTGGTGAAAAGTATTTGCTAGCCCGGAAGAGGAAACCTAATTTCTTAGCAGCCGCTACTGCAATTGATGTGACATGTTGGTGCCAATTGAGATTTCGATCCACAGAAATGCCAACAAGTGAAAAGGACTCATTACTTTGAATAACTTGGTTGTTCATCTCGATGGGTCTAGGGCTGATGTATCTCTTATGAGATAGAAAGCAAGACTGAGATTTGCTCGAGTTGAATTGTACAAGATTTCTACTTCCCAGTCTAATATTTTTTGGAGATCCACAGAGACAGAACCCTCATGAGTCTGCGATCCTCATCTAATTGGGCTAAAGAGACAGGCTTAGAATATTGTATATTTGAGTGGAGGGTGCTGTCATCCGCGTAACTGTGAACTAGGTTGGATGTGCTAGAGAGGAGGTCATTGGTATATGGAGAAGAAACAGAATAGGGGCTAAAGTTGAACCTTGAGGGAGAATTAGAAGACTAAACATCCCGTTTTAATCAACTATCCCCTATACTTAAATTTTAATAATTTAAAGTTTAGATAAGTAAACAAGTAGTTACCTTCATATCCAGGTACAGTTGGATGATTATAAATTGTATCTGCATGTAAATATCTATCATTAACAATATCTATGTCTCGTTGAGGAGGTCGAAAAACCTATAAAGTTAAAACTTATCGTAAAAGACTGCTTTTAGCGATTACGTCTACTGATTCTTTAAGATGGCAACCCGAAAAATTATTATAAATAAATACCTGGTAATCATCAGCTGTTCTATCGGACAAAACAAGTTTTTCTGCATGATGGATGGTAGGATCCAGAAGTACTTTGTGCGTTGTAGTTCCATACGTGTCGCCTATGCGATATTTGTATTGAGGGCAAAAACCAGTATAGCTATAAGTAACCAAGAGGCGTCACAAATTAAGTTTTAAAACACGTTTTAGACATACCCTGGTATAAAATGTGGATTTGGCGTCGAAACTAACTCCATGACGAACACAATAATTTTTTACATCCACAAACAAGAACGGAAATTTATGAAAATTTAATAAATGGCGAAATTGATGTGTCACCAGTGATGCATACTTTTTGGCAGTTCAAAAACTATTTGACGAAGAAATGACTTTTTAGTGTTTGTTTTGTTTAAGATCCATAGCGACCTGAAATAACTAAAACAAAAAAACTACCTTATAGTCAAGAAGAAGTAAAGTCATGAAAAGTGACCATGTTATTTTGTTTTCGTATTACAGTAAAACCTCGTTTATCGGAGATAACACGAAGATGCGGTACCTCGGATAATCAAAAAATTCGAAATAAGGTATTTGACTTTTTGAATTTTAATCATCCTTTATGTATTTGAAATGGTGGAATGAAATTAAATCACAAAAGTATATAAAAGTGAAAATCTAACGAAGGTACATAGATTAATCTTTGGGATACAAAGCATTGTTAAGATCTGAGGCCTAGGGTTGAACACACTAAGACCTCACAGGCGATCTCCGGCGAGATTTGGGGAGTAGGCAGATTGAGGCCCCGTAATCGAGCTACAACAACCCAACCTCCCTTTATCCACCGCTCTAAGGAGTAGGCAGATTGAGGCCTTAGAGTGTCCTTACATATTTCCTTTACCTACCTTTGTCCACCACTCTAAGGAGTAGGCAGATTGAGGCCTTAGAGTGTCCTTACATATTTCCTTTACCCACCTTTGTCCATCACTCTAAGGAGTAGGCAGATTGAGGCCTTAGAGTGTCCTTACATATTTCCTTTTCCCACCTTTGTCCACCACTCTAAGGAGTAGGCAGATTGAGGCCTTAGAGTGTCCTTACATATTTCCTTTAACCACCTTTGTCCATCACTCTAGGGAGTAGGCAGATTGAGGCCTTAGAGTGTCCTTACATATTTCCTTTACCTCTTGAAAATGGCTCCAAAACAGGAGCCGAAACGTCGAGTTTCCATAAATTCTGGACGCGGTTTAACCCGAGAACCAAGCATGTCTCATATATATATATATATATATATATATATATATACATACATACATACATACATACATACATACATACATACAAATTGGAGACTACTTCTCTGGCTTCACTGTTGGTTTCTGTAAGTGAAGGACGTAGCCAGCGCGTAAGCTAACTGAAACAAGTGGCCCTTCCGAATTCTAGATGTTCTAGAATGTTCTTCAACGTTTTTATAACCGCTGCTCCTGACAGCATCCTCAGACAGATAAAAATTCAATTAACACGAAATCATGACAACTACAAATAAAGATCTGTATCTAGTATGGACCAGTTTCAATAAGTATGGGCAAATAACAATCAATGAATGAAGATATATATATATATATATATATATATATATATATATATATATATATATATATATATATATATATATATATATATATATATATATATATATATATATATATATATATATATATCCTGGTTCGCGCTCATTTGAAGAAAATTTTTCAAAATTCAAAAGTCGGGACCTCCGCATTAGTGAATTTTTTTCTAAGAAAATTCACTAATAATAATTAAAAAACTCTGGACGCAGCAAGTGCGTTATGGTAGTGAATTTTCATAAAAATGTTTTTTTAAATAGCAAATATGTTTTTTTAAAAAAGCAGGCACAAAATTTGGTTACCAGTATAATCTATATATTAGAAACAATGTGCCATGTTTCATCAAAATAACTTTATTGTTTGAAAATGTATAAAAATTTCCGAAAGTAAACTTAAATTGTTCCCGAAAAAACTGGTTTTATGGTCAACCTTATAGGTTAATAGCAAATTGATTCAAAATTTGAAGCATTTAATGAAAATTCGCTACCATAACGCACTTGCTGCGTCCCGAATTTCTTTTCTTACAAAGATGTATTATATTTCGATGGAAAATACAAAAATGCAATAACATAGGGCGTGTTCGATTAAAAAAATCACAAAAAAAAATTTTGAATCACCAACGACTTATGGGCCACCCTGTAATTGTGGAAATATTTTTTAAGATGTAGCTTAAGACACCCTACAATTAATGTATACAACTTTTTTTTGTAACTTGCATAATAACGGATATATTGCGCTTTAATGATTTTTTACGAAAATTCGACAAAAATGATATACCATTAAACGATAAACTCTATAGCCAACACTACTGCTAAAGCAACAGAGAAAGGGTCTATTTGAAATGAATTTTCTGGGAATATTTTAGTAAAATGAAGGACAATGACGATTGAAACTAAGAGTTCAGGCTTTGTAAAACATTATTCTTGAGACATTTTCCTTCCATAGATCATATTAATTTCAGGTTCATTGCCTAAATATTAACAATTTTGACGTCTAAAATCGCGACTTTGACGTTTTGAGGAAAACCCAAATTTATTTTTCTTTAAATGCCTGTAACTTTTTTGTCCTTTAACCTACAGCGCTAAATTTTGGTAGGCAGTTTACCTATAATGATATAAACCCGTGTACCTTACTTTGTTAATTCCGGAGATATGAAATTTTTTTCGATTTTTTTCGAAGGAAAACACAAAATTTTCCGGGAAAACCTCGGCGGATTTTCCTGGCTAACGAACTTACGAACTTATCCAAGCCACTCGCGAAAGGAAGGTACTCACCTAATTTTATCAAAATCGGTCCATTATTTTTTTAGTTATAGGTGTGACATAAATATATAAACACACACACACACACACACACACATATATATATATATATATATATATATATATATATATATATATATATATATATATATATATATATATATATAAACATATAAAGTCTGAAACCGACCCCCGATTTGGGTTCCAGGGGTCCTAAATAGCGCTCATTTGAAGAAATTTTTTCAAAATTCAAAAGTCGAGATCTCCTCATTAGTGAATTTTTTTTAAGAAAATTCACTAAAAACATACAGGCGAATTGAGAACCTCGTCCTTGTTTGAAGTCGGTTAAAAAAAAGCAAATAAAAGGTATTTGGGCTTGTCCGGGATTTGAACCTGGGAGCTCCCGCACTCTAAGCGGAACTCATACCTCTAGACCAACGAGTTAGTTGTTGGAGCTTTGTTTTAATGTCGTATTCCAGCGGGCATTTTAATTATTTTAGTCATAATTAATGTTTAATCATTTATTTATATAAAAAAACTCGTTTTTTGGTCAACCTTATAGGTTAATAGCAAATTGAGCTATTCAAATATTAGGCATTTGATCAAAATTCGCTACCATAACGCACTTACTGCGTCCAGAATTTTTGTTCTTACAAACATGCATTATATTTCGATGGAAAATGCAAAAATGCAATAACATAATAACAGATATATTGAGCTGTATTGATTTTTTTTACGAAAATTCTACAAAAATTATATACTATTAACGATAAACTATATAGCTAAGGCTACTGCCAAGCATCAGAGAAAGGGTCTATTTGAAATGAATTTTCTGGAAACATTTTATTAAAATGAAGGACAATGACGGTTGACACTAAGACTTCAGGGTTTGTAAAACATTCTTCTTGAGACATTTTATTTCCATAGCCCGTATTAGATTCAAGTTCTTTTCCTAAATGTTGCCAATTTTGACGTTTAAATCGCAACTTTGACGTTTTGTGAAAAACCTCAATTTATTTTTGTTTAAATGCCTATAACTTTTTTGTTCTTTGACCTACAGAGCTAAATTTTAGTATGTAGCTTGCCTATAATGATATAAACCCGCGTATAAAATTTGGTTGCCCTTACTTTGTCAATTTTGGAGATATAAATTTTTTTCGAAAGAAAACACAAAATTTTCCGGGAAAACCTCGTCGGATTTTCCTGGCTAACGAACTTATCCAAGCCACTTGCAAAAGGAAGGTACTCACCAATTTTGACGTTTAAAATCGCGATTTTGACGTTTTGAGGAGAACCCAAATTTATTTTTCTTTGAATGTCTGTAACTTTTTTGTTCTTTAACCTACGAAGCTAAATTTTGGTAGGTAACTTGCTTCTAGTTATATAAACCCACGTTTTTGGTTGCCCTTACTTTGTTAATTTTGAAGATATAAATTTTTTTCGATTTTTTTCAAAAGAAAACACAAAATTTTCCGGGAAAACCTCGGCGCATTTTCCTGGCTAACGAACCTATCCAAGCCACTTGCGAAAGGAAGGTATGTGCCAAATTTTATCAAAATCGGTCCATTATTTTTTAAGTTATAGGTGTGACACATAAATATATATATATATATATATATATATATATATATATATATATATATATATATATATATATATATATATATATATATATATATATATATACATATATATATATATATATATATATATATATATATATATATATATATATATATATATATATATATATATATATATATATATAAAGTCTGAAACTGACCTCGGATTTGGGTTCCGGGGGTCCTAAATAGCGCTCATTTGAAGAAATTTTTTCAAAATTCGAAAGTCGGGATCTCCTCATTAGTGAATTTTTTTTAAGAAAATTCACTAAAAGCTAAACTTAAATTAAACTCGTATGAATGCTTATTTAAATAATCTTACAATTCCCAATTCATTTGTATTATTATAACTATTGAAAATTCTAACGGACGATTTGCTTAAAAACTCTGCATGTAGTAGTTGAAATATAAGCTAAATGAAATTCCTGCTGGACGTCTGATTCAGTCCTGAGTACCCGCACCGTATGACTCGTTTAAGTTTAACCTCAGTCAGAGGGTCACATTTATATAGACCATAATAACTAAAACATCTGTCGGTCTAAATACATAATGTTTTGTGTTTATTGAACTCACATATGTATATACTTACATAGTAAATAACGAACAGGATGCTTTTGTGTGGTTTAACGTTCTTTCGTGCAAAACGTGATAAGATTACTTGGAAGGACATCGGAATATTTATTATTATCAATAAATTTTAAATTACAGACGTCTTTTTCTACACTAGGTAGATAACGCTTATCAAAGCTATTATATATGTATATCGTCGCTAACAGCGTAAAGTTGAATATGTTGAACTACTAATTTACTTATTTTGTAATGTGAACAGTAGCTATTTAAAATTAATATATACCTAGTGAGGATCAGCCAAATGGAATAAAAATTATTGTGCATATTTATAAAAAAAATCCCGAAATACGTCACTTTTAGATATAAAAATGACATCCTGCAACGTGAAAACTGCACCTCTATATTTAACCTCCTCCGCAAAATTTTTAAATCGGAACTAGGAGCCTGTAATACCTCATTCTATATATATATATATATATATATATATATATATATATATATATATATATATATATATATATATATATATATATGTATCAACAACCCACCACGAGGGCTTACAGCCCAAATACTATCGTACCGTGGGTGTCGACAAGGAGGAAAGAGGCAACTTGTTAATTCTGAACTTGAAGGTTTGGAGGTTCGGAGGAGAAAGAAAAACATGTGCCGGCAAGAAATTCCACAACTTGAAAGTCCTCGGGACAAAAGAGCGGACATAACAAGATGTTCTATGTCTGGTGACCAGGACAGTAAAAGGGTGCATTCGCTCTGTTCCCTTGGTAGATCTGTTGGGGGCAGCAGGTGGAGGAACTATGGAAGAAAGCTCCTCTGATCAGTGCCCGTGCAGATATCCATAAAAGAGAGAGAGGTCACCAACGGCACGTCGATGGGCAAGGGATGGCAGCCTTTGGGTGAGGATAGGGTCACCGATGAGACGTACAGCTCTCTTTTGAATGGAGTCCAGGATAGCGAGTGTAGAAGCGTCAGCGGCACCCCAGATGTGAGAGCAGTTTGGCCTTATTTGTGAAGTATATAAGGTATAGAGATTAGCTGGTGAAAAGTATTTGCGAGCCCGGAAGAGGTAACCTAATTTCCTAGCAGCCGCTTCTGAAATTGATGTATAATGTTGGTGCCAATTGAGATTTCGATCCACAAAAATGCCAACAATTGAAAAGGACTCATTACTTTGAATAAATTGGTTGTTTATTGTGATGGGTCTAGGGCTGGTGTATCTCCTATGAGATAGAAAGCAAGACTGAGATTTGGTGGGGTTGAATTGTACAAGGTTTCTACTTCCCCAGTCTAATATGTTTCGGAGATCCACGGAGACAGAACCCTCCATGAGTCTGCGATCCTCATCTAATTGGGCTAAAGAGATAGGCTTAGAATATTGTATATTTGAGTGAAGGGTGCTGTCGTCCGCGTAACTGTGAACTGGGTTGGATGTGCTAGAGAGGAGGTCATTGATGTGGAGAAGAAACAAAGTAGGGGCTAAAGCTGAACCTTGAGGAACTCCTGCATTAATTGGATACAGTTTAGAGGAATGGCCATTCACGACAACAGAAATAGGAAAGGAGGTCGGCAGTTGATCTGCGCTGACGGAATCCATACTACCTGTCGTGGGTTAGACTGTGTTTTTCAAGAAATTTTAGTAATTCGGTGTTTATATACTATTCCATTACTTTAGAGACGACTGAAACGAGAGATATACGCCTGTAGTTGCTAGGAAGCGCTTGGGATCCTTTCTTGGGGACGGGTTGTGCTCGAGCAGTTTTCCAGTTACTAGGGAATATGCCTCTATTGTAAGATGTCTGAAACAGACGAGTCAGGACAGGAGCAAGTTTTGGTGCACATTTTTTGAGAACAATTGCTGGGATCTCGTCAAGGCCAGAGGCTTTCCTGGTATTAAGAAAAGAGAGCAAAGGAGGCAAAAAATTCAGCCTTGCCCAGGGCTGTAGAAACAACCTCCGAAACGGGAGGTGGGAACGTGCTCTTGCAGAAATTATTCCCAATAGATTTAGCAAAAGTTCAGAAGGGTTTGCTGCCGTTGGAGCTTGAGAGGACTTTGTTTTTGATTTGGTTATTAAACTAGTTTTTTGCCTTAGAAAGAATGCGGACATAGCGGTTTCTTGCGTCGTTAAATGCTTGACCATTTTCTTGACTGGGATTGTGTAGATGCTTTTTGTGAGCTTTGACTTTTTCAAGTCTGGCCTTGTCACAGGATTTAGAGAACCAGGGATTTTGAGTGGCTGAAGAGGTTTTCTGTGTACGTGGAATAAATAATTCCATGCCAGCTTGGATAGTTTCTGTGGCGTTTTGTGAGATATCAGAGGGGTCAGGATGAGAGAAGCAGACAGACGCCCATGGAAATGAGAAAAACTAATCCCGCATTTCGTCCCAGTTCGCGGAGTTGCAGTGCCAAACGATACGTGGGTGTGATGACTGAGTGACCTCGGGTTGCCTTGCGCAGGAAGCAGTGACCATGCCGAGGTCTGAGCGACCAAGGGGGGCGGTGATTGATATCTTATAGCATTCAGGTTTTGTAGTAAGAAGGAGATCCAAGGGATTTGAGCTGTGTGTTGGGATGCGAGGAAAGTGAGTAGGTTGCATAACCATATTGGCTAAAGAATTGCTGACTACAAAGGCTTCCGCTGCTCTCCCTTGTGGATCGGTTTTTAAAGATCCTGGCCATTCCTTATTATGGACATTGAAGTCACTAAGAATAGTGACCTCGGAGGACGGATATTTAGAAATCAGATGGTCGGTTTTTTCAGAAAGGTAGTCCAAGAGCTGGACAAAGCTGTTGCCAGAAGGTGACTGGTAAATGCAACAGATGAATTTAGTTACAGCCCCGAGAGAGAGTTTTATCCAAAGTATGTCTTTTCCCCAATTGGGGAGTCTGGTGCATGGTAGATTGCTACGGACGTATGCGCACACGCCTCCATGCAATCTAAAGGAAGTAAGGAGCTCATACCCCGGGAAATTAAGGTGATTAGTGGCTGTTTTGGCACTGATTTGGGTTTCGGTGAGGAAGAGGAGTTGGGGCCTATTAGCCTGAAGGAAACGGTGGACGGAGTTCAGGTTAAAATTTAGGCCACATATATTCGAGAAGGATATGTTAAATCTTGATGCCGGCGCCCCCTGTACACCCCTCTCCCGGAGATCTGAGTGGAGGGGTATTTTATCTCCGGTATCTTTTGTACATGGAGGAGCCATCATCATTTTTGTTTATAAGGGAAACCGACTCATACACCAGAACCGGAAACGTCCGTTGGGACTTTACCGGCCCCTTGATGTAAGGGGGGTACCTCCTCGGGCGTCAATCCTTTACTATCACGTAAAGGAAAAGTCCACTACCACCTGTTTGACTTCGATTAGTCGCCTCGTACGACAGTCAGTTACCTTGGGCCTATTCTTTTAGTTAGTCCCCAGACCCACAGGGGACACATACAAAAATGCTACGGTTTTAAAATATATCACAAAAATTAACAGTAAAAAGGAAACTGATCTGATTGAAGACCTTCACTACAACACTAAAAAATTAATCTAACTAATCTAATCGCGTTTCATTCGTAATAATAAGAAACCAAGCAAGAACAACTTCGATGTCCTTTTTGGACAGTATCAATTAAAAGCAAGACATAAAAAGTTCTCAACATTGACCATCTTAGTTTTGGCAACTTGTTCTGTGGTTGTAACCGCATGACAGTGGTTGTCGATTGTTAACTGTCATTCAGAAACATGGTTTATTTAACAGAAATGCATAAAATAACAATTCTACAACTGATTGATACTGAGATAAAACACGGACACAGATTGAAGTTGCTCGCTTATTTCAAGAAACATTTGCCGCTTGGCCAACTATATCCCAAGGGACACTTAGGAAAATTGAAAAGCAGTTTTGCGAGCTTGGACATGTAAGGCAGATACATAAAACCTTCTAATGCACTGAGTAATGATACCAAGTTGGATGTAATGCTTAAGTTTTATGAAAACCCACAACAAGCAGCCATAGTAGTGAATTTTGATTTAAATGTTTTTAACAGCAAATATGTCTTTTTTTAATGAAAGCAGGCATCAAATTTGGTTACCGGTATAACCAATATAGTAGAAACAATGTACTATATTTCATCAAAAAGCTTGATTGTCTGAAAAAGTACAAAAAATATCCGAAAATAAACTTAAAAGGTTCACGAAAAAACTGGTCCGATTTTCCTGGCCAACGAACCTGTAATTATGCACAAAAATCTTTCCGACGAAACTACCAAAAAAATTGCATCAAAATTTTCAAACAATTTTTTCACAAAAGTCAGAATAAAAATTACAATAAGTTATGAAACATGTATTACCAAAAGGTTACAAAAATCTTACAAACAATGATTTCTACGGAAATACACATTTTCTGCAAAAATGGACGAACTATTTTTTACAAAAAGTTTACCCAAAGAATACGTAAAATTGAAATTATAAATATACCTAATCTGTAATTAAAATTGAAAAAAAAAGAAAATGTTAAAAAATATTTCCAAAACTAGAGTCTGCAGGTATAGAGAGTTGTTCAATTTGAAAAAAATTGAGTTACGACAGTTTGACTTTTTTCAAATTCAGTCACTTTTTAAGAGCGCTCTGTATACGGCATCTCCATTTTTTCAACGCAGAATATAAGCGAGAACCTCTCTGAATGCGTCCCTTTCATGAGACTCTCCTATCGGTAAAAACGCCGTAAGATAATTTTTGATATGTGCCAAAAATGTGAAAACAATTGAAATAACTCAAAAACGATTTCTGCCCCCTCACCCAAAAACACGGGGGGTTCTCCTTCCCCCTGTCCATGCATAAGACTACCTCCAAAGTAAAAAGCACAAGAAAAAATTCTTGGGAGCAACCCCCAAGAAAGTTACTGGACCTTGGCGAATATGGGTGTTGTTCGGGGCAGACAGGGTTTAAAGGAAGTATTGGTGCAAAATGTGAAAAACGCCTCTTTTCAAAGTCCGACTAAATGTTTTTTTAGCATTTTCCGCTCAGATTTCCTTCCCGCCCAGCAGCCTTATTCATTCTTTAAGGGTTGTTTGCACCAAATTTGCCTTGTGGCTTGTGCATCCAAAGGGGGTTCTCAGCATGCTCTGAAAAAAAATCTAAAAACCCTCCTTGCAGTAAACTGTAAATTTACCGAAATTACATTCCATATTGTCGCCTATAATGTCTTTTTCAGATAATATTGAATACAGCACTAAAGTAAATAAATTCACTTGCTGTTTCACTCCTTTTTTATTTTTATATATAAGCACAAGACAAGTTAGTATAATAAAGGGGGCCCTTAATTAACATTGGGGCTACACAAACTTAAAAGGACAGAAGACATTTATAAAATCTAATAAAAAACAACAGTTTTAAGATATTATTTTAAACAAACCAATGGGAATACGTTTCGCGGCTATTTCGCAATTCGCGAGTGTATGGATCTAGCTTTTGTCCAAGACTACACTGAAATCTGGTCGAAGCCAAAAGCAAGCACGTTTTAAATTACACTCGATAGGCTTGGACGCTTAACAAACGTAGGTATGTCTAATTTTAAGCGCGGCTGTACCTGTTTGAAACGTACAATATGAGAAAGACAGAAATATGCTTTAAAGTGCTATTTACTAAACTCACTAACAAAAACTAACCTGCAAAATCATTGATAATAGAAATGATGGATTTAATAACTTATCTATCAGGATCGTTCTCATTTTGTGAGCAGGTTTTGATACTTGCAAAGAACATTGTCGTATGCTAAAATTTAGCGATTTTGAAAGCAAACATTGCCCCGGTATTATAAAAGAAATGGGCCAGGTCTGACGATTTACAAAATTGTTAGTTGATTGTACACATATCTCCATTTATAACATTTGTGTGTTAACTAACGCAGTCGTGGCAACATACTACCTGGTTCCGCACCGAGATGGCGTCCCTGTCGTACATTTCATCTTGCAATAATACTTGTAATTTCCATGTTTTAGATTTTCATCCAGAATTTATTTAAATGGCATAACAGTACAGGTAACACCATCTGTCTTTGTCCAACAATGTAGATATTGCATTACAGAATTTGAAGTGATGTCGAGGATTATTTTAATTTTAATTTCGAATAACTTTATTTTTCTTTGATCAAAAGACTTGAAAATTGGTACACAACCATGTCTGTCTATGTTCTTTTACGTTGTAAATTTTCGTTTCAATCACTTAAAGAATTTGAGGGATATGGCGTTTTAAAAAATATTTTTTAATTTTTTGTTAAGAATAATTGGACGTTAAGATCTGATTCTGATAAGCGAACTCATCCAAGCCACTAACAAAATAATGGTAATTCACAACTATGGTCCAAATCAGTCAAGTATTTTTTGAGTTTTCGGTTGGATACATACATATATATATATATATATATATATATATATATATATATATATATATATATATATATATATATATATATATATATATATATATATATATATACATTTTAGCTGACCATGGAAATGAGTTCCAGGGGCCCTAATTCGCGCTCATTTGAAGAAATGTTCCAAAAGTCTCACTATCGATACCTCTCTATTAGTGAATTTTCTTAATGAAAATTCACTAAAATGCATTCGTTTAGGCCCATACAAACTGAGAAGCTCATGGTAAACGATTTTGGTAGAAGAACGTCATTTTGTGAACAAATTATGAAAATGTTAGATAGCAATCTTATCCAACTAGAACATGTTTTGTTTTCTGATCAGTGTAGTTTTACACTTCACGGCCATGACGATTGTCAAACTTATCGCTGCTGCTCTAAAGAAAAGCAAAACTGGATGACAGAAGAACATGCGCAGTACCCTGAAAAAGTGTATGATTGGGCAGAAATAGTTGGAAACCATGTCATTGGTCCTATTTTCGTTGATAGAAATTTGAATGGGGATAATTATTTACCACTGCTCCAAAATACTGTCGTGTCAACTTTGGCAAACTTATATCCTGATCGAGCAAACCCACAATTTCCAGCGAATGTGATATGTTTCCAGCAGGATGTAATACCAGCATATTCCAAAATCAATGTCCGGCAGTTCCTAGACTTAATATTTCCAAATCGGTAAATAAGGAGGCGAGGATTGTTAGAATGGCCAGCACGATCACCGGATCTTACGCTATTCGAGTTATTGTTATGGGTATATGTGAGAAGTATGGTACTTATACAAAACTAAACCAAGCGATTTAACTAACTTAAGAAGAAGACATTTTTATTTCCGAGTAGGAAACGTTCAAGGTATTAATTTTGAACATCTCCTACATTCAGATTGATGTGTTTTTGCTTTTTACTTATTACTGAAGAAAAAAGCGCGATTAGTTATTAGTCCTTATATGTGTTGTAGGGAAGTTCGTCAATCAGATGAATTTGTTTTTTTACTGTTAATTTTTGGAATCACTGCTAAAATCATAGCAATTTTGAATAGAGAATGAAAAGATTTTTCAAATGGGGTATCACAAGCCCCTACTTCCTATTTAAAAATTTGAGGATTGCAACTGTCACTCGAGTGGGGTTGACTGCAGGGGTGAAGTTTTCACGTTGCAGGATGTCATTTTTAATCCAAATTTGACGTGTGTGTGTATGTGTGGAAGGAATTGGCTTCAGACATTACGTCCATTGGCCACAAAACTCTGCAGTAAATTTGTACCATTGTTATATCTATACATTGTTATCCTTCAAATATATTTATAATTTGCTGCATGGATATCAGCAATAGGGAGGGTTAAAGCGATAGACGTACCTTTATGTGTAAGCTCTTACAGAATATGACTATTTCTAAATGGCTATAGCATAAGCGATATTTGTCTTCTAACATATCAATTTTGTCAAAATAGAAATGTTTGTGTTCTTACTTATTATTAAGGATATAAATAAAGGATACTCGATTTTCGCCCAGGTATCCTTCAGGGCATTTTTTTTTAACCAACAACACTGGACAGCTAATGACATGGGATAAAAAACAATGGGTGAGACAGTAGGAAAACTACATTTATATTAATATTTTTCTTAACTAAGGCTAATACTAAAATACACATATAGAAAAACAGCAAAACTAAATTTTGATTTTTGTATGCCGAATGAATTTTATAAGTATATTATAGATTTTCAGGCTGTTTGTACAAATAAGTGTTGCTAAGTTCACAGGAAACTCTGCTCCTGCATCTTTGAGTTCTTTCCAGAGTTGTCTACGTATCGGGCTATACAAACTGCACTGAAACATGAAGTGTTCTAAAGTTCCTAGGTAACTGTTGTCCCAATTTGACGTGTTCCGAATTTTTTTATAAATATGCACAATTATTTAGATACTGAATTTAATCCATTTTGGCTATTCCAGGCGTAAGTACGTCTAACTTCATATAGTAATAATAGCTATACGCGTATTAACGAATTCAAATTGGTACATCCGGTGCAGCAAACGAAATATTGTGTCACATTTTAAGAGCCCAATTAATTTTAATTAATGTGTAGAATTGTTTTAATTAATACTGGACATAACAGGAGTATATTGGCTACAACAGAGACGACCATCAAAGATGACGTTTTCCATTGTGAAATGAAGTGACGTTGCGTTTCAAAAATAATAATGATTGATGTGCAAGGACGTCATATATTTTTTAAGTAAACAAAACAGCCTCTTAAATTTTAATGCGGCATGACATTACGTTCTTTTCTTATCTATAATTAATTAGCTATCGAAGTGAAAGGATTAAGATAACAATGTTAATTTGTAAGGAACTAATGCTAAAGCCCACGCAATCGTATAAACAAACATGTGTCAAATTGAAACCTATTTTTTATAAACTTCAGGTCTATGCATGTTTCTAATAATAGTATTTAGTAATCGTTGACAACAGTTGATAGTATTTTAAAAAACAAATTACATAGGCAGGTAATTGATAGGGTGTAAAAAAAGCTTGTGGACAATATTATACTTATTCCTTTAGATATAGGTTTTCTTCAATTTTGTAAGAGTCGCTCTCTCTCTTCCCGAAGCATATCGAGAACGCCGTCAGGGGCAATCAATTGCCTGATCAAAAAGCGGCATGGTTTGGCAAGAGAAAGCTTCTCAATTTAGAGATTAGGTCTCTATACTCCAAACGTAGTAGGTTGGAGTTGGAAGTGTATGATCTTCATATGGGGATAGTTAGTAATTTAGATAATAGTGAGTTTGAAAGTTTCATTTAGATAATAGCGAGTTTGAAAGTTTCAGCAAGTTTCAGCAACTTTCAGCGACGAATGCTCGCGTTTATTGCAAAAAAATTTCAGAACAAGTTAAATACCTTAAACCTTAAAAAGAAGTCATTAGAACCAAAAACCTCTAGCATTCACTCGCCGCAAGTTACTTAAACCACAGATAATCTTTCTTCCTCAAAATTGCATTAATGTAATAGATGAGAATACCAGGAGGAGGGTCACCTTATTCAATCCAATTGTACCTTGCATGTGTTTCCTCCCGAAGGTCCATAATCCGGGGAATAAAATGAGAGCAATAGTCTCTGTTATCGGTTTCCCGACTTACGAACTTTCCGAATGGTTATCGAAAGAGCTCAGTGAATTGGAAATTCAACCTCCTAGTTTTTCGCTGAAAAATTCCATTGAATTCCTTAATAGAATCAAAGAGATTAAGTTAAAGTCGGAAACTGGTGCGGAGAGAGCGCAGTAATAGGACATGCAATAGTCGCCAAGGAGGTGGAAAAGGAAATTCCGATTTCCGCCATAAAGGCGCGGGATGCCGAGGACGATATTAGGTTGACTAGGCCATACACCCTCAGGATCCCCAGTAGGGATCAGTGGAGGGATAATGAGGTTGCATTCCAGCCCGAAAGCCTGGTCTGTTTCACCGACGGATCGCGGCTGGAGGACCAACAATCTTCCGGGGCAGGAATATACATCGAGGGCCTGCGGGTGCGCGAGAGCTATGCTCTTGGCGCATATACCACGGCATTCAAAACAGATGTGTATGCTATCCTGCCTGTGGCCAATAGACAGGATGTGAATATGAGTCCCGAGAAATGTGTGTACATCTGCTCGGATAGCCAGGCGGTCCCCCGGGCAGTCTGCGTGGCCAGAATCAGGTCAACACTGGTTCAGGAGTGCGCTGACGTCCTCAGAGGACTAGCCAGGACAAAGGAGGTGCAAATGGTGTGGGTTCCGGGACACTGTGGCGTAGCGGGAATGAGGTGGCGAATAATCTTGCAAGGCTTGGTTCCCGGCGGCCGTTCTGTGGCCCGGGGCCTGCGATAGGCATAAGTAGGAAGACGGTCTCTGTCGCCTTAGACAGGTGGACCGAGAAAGCAATGGAGAGGCACTGGGGGTCGGTTGGTGGCTGCAGGCAGGCGAGGGACTTGGTGGAGGGGCCGGACAGAGACAAAGCTGTCTGGCTACTCAGAAGGAGTCGACCTACGCTTCGCCGCAACCTTGGGGTGCTGACAGGCCACTGCGCCCTAAGAAGACACCTCACATTGATAGGCGTAGAGAGGGATACCATTTGCGGAGAGGATGAGGAAACGTCTTACCACTACCTGTGTGAATGCGAGGCTTTTGGGAGTCTTCGAGTAGAATTGTTCGGATCGAGGACTCTGCAGAGGAATCAGGTAAGTACCGTCCAATTGAAGACGGTCACGGCCTTTATCCCCAGGTCGAGGCGGTTTGGCGATGGAACCGAGGAGGAGTAGAGCATGGTTGCTGGGTTGCTGGGGTTGGTAAAAAGGGCCCATTGTGGCCTACTTGCTTGGCGTTGGCCTCCGCACCACTGCTATTACTACTACTAAGTTAAAACCGAACTCTTTATGAGCCTATTTGAGAGTGGCTTTGCTGGGACGGTGGAGTCTTTTCCGAGGGTATGATTGAGAGATATCGACGATATTTTTGCCATATTTGACCTCAGTAAAGAGAACGTCAATAATTTTGTTAATAAGTTTAACAACAGATTCCCTTCAGTCAAGTTTACTTACGAAATGGAGAACAATAACCGATTACCCTTCCTTAACACTCTTGTCATCAAAAATATAGATAGGTTAGAATTTGATATTTATAGGAAAGAAACTTGTACAAATCTCTTCATACGATCAGATTCAAATCATCCTTTCGGTCACAAAATCTCGAGTTTGAGCTTTCTTGTTCGGAGGTTACTCAGCGTTCCTTTGAGCAGTAAACGATACAATTCAGAGATGAACAAAATTATAGATATTGAGATTTGTAACGGTTTCTCTTCAAACATTAGTTACAGATTAGTTACTAACCATAGGTGGAAAATGTCGATAAGTAACATTACGACACTAAAGCCGGAATCCGATGAACCACCCAAACAGTTCGCTGTACTTCCTTTCTATCCTTTTATTACAAAATGGTTAGAGAAGATATTGATAATGATTTGAGAGTTGTTAATAAAGTTGATAATTTGAAGAACCTTTTGGGTGGGTGAAAGGATACTATTGACTTCGAAAAAAATCGGGCATTTATCACATATCGTGTAATAATTGCGAGAATATCTATATTGGGCAAACTCGAAGATCAATAACCACAAGATTCAAAGAGCACATAGCTCATTTCAGATTCAATAGAGCAAAAAAATCTAGCGTTGCACAAATATGATTGACTCGGGACATAAGGTAGGCTATAGTAATCTTAAGTTGTTGAAGGTAACCACGGATCATCGCAAGTTAAATGCTTTGAAAAGTTTGGAAATCCGCAAGGTGAATCCACAGAATTTGATGAATTCAGACATGGGTCCGATCAATTCATCACTTTTTAAAATAGTACGAAATAATCCAGGGTTGCTCTGAACATCGACACAACCGGTTGGGCGTATCCACTGACACAACAATAGTCCTTGAATTATGTCACCCGGTGTTACGTCATCCAGTGTTATATCATCCGGTACTGAGGCATCCAATATACGGTGTTGCATCACAGGGTATTTCATTATCCGGTATTGCATCATACGACATTGCATCATCATCCGGTATTGCATCATCGGTACCACATCATTTTTTCTGTATAGTTTAGGTATATAAATAGGATAATTTTGTTCACTGCTTCCTCGTTTCCCTTAATAGCAGAATGGCCTTTAGTCCAGAAGACGGTTACTTTTTTATGATTGGCTTTTAGTAAGATTTGCTTCTCGATAATTTCTCGAACCAGTTTATTTTTGTAGATGTGTTTCCTGGAGTTGTGTATTGTTTTTAAGGCCGATAAACTGTCAGATATTATAATGTTACTTATGTAGTTATTTGATTCTATCATTTCCAAAGCTTTTTAAATAGCAGCAACTTCCGTTGTGAAAATTGTTGAATGATCAGGAAGTTTTACAATACAGGCCGATTTTGAGACAGTGTTGTATACTGCATAATCAACTTTATCGTTAATTTGAGAACCATCTGTAAAAAGTTGCAAGGCTCCAGGGTTGTTGTTTAGGACGTCTTGAATTATCTTCTGGTTTATGTGTGGGATTTCAGTTAGTGTTGGCAAAATGAAATGTGAATTCCAAAGAAACGTCTCAAATTCTAACAAAAGGCATCTATTTGACTTTTTTCTGGCCTTGAATATTTGTTTGCAATTTCTAAAAAAATCTCTACAAGTGGGGGACATTTATTTCTTCTGTAATAATTGTTGTGAAGACTTTCGATTCCAATGGCTGCGTACTTATTAATAAAAAACATCGGTTTTTAACATAGAAAGTACCTGCTAGATATTACCTTCTAATACCGCGTCACTCGGGGGTCAAATGAAGAACATGAAGAAGCTGACAGTTTTGCGAAGAGAGGGTCAGCAGAACCATTTATAAGACCAGAACCGGTCCTGGGCGTGACGAAGAGCACTGCCAGGGGAGCCATTAAGTTCTGGGTCAGAAGCGAACATGTGTACTGGGCAAACTTTCCAGGGCTCATACATGGGAAATCAGTTATTGAGGAACCCAGTTCGACGAGAGCTGTGGAGCTGCTAAATCTTAGTGGAGAACAGCTCAGGAAAATAACACGACTCTTGATGGGACACATGGTCGTCAAGGAACACCTGCATGAAATGGGGCGGTTCGAGGGGGACCTCGCATGCAGACTCTGCGGCGAGGGGGAGGAATCAGCCCAGCACATCTTATGCGAGCGTAAAGCTCTGGACCGCAGAACACAACTGATCTACGGACAGCCTAGACCGGAGACAGAGCAATATAAAACTTCACCCTACCAATTGCTGTGCAGACTAGTTCAAGCCACAGTGATTTTGGAATGAGTGGAGTAGAAAAGACGAAGGGCATGCACAATAAGCTAAAGGCTGCGGTGCTATCGGGGCGGACGAGCCCTAGGGGAGAAAAAAATACATAGTGGTTGTTCTCCACTGATTACTAGCAGAGTTTTGACTGGGGTAGATATTAGTGATTCATTGATATGTCGTAAAGCTTTGTACTGTATCTGGTTAACCTTTAGAAAATGAGTGTTAGCGGCTGAGCCATAAAATATAGATCCAAAATCGAGAATTGAACGAAAGATTTGAAACGTCAAAAATGAGTAGTGTTTAAATAAAGTTTCAATAACTAATGCGGTTTTTAATGGTAAATGTCACAAGAAATGTATATTAGAAGGTAGCTACTACATTCGTGTGTATTGCGATGCGGTTTTGCGAGATCAAAATGTTTTGATCGCGGGGAGAGACAATCAAAGGGAAATTTTGTATTAAGTGGACTGTATGCGTCTTACGAAACAGAGATAGGACGGCAATATAATTATAATTGCACAAAAAGCGTGAATGGCAAAATACCACTTACCTGCGATACCGTCGTTGGTGTTGACGGCGTCAGGCTCACCTTCACCACGAGAAATGCGTCCATTCAAAAGAATCTTGGGAAAAAACGCCGGCTCGTAACAACATATCTATCTGTTCCGGACGATTAGAATGGCGACCAGCCAATTTTAAATTGCGAATGTGAAACCAATAAGGAAATAGCGGTGGCTGGCAAATTGTCATAAATCGTGTTCAAGATCAAAGCGTCGACAGTAAAATTAAAAGAGTCTTGACCAACAGGTCTTTCAGCGAGCGTCACACAACCGCTTTGAGAAGTAGTTTCCATGGAGGCTAGTCCTTTGATCGCAAACATGCAGTTTTGTTTAGGCAGCCCTAAACGATAAAAAGCCCGCTGCGAGATAAAATACATCATACTACCTACATCCAAAAGATATCTCATGATCTGATAATTTCCATGGTTATCAAGAACTTCGATCAATGCAATGGCCAACAAGACCATGGTTTGCTTAGATACAATCCCAGAAGCAGCAGTGACTAGCTCTTGAGCGAGCAGAGCGGCAGCAACTGGACATCTTCAGGGTTGCTACACACTGGCGGCGGAATCGGCGTGGAGCTGTTATCAAAATGCAAGAGCTTATGATGGCGCTGACCAAACTTGAGGCAGGACCTGGCAGATTTGCAGTTCTTAAGATTATGTAGGCTGCTTAAACAGTTGTGGCAAAGACGAGAGGTTTTAGCAAAAGTAAAGCGATCTTTTAGAGTTTTACTAGAAAATGGGGAGAAATTACAAGGAGAAGGAGAAGAATCTTTGCAAAAAAACACAAGTATGAAAGCTGGATTTAGAATTTAAATTATTAGTGAAAAAAGCGGCAGTTCGAGGCGGTGGTCTAGCTTGCGATTTGTCAGGATACCTCTTTTGAAAGGGCGAACGGGATGACTTCTGATTCAGAGAATCACCAGCGATACAATACTTGGCACCAGCATAAACATAACAAAGTCTCATTTGTCTGTAGGAAAGCCTAGATTGTTTAAGGCAGAAAGATTTTCGGAAATATTGCCTACCGAATTGCTAATATTGACGTGACCTGACCTGACCTGATAATTGCCCGAGGCATAGATCTTACTAGCGATAAAGGCTGACCTCCTAAGGATATGGTTAGATAATGAAATTTTTCATTGTTGGAATATGCGGTGCAATCATGGACTAAGACATTGAATAAATCTATAAAAGTATTGAAAGTTTTATACTCACCCCTAAATTTAGGAATTTCTATTTTAGCTAACCTTGCTTTAGGACCTTCATTGGGAGAAGCTCTATTTGAGTTCAGGATTTCCTAAACATTTGTTTTATTTTCACCATCGAATGGTTTAGAAAAAATGGCTTTAATTTCAAAATAGCTGTCCATAAATCCTGCCTAAATAGTGTTTTCATCAGAAGGATCTCAACTTTCACTACTCAAAATCACGGAAGTGATATTATCGTGAGTTTGAGTAAATTGTTCCCTTAGAAGGTCAATATCTGACAATCTAACCTTAAGTAAGTTATAAAGTGAAGCATATGATTGCGCGCTTTGGGCTAGAGAAGACAAAATTTATATTTCAGATAGATAAATCTTTCGCTGATGTTCTCAATTTAGCATCAGTCATGATACTAATTGGATATTTCTTGTATATGGAAATATAACAGAACTAAACGGATCAACAAGACGCGAAACAAAGAAAGGTGTAAGCGTGAACGATGGGGTTAAGTAGTCGCGGGCCAAAGGACTCCAGGGGGCAAGCTGAGGAAGTGGAAATAACAACATAAACTCCCGATGAAGCTTTCCCCAAGACCGTCATGCGCGGTAAAAATCCGCATCCTGCACGAGGTGACCCTGCTAATAACTAAACATGACGGATCTAGACAAGGAGGTCGAACTAAACTCCCCCAATCTACGGTGTCACGTGACCCGTGCCTATGGATGGATGGCACCAGGGCGATGGTGTCGTGAACGGAACCTCTGGAGTACCAGGCAACCCTCCAGAGTAACCCGCCTTGCACCACACAGGGGGTTCTGATGGTGTGGACAGTATTTCCCCCATTCTCGTGGGAACAACATGAAGATTATAAATACATATAAAACCAAAACCAATGAGGCTCGAGGAGTGGCTCCGGCTACAGACTTGAGCCTTGAGTCTATCCCGGAAACGGAGACGAGCCAGGGTGCGGCAGCGGACTCTGGAGGTCCCACGACCGGCGTAGATACGGGGGATCAGGGGGTAGCTTCGGCCAGAGACCTGTCCCCGACACCCAAGCTGGAGGCTGGGTCCCACCGGAGGGCGGCGAGCTCCGCGGACTCCGGGGGCCCCTCCACCAGTGAGGACTCTACTGTTAGAGTAGAGGGACTGCCCCGGCAGTCCAAGCGTCTTTCCGGGGCGCAAAGAAAGAAGCTCCGGAGGGCGCAAAAAATGGCGGCCGGGACCTGGACGGTCGAGAAACCTGTAAAGGCGCAAGAGGGGAGTGCGGGTCAGAAGAGGACGCGCTCGAACTCTAGCACGCCCACTACAGACAGACGTTCCAAAAGGGCCAGGGTGCCTGTAAAGGCGCAAGAGGAGAGTGCGAGTCGGAAGACGCCGCGCTCTGGCTCTAGCACGCCTACTACAGACAGACCTCCCAAAGGAACTAAGGCCGGAACACCGGCGCAGACTGGCTCTTACAGGGAGGCTGCGGAGGGCCTCGGGATGGCGGTGATTGACAGACGCCATCCTGAGGTCACGCTAGACCAGGGGAAGGCGGACCTGATCCAGGCTGCGGTGGTAGCTGCAGTGGACTCTCTTCAGGAAGGGGAGAGCCCGCCTCAGTTCCACCGGACGCGCCTGACGGGGGGCATCCTCTGGATAACCTGTGCCGGCCCGCAGTCGCGGGACTGGCTGCGGAAAACGATCGGGGGCCTCGGTCAGATTTGGGAGGGGGCGGACTTGACAGCCGTCGAGCCCAAGGAACTCCCAAAGAGACGCAAGGTCCTCGTACGGATCCCTGACACCGTCCCGCAGGAGACGGTGATCAGCAGACTTAAGATCCAGAACCCTGAACTGGGGACGCAACACGGTTCTAAGCAGGAAGGCAGAGGAGAAAGGACAGACGCTCGCCTTCTCGATCGACCCGACATCTTACAGAGCCCTTGAAGGAACCTCCTTCAAGGCATTCTGGGGCATGGGAAGGGTTAGCTTCCGCCCACTGGGGAAGCAATTAAGGGTTAATGGGACTTAGGTTCCTTCAGGTCAACCTCCAACACAGTAGGGCAGCCACGGCCGGACTACTAATGGCTCTGAGGAACACGGATGTGGCCCTCATCCAGGAACCGTACTCCTACAAAGGAGAGATCAAGGGACTCGGCGGAGCTAATGGAAAGCTCATCTACAGCAGGTCCAGCGAGAATCCGAGGGCCTGCATTTTTGTCAGGGAAGGGATAGAGTTTCTCCCTCTAATGAATTTCTGTTCCAGGGACCTGGCAACGATCAAAATCCGATGTGGAGGAGCGGATGGGCTGAGGGACATTACTGTCGCGTCAGCCTATCTGCCAGGGGACAGCACGGACCCTCCTCCACCCAACGAATTGGAGCAGCTGATGGTGGGTAGCAGAGCAGGTGGATGGCAGACCATCATCGGCATGGATGCGAATGCGCACCATGAGTTGTGGGGTAGCTCGGACACATCTCTAGGGGTGAGGCACTTTTACAATTCTTTATGAAATTTAATTTAGACATATTGAATAGAGGTAATAAACCGACATTCGTCACAACACGGCGTGAGGAAGTTTTAGACCTAACAGTTTCCACCCAGTTTCTGGGTGACTTTGTTAAAAGATGGGCTGTGTCTGGGGAAGTGAGTAGCTCAGACCACAGATACATCCGGTTTGAAATCGCCAAAGTCGAAAGAGAAACGGTATGGTACCGGGACCCCCGCAAGGCGGACTGGGAAGCCTACAGGGCAGACCTAGCTGTGGAACTGCGGGGGGTTGAGAGGGCCATAAGGGATTCAATAGACCTCGAGATTGCAGCAGTCCAATTGCGAGACGCAATTACCTCGGCCTATAACGCCAACTGCCCCCTGAAAATGAGGGTGTCCACCAGGAACGTCCCATGGTGGAACGAGGACCTCAGGCAAAGGAGGACGCAGGTTCGTAAGCTGTTTAACGCGGCCAAAAGGTCGGGAGCATGGGATGAATATAGACAGGCCCTATCGACCTATAACAAAAGACTGAGGGACGCCAAGAAGGAGTCGTGGAGGAGGCACTGCGAAGAAGTGGAAAACACGTCCGAGAGTGCTCGACTACACAAGATCCTGTCTAAGGGCCCTCAGACTAACATAGGCTCCCTTAGAACACCCACGGGAGGCTTTACAAGCTCGGGGGAGGAAACTATGGAAATTTTACTCCAGACGCACTTCCCCGGCTGTAACATAATAAACCAATCACCTCCGGACTGGGAACACTCAGAAATAGAGGCGCCTTATAGGCGGGCATCTAGAGTAGACTGGACAGTCGCTAAAGAGGTGGTTACCTGGAGCAAAATCAGATGGGCCATTAACAGCTTTAAGCCATACAAATCGCCGGGATTTGATGGAATAATGCCCATCATGCTCCAACAGGGGATAGATATACTGGCGCCGGTGCTTACCCTCATTATGAGGGCCAGCCTGGCTCTGGGGTACATTCCGAGGGCATGGAGACTGGCCAGGGTTGTATTTATTCCTAAACCTGGGCGTCCAACAGACCAGGCAAAGTCCCTGAGGCCAATAAGTCTCATGTCCTTCTTGCTGAAAACAGTGGAAAAACTGCTCGACCGGCACATTAGGGGCGGTGTACTGGAAGCATATCCTCTACACTGCGGACAATATGCATACAGAGCAGGATTCTCAACAGAAACAGCACTGCACCAACTGGTGCTGAAACTGGAGAATACGCTGGAGAACAAGGAGGTGGCGCTGGGGGCCTTCCTAGACATAGAGGGGGCCTTTAGCAACACCTCGTTCGGATCGGTTCTGGCAGCTGCCCGGGAGCGTGGAATAGAGGAGACCTGCTGCAGGTGGATCGGTTCCATGCTCAGGGACAGGGCGGTGTTCACCTCACTCGCGGGAGGGACTCTGCTGGCGGGGGTCGCGGCGGGGTGTCCGCAGGGGAGCGTTCTGTCTCCCTTGCTCTGGTGTCTAGTCGTGGACGGCCTGCTGGGGAGGCTCTCGGGAGGGGGGTATGAGGTACAGGGCTATGCGGACGACATTGTCATCATAGTCCGAGGAAAGGTCACACAGGCAGTGTGGGAGCGTATGCAGACTGCACTGAAAGTGGTGGAAGGGTGGACGGTTGATCAAGGGCTCGGGGTGAGCCCCGAGAAAGCAACCGTCGTGCCGTTTACGAGGAGGAGGAAGTGTGAAAGCCACAGAACTCTCACTCTATACGGTAGGAGCGTTCCAATGGCCAGGGAGGTAAAATATCTTGGGGTCGTATTGGACTCTAAGCTAACCTGGAATGGTCACATTGGAAAAATACTGCGTAAGGCAGTCATGACCTTAGCCGTCACTAGGCGGCTATATGGAAAAACGTGGGGACTAAGACCTAGTATGGCCCACTGGCTGTACACAAGGGTGGTCAGACCATCGTTAACATATGCGGCACTGGTCTGGTGGCCTAAGGTGACACAATCCAGTGCCAAACAAAAACTAGGCAAGATCCAAAGGATGGCTTGCCTAGGCATCACAGGGGCCATGTCTTCAACCCCAACAGCCGCCATGGAGGTGTTGCTGGATCTACCCCCCCTACACTTCGTTATTATGGGAGAGGCCAGGCTAGGACTATACAGACTAGCCTGCAATGGTAGACTGAAGATCAACCCAGGCTTCAGGGGCCACTGCAAAATTCAGGAGATCGTGAAGGAACCCATGCTTGAAATGAGGTCAGACTTCGCGAGCCCGCGAATGTGCAGGGAAAGCAACTTCACAGTGGAAATCCCTGATCGCGGGGCATGGCGGGAGGAGACACCGGGCATACCACGGGACGCGCTCGTCTGGTTCACGGACGGATCTGGCGGGGAGCGTGGGACGGGGGCAGGTGTTTACTCGGAAGGACCGAGGGTAAGTCACAGTATTTCCCTCGGAGCCCATGCAACGGTGTTTCAGGCCGAGATGTACGCCATCCTGCACTGTGTGCGGGAGAACAAGAGGAGGGGCTACACCAACAAGCGGATCCTCATAGCCACAGACAGCCAGGCAGCCCTTAAGGCACTAAGTAGCCCACGGGTAAATTCCTGGCTGGTGAGTGAGTGCCGAGACGAGACGAGCGACCTGGCTGGGCAGAATGAGGTGACCCTCATCTGGGTGCCGGGTCACTCGGGGGTCAAAGGCAATGAAGAAGCTGACAGTCTCGCAAAGAGGGGGTCAGCAGAACCATTTATGGGACCAGAACCGGCCCTGGGCGTGTCAAAGAGCACTGCCAGGGGAGCCATTAAGTCCTGGGTCAGAAACCAACACAAGGTGTACTGGGCGGACTGTCCAGGGCTCAGACATGGGAAGTCAATAATTGACGGACCCAGTTCAAAGAGAGCTGTGGAGCTGCTAAACCTTAGCAGAGGACAGCTCAGAAACACAACAGGTCTCTTGACGGGACACATGGCCGTCAAGAAACACCTACATAAAATGGGGCGGTTCGAAGGGGACCTCGCATGCAGACTCTGCGGCGAGGGGGAGGAATCAGCCCAGCACATCTTGTGCGAGTGTATAGCTCTGGACCGGAAAAGACAACTGATCTACGGTCACTCTAGACCGGAGACAGAGCAATATAAAACTTCACCCTACCAATCGCTGTGCAGACTAGTTCAAGGCACAGTGATTTTGGAATGGGTGGAGTAAGACTAGGGGTATGCACAATCAACCAAGGGTTGCGGTGCTATCGGGGCGGCAAGGCCGCGGACGAGCCCTGAGGGAACAAAAAAAAAAAAAAAAAAAGCGTGAACGATAAAAAGCAAACGGAAACACCACAACGTGCTTCAGCGCGAGCGTGATAAACGATAATTTCTATCTCACATGCGTCAGCCGGTGAAGCTGTGGCTCGATATTCTGAAAACGCAAAAAAGGCTCTTTAAATTTTAAATTTATGGCGGATTCCGGATTCTTACGTTAAGGAAAATAAATTTAAAATTCTATAACGATCAAAGTTCCAGCGATATTCATATGAAAATGACAGGCATTAATCTAAAATGCGAACTTAATACAACCAAACAGGGCGCTTCACGTTATTTTAAAATTTATGAACAGCCAAAATTTACTTGCAAATTTCCGTGCACAAAATTATCCGACCCGAAGGACCAAAATGTGTGTATCGCGATGCGGTTTTGCGAGATCAAAATGCTTTAATCGCGGGGAGAGACAACAAAAGGGAAAGTTTGTATTGAGTGGACTGTATGCTTATTAGGAAATGGAGATAGGACCGCAGTATAATTATAATTACACAAAAAGCGTGAATGGCCAAAATACCACTTACCTGCGATACCGTCGTCTTTTCGCCCTAGAGAGTTGACCGAATTCCTCTCGCGGGCTACAGAACTAGCAAGCGTAACAAGGGCTGTTTTTCGGTTTCCTACACAAATATCATTCTCTGGTGGTAGTGGTTCTTCTGTGGAGCGCTGTTTTTCACACAAACTTCTGTCGCGTTCTGGTCGCATTCTCACTTATCGCAAAAGCAAACCTAAAAATTATACTTCCGTATACGAGTACCGAACAACATTTATATTTCAAATGTTCTCATTTCATTACAATATTTACAAAAAATTAATCTAAAATAGACCTGACACATTATAAATAAATAACCGAAGACCATTCCCGGTTATCTACATTTTATTATAGTCTAATTTCCGTGCTATAATGGCTAGGCGGTTTCGATGGCACACTCGTCAACAAGCAACGTGGGTTCAAATCTCAGTGGTGACTGAATTTTCTTTAATTTTTTTTGTCTGTGATTCAATGTTAGCCTTATCTGAACAGATTATGTAGTAATCTCAATAATTTTTACAGCGACTGTTTGTTGAAAAAATCACTAATCATGGGATAAGGACTTTTAAAACTTTAAGTTCAATGTTAATAGCAGCTGTTGTTGCCCTTAGTTCGTACAAGCGTTCCATAGTTAACACAGACGTAGCTGTTTTTTTCGTAACTTCAGAAATGTTTGTTTTCTTCTCTGAAACCGGTTTCATTTTTTACAGCATCGTCAGGACAAAGAATTTTCTCTGTAGAAAAAGTATATATTTCTGTATTCAGATCAGATTTTGAATATTTTTGAATTTATTTAATTAATTTTTATTAGCGAATATTGCTGTACAAAATGTTCTTTTAATAGCAAATTTTCTTATAAATAAATTTAATTAGTCTTCTTTGAAGAAACATTAGTTACGAATTTTGCTGTGAAAAATTATTCAACGAAGTTTTAATGGAACACGTTTTTAACGACATTTTTCGAAAATAATGTTTTGGTAGATTTTCGTGCAAACAAATTATTCTATTTTCGCTTTTAATTACAGGTTAGGCATATAATTTAAATTTTATGTATTCTTTTAGCAAATTTTTGTGTAGAAAATATTTAGTCAGTTTTCGCAGAAATTTGTTTGTGTTGCCGTAGAAATCATTTTTTGTAAGATTTTTGTTAATATTGATAATTAATATTAAATGTTTATTAAGTTATTGTCAAAAAAATGTTTTCGGATTTTCATAAAAAAAATGCAAATTTTCACGTAAATTTTTTTTGGAAGTTTCGTCGAAAAGCTTTTTTTTAATAATTAGTTTCTTTGGCCAGGAAAATGGAACGAGTTTTATCGGGAACATTTTAAGTTTATTTTCGGAACATTTTGTACTTTTTCAAAGATTAAAGTTATTTGATGAAATATGGAACATTGTTTCTACTATACCGATAATAACAAATTTGATGCGTGTTTTCTTTAAAAAAAGACATATTTGCTATTAAAAATATGTTTATGAAAATTCACTACCATAACGCAGTTGCTGCGTCCCGACTTTTTAGCGAATTTTTTCGATGGTGAGACTTTGCAAAAATTTTTTGAAATGAGCGCGAACTAGGACCCCTAGAACCCATATCCGGGGTCAGTTTCAATATATATATATATATATATATATATATATATATATATATATATATATATATATATATATATATATATATATATATATATATATATATATGTATCCAACCGATAACTCAAAAAATAATTAACCGATTTCGATGAAACTCTGTAAGTACCTTTCTTTTATTAATGGCTTGGATGAGTTCGTTAGCCAGGAAAATCGGACAAGGTTTTTCGGGAAAATATTGTGTTCTTTTGAAAAAAAAAAAAATTCTCCGAAAATTACAAAGCTATTTTAACGAAATTTAGTGGATACGTTGCCTTGAAAAATAACTTACTACATACCAAAACTAAACTTTCTAAGTTTATAGAAACTTGAGTTTTTCAAATTTTGAGTAGTTGTTTTCCGAAAATTACAAAGCTATTTTAATGAAATTCAGAGGATATGTTTCCTTGGGAAATGCCTCACTATGTACGAGAATTCAACTTTCTAAGTTCATAGAAAATTGAGTTTTTCAAATGTTGAGTTTTATTTCGAAAAAAATGTTTTTGTCCAAAAATTACAAAGCTATTTTAATGAACTTTGGCGGACATGTTGCTTTGGGAAAGGCCTTACTACATAGCAAAATTCAACTTTCTAAGTTTATCGCAAATTGAGTTATCCAAGTTTGAAACATTTAATAAAAATTCACTACTATAACGCACTTGCTGCGTCCCGAAATTTTTTTGATATTTATTTGTAGGTTTAGTGAAGTTTGTGGTTTAACGGTCTATAATTTTTTTCGTAGAACCAATTTGTTAATGTATTTTTGCATTTTTTATCGAAATATGAAAAAAATCTGGACGCAGTAAGTGCGTTTTGGTAGCGAATTTTCGGTAAATTTGCAGTTTAGTTCCCGAACGCTTTTCAAAGCACTGTTTACAGAAACCTGCCTAGACCCCCCCCCCTGGATCCTCAAACCCCAAGAAAAATTTCTTGTTCACACTCCCCAAGGAAATTACGGGACCAGGAGTGAGTAGGGATGTATAATTTTTTTTTAGCAAATTTTTGTGGAACAAATTCGTTAATGCATTTTTGCATTTTTTATCGAAATATGACGCGTTTGTAAGAAAAAAACTGGACGCAGTAAGTGCGTTTTGGTAGCGAATTTTCGGTAAATTTGCAGTTTAGCTCCCGAACGCTTTTCAAAAAACTGTTTTCAGAAACCTGCCTAGCCCCCCCCCTGGATGCACAAACCCCAAGAAAAATTTCTTGTTCACATCCCCCAAGGAAGTTACGGGACCAGGAGTGAGTAGGGGTGCTGAGCGGGGTAGGTAGTAAAAAGGAAATATGAGCAGAAAATTCGAATAAAGCGGGCTTGAAAGCTGTCTTTTTCACATCTTGAAGCCATATCCCCCTTACACCCTGCCTACCCCGCATAGCGGGGTCCAATGGGTCCTTGGAGGGTGTGAACAAGAAGTTTTTCTTGTGGTTTGTGTATCCAGGTGGGGTCCTAGTAATGTTTCTGAAAACAATTTGTTGAAAAGCGTTCGGGAGCTAATCTGCAAATTTACCGAATTTTCATTAAATCCTTCAAATTTCAATAACTCAATTTGCTATTAACGTAAGCTTTGTTGGATAGAAAACCAACATTTAAGTTTATTTTCGGAAAACTGTTGAATATTTTCAAACCATAAGTAATTTTGATAAAATATAGTACATTGTTTCTACCACATAGGCTATAGCGGTAATCAGATTGATGCCTGCTCGCATTTGCTATTAAAAACATTTGCTGCATCTAGACTTTTGAAAAACGTTTATATATTTTCAAACAATAAATTTATTTCGATGAAATATGATAAATTGTTTCTACTATATAGGCAACCAAGTTTGATGCCTGCTTTCATCAAAGAAAGTCATTTGCTATTAAAAATATTTTAAAGAAAATTCGCTACCATAACGCACTCGCGGCGTCCAGAGATTTTTATTTATTAGGTTAATAAGACTGTTGCTTTTACTACATTAATGTGACATGTATCTTTTCGCATGTAGAAATGTCTATTTTCTGTATACACGGTTTTGTTTAATAATAATTATACTAATAATAGGTTTACAATTTGTAGTGCTTCTTGTAGGACATTTATGTCATGCTTCCTTGCACGCTGATGTTCACGAATATATTGACATAAATTATATTAAATTATATGTTACAACATATTATGATATTGATGTTGCTAGATTTGGAAAAAAAATACGCTTACAAACGAAGCCTTTATGTTTTATTTTAGTGACTTTTTTTACAAAAATTCACTGAGATCGCGACTTTTGAATTTTGAAAAAAATTCTTAAAATGAGCGCAAACTAGGACCCCTGGAACCCAAATCCGAGGTGAGTGTCGACTTTATTTGTTTATATATATATATATATATATATATATATATATATATATATATATATATATATATATATATATATATATATATATATATAGATAGATAGATAATTTATTTGCGCCTTCTTGCCATAATACATGGATAAGCTCGTCACAATAGTTATAAAAAATATAACAAGAACACAAATATATAATACAGTACAGTATAAAAACAATTATGCTGTTTGGTTACAAAAAAAACAAAGATAAAAGTGCTATGGAGCGATGCACCATATTGTAGATGGCATACATTCTTATTATAAGCGAGTTCACACTTGCATTAGTCCTGGGAACAGAGATGTAAAAGAAGTTATGAGTCTGGAGGTAAGCCTCGGCACCAGAAAAGATAGAGCGTGCAGTATCTGCGGACAGTCGATATCATGACTGAGCAGACTCCATAAGAATGCCGAAAAGGAGACTGTTCGTCTGACCTGTAGGGATTCAGTTAAAATCGTTACAAGATATGGGCCTGCGGCGTGCCCACCGCAAGATAACACCGTCAGTTCTGTAGGCTATCAGCTTCAAGAACCTACGCTGAACAGCCCCAAGCGCACTTGTGTGCACCTCATAGCGGGGACACGCATATTCTAGATGAAGTCGTACGTACGCACTATATATATATATATATATATATATATATATATATATATATATATATATATATATATATATATATATATATATATATATATATCAGAAAAAAAACTATAGGTATGTACAATGTACATACCGGACTACTCCCTTCTGAATCTTTTCATCAAGATTGAAATTCAACTGTGACTGCCTAGTTTGAATGAACAATTTTATTCACATAAAAACTTCAGATCACTGTGTATACTGTACATTATTAATTAATATAACTTTATACATATCATAAAAAGTAGTCTATGATTTTCATTTGTACTGTCGGTTTTTCTTTTTTCTTGTTTTCCAAAAACTTTTCTATGGAAGTTAGTCAACCTTCTAAAAATATTCTAAAGCTTTTCGGCGGAATCTATGGCATCTTGCAGTGAACGTTGGTGCATTCAGCGCTTTCAGATTCGTTCTCCGAATCGGAATCTTCTATAACTTTTTGGGTAGTATTCAAATTTGCAGCTTCAATTATCTTGGAATCTGTTGGAATACCTGAAGTTTCCACAGAATTATCTATATGTGCCAATTTCATAATGCTTGCATATTCGCTCAGAGAAATGTCATCGTCTTCGTCGGTCATATCTTCGTCAGCAATAACATCTTCCGAAAAGCATAAATCAACGTTTTCATTTCTATGCTCAAAATGAAAACCAGCATGCCTGAAACAGTTTGCAAATGTTTTTTGTGAGACATTTTTCCATGCATGATCAAGAAGATGAATAGCTTCAACGACATTTACCGAAAATTGACGCTGATTATTGTCCGTGTTGTCATTTATTTTTGTGACGAGTTGTCTTCTGTAATTAAATTCCAGAGAGTTGATAATCCCCTGATCTAAAGGCTGCAGTACAGCTGTGATATTAGGCAGCAGGGCAACTACTTTGATGTTCTTCAAACTCGTCAATTGTGGACGTGCCGCATAATGATCCACCACAAGCAAAATTTTTCTATTCTTTCTTTTCAGTTACCTATCCCATTCTTCTACTTCAGTATAGCCAGTAACCCATGCTTTTCTATTAGAAATATATTTCACTGGCCCACTATTTACATTCTTAAAACATCTTGGTTTTTGTACTTTGCCAATAACCAGTAGTCTTTGAAACTCAGAACCATCAGAATTTATACAAACTAGTACAGTCAGTCGCTCTTTGGATAACTTTCCACCAACACATTTTTCGTTTTTGAGTTTTAGAGTTCCGACCGGCAACCTGTAAAAAAGACCAGTTTCGTTTGCATTGAATATATCACATGCCTGATATTCCTCGGATATTTCTCGGAAGTTATTTTGAAGCCACTCAGATGTGACTTTTTTATTTAAAGATTTCGCTTCCCCAGAAGCTTTTCCTGAATTAATTGAATGTCTTTGTTTAAAGTGAGAAATTCAACTTGTAAAACACTGGAAATTGTCTACATATCCCATTTCTCTATTAAGAGAAACAGCTTTCTCCTGGAGAAATAGCCCACTTATAGGATTGTTTGCGTGCCTCTGACATTTGAACCAATCAAACAATGCTTTGTCCAAGTTCTCCATGCCTGTTGTTTGTTAATAGTGTTGGAATCACTAGCCTGGATAATATAATTCTTGCACTTCAAAGTTGTTGATAATGTAGACGATGCAATACCGTACTGCCTACAAACATCACTTTTTTTCGTCCCCGTTTTCACTTGTTGTAATATCGACATTTTCTTTTCAATGGCATTGTTTTAATACCGGACGCAGATATTATTATAACAAGACTTTATTCTAAGTCCAACCCGCCTCAAACGCGCGACGATCGAAAACTGATTTAAACAAAAAGCCATACAAATGTACCGTTGCAACGAACGTTCATTTCAAGTGGTGAGAGGAACCCTATCATTGGGTGAGTGGAAGAACCCATAAATATTTTATCTTGCACTACGTATAGTAAAATTTATGAACCATTAGTGTCACAGCTCAATCAAGAAGCATTTGCATCTAGTCCTAGTGTGTCTTACGTGGTCCCAGCAAGGTTAGGGTCTGTGTATCTCAATATAAAAATGTGAACGGGTCAGCGCAATAATTACCTCGCTAAAACTGAAATCGCCTAAAAGCGGTCTCGTAAATCAGAAACATTATAGGTACAACATTTACGAGACCGCTTTTAGGCGATTTCAGTTTTAGCGAGGTAATTATTGCGCTGACCCGTTCACATTTTTATATTGAGATACACAGAGAGCCTCGGTGGTTCAGTGGTAAAAATGTGTGCCTTGGAACCGAAGGGTAGTGGGTTCAATCCCAGCGTTCTCTTTTCACTTTTTCAGTATATACTGTACAATTAATATCAACCAAGGTTGTGGCATTGTATCTGAGCAAGTTGGATGTCTGCACGCTCCGCCCTTCGGAGTGGGCGTAAAGCCGTCGGTCCGTGTTCATGCGATGTTGGGCACGTTAAAGATCCCCACCCTCCTTACAGAAATGCGGGGTTCGGCAGAATTTCCAGGATAGTGAGGTGAAACTGCTCTCTGGCGTCGGTGATTGGCCATAGTAGCGGAAATAGACCGACGTATAGTTTTACTATCGGTACCTCTCTAATAAAGAATTTTCTGAATAAAAGTTTGAAAAAGACGAAAAATGGATTAGAGATTTTCGTGTGCCTTTAAATCCATTGAAAGAACCTGAATTCAGTGTTTCCTTTTACCTCCAAAACCCATAGCTATTTAATATTACAGACGAATATTCAGTTTTATTAGTGCAAAAGGTCAGGGAGTATCAACATTTTGTTTTTTTATTCTAAAAATGTCAAAATGACGATTTGATATGTTAAAATTGGTGTTTTGTAAACAAAGGTTCTGTACCGAATGCGGGTTGCTGACAACAAACGTTGCCACAAGTGTTTTTAGCAAAGTTTAAATTTGTGTTTCAGCAACTAATGCTCTTCAGTTGACAAAAATATTTGCAGATCATTTATTTGAGATAGACCCTTTCTACGAGTATGTGATCTAAACGTGTTATATATATTTTTGTTGTTGAAAAATCTCGCTTTTCAGTCAATACCATATAAAACCAGTAATAAAAGTTTGGGGGCAGCAAGTGCGTTATGGTAGCCCATTTTCATATATATTTTTTTTAATTTTAATATTTTAAGTTGCTCTTAACCCAGAAAGTTGAATTTTGGTATGTGACAAAATAAAATAACTATAAGAGGAACGCGTGTACAACATTTCATCACACCCACTTCATTATTTTAGGATATCCATTTTTTTTAACAATTGTTGGAATTTTTCGTGATGACGATTCGCTACCATAACGCACTTGCTGCATTCAGACTTTTTATTTCCTGACTGTTTTTGGTAGCTTTAATAAAATTGATTAAAACCCTTGATTTGAGTGGCAATTTTCGCATTTTAAGGTGCACATTTTTAAAATTATTATCTCTGTAATTAGTTACCTTATCTTCAACAAAAATGTTTACGTATTATGTCGCGGCTAGAGTTTGGCATTGGCAATATTTAAAATATATTTATTTGACTTTGAATTCTAAAAAACAGACCTATGACTTGACAAACACTAATTATAGAGAATTTTTGCTTCACTGCTTTCTAATTGGTGACCGTAACAGGTTTCGTTGTCATACATTTTTTCTCAAGTTAGTTTTCTCAGCCTGTTATCTCTGTATGAGCAGATCGCGACTTTTGAAAAAGTGCCTTCATATGAGCGCAAACTAAACTAGACCCCTAGAACACATATTCGGAGACGGTTTTAATTTGTATATATATATATATATATATATATATATATATATATATATATATATATATATATATATATATATATATATATATATATATATATATATATATATATATATATATATATATATATATATATATATATATATATATATATATATATATATATATATATATACATTTGGTACGCAGGTTAACATTATAAAGAGTATATACTACGTACCAAAAGTTAGATCTCTAAGTTAAAAGAAAAAAAGTTGTAAGCATTTAAAAACAATTTGAGTGCCACTGATAACTAGAGAAACGCACAAAACCAACATATTTTGTGTGGATAACGAAATCTATTGTATATTGCAGACAAAGAATAAGTTTTTTCGCGCAAAAATGCCAAGAAATAGCAGAAAAATTTCTTCTACAATGTCGCAATTTGAAACGTCAAAATTTGCAATTTTCAGACAAAGAATCTGAAACGAATACGGGGTATGTAAGAGAAATGTCGAAATAAGTGTGTTTTACAAACCCTTAAGTTTCAGCTCATTGTTCTTCATTATACTAAATATTTGCAGAAATTTAATTTCAAATAGACCCTTTCTTTGATGGTTTGGCAGTAGTTTTAGTTATCAAGTTTATGGTTTATTAGCGAATTAAAAAAAACGCTAATGAGGAGATCTGTGTTTATATATATATATATATATATATATATATATATATATATATATATATATATATATATATATATATAACGATAATTCAAAAAATAATGGACCGATCTTGATCAAATTTTGTGAGTACCTTCCTTTTGCAAGTGGCTTACATAAGTTCGTTAGCCAGGAAAATCGAACCAGGTTTTCCTGGATTTTTGTAATTTCCTTTCTAAAAAAAATCATATCTCCAGAAATAACAAAGTCAGGGCAACCAAATTTGGCAGACGTGTTTGTATTATAAAGAGTGACCCTGTACCAAAACTTAGATCTCTAGCTTTAAAGACAAATAAGTTATGAGCAGTTAAAGAAACAAATTTTGGAGTTTTCCTCAAAACGTCAAACTCGCAATTTTAAACGTCAAAATTGGCAACGTTTAGGTAAAGAACGTGAAACAAATACGGATTATAAAAAGAAATTGTTACAAGAAGTGTGTTCTGCGAACACTTAAGTTTCAGATTCAACCGTCATTGCCCTTCATTTTACTAAAATATTTGCAGAAAATTCATTTCAAGTAGACCCTTTCTTTGATGCTTTGGCTGTCGGTTTAGTTACGTTGTTTTCGCTGTAGGTTTAGTAAAGTTTATGGTTTAACGGTCTAAAATTTTTAGCTAATTTTCGTAGAACAAATTCGTTAATGTATTTTTGCATTTTTTATCGAAATATGGTGCGTTTGTAAGAAAAAAATCTGAACGCAGTAAGTGCATTTTGATAGCGAATTTTCATTAAATCCTTCAAATTTCAATAACTCAATTTGCTATTAACGTAACCTTTGTTGGTTAGGAAACCAACATTTAAGTTTATTTTCGGAAATTTTTTGTATATTTTCAAACCATAAGTAATTTTGATAAAATATAGTACATTGATTCTACTACATAGGCTATACCGGTAATCAGATTGATACCTGCTCGCATTTGCTATGAAAACATTTTTATGGAAATTCAATTCCATGACACACTTGTTGCATCCAGACTTTTGAAAAATGTTTATATATTTTCAAACAATACAGTTATTTCTATGAAATGTGGTAACACACTTGTTGCATCCAGACTTTTGAAAAATGTTTATATATTTTCAAACAATACAGTTATTTCTATGAAATGTGGTACATTGTTTCTACTATATAGGCAACCAAGTTTGATGCCTGCTTTCATCAAAGAAAGACATTTGCTATTAAAAACATTTTAAAGAATCTATCATAACGCACTTGCTGCGTTCAGACTTTTAGTATATAATTTTTAGCGAATTTTTGTGGAAAAAATCGCTAGAGGAGACCGCGAGATAAATGGAGCCCCAACAATGGGCCTTTATAATAGTTGCCTTCCCATAGTCAGGACCGTCGAGTCAGCAGTAGACGTAGAGGAGCCCGCAAATATGCAGGCTCAGACTAGCAAGTTGGACGGAATATCACTCGTGAGAATCTACATCAGCAGATCCATTGTCACCTCCAGACACATAGTGCCACGCCTGGAGTGTAGTGTATAAATAGGCTGCTCACAAGGATACGACCGTTCATTCTTGTTCCGAGTAGTTAGACGCTGCACATCGCGTGCTAGACTGTAGATCACATGTATGTTGATCGTTACATTTATCATTAGTTTATATTATTCATTTTTGTATCAAGTATTTAAGTATTGATTGTTTAAAGTAGTAAATAAATTGTTTTAAAAATTCAAACGTCTTAACCGTAAAGTTAAGTGGCGCAGTCCTTAGTATTGGTTAGAAAACCGAAAGCATATAGATTTTTAAGCGTATCGACGCCTAATAACCAATTCGAGCCAAGCAGAACCAACCAAGTTGAAGCAGAAACAGTGGCCAAGCAGAGCCAAATGAAAGCAGAAACCATCGTATTATGGCAAGTTTACTGCTATCCCATTTTTCAATTCCTATATAATTTATGTATATCTGTTATATTGAAATGTTATATGTCTGATTCAGAAGAAGAATCACAGAGTTTATCTAATATAGAATATAGATTTAGATCGATCAGTATTAGCGATAATATCGTAACAGTAAATCGTTCAAATTTAAATATTAATATGAATAGTAGCAACATGACAGACCAATTCGAAGAATTTTTCCTTAAGGCTATCTCAGAGTTTGATGGTTAACCAGCCAACGTAGGCAATTTTTAAAATCTTGTGACTTGGTCATGAATCAGTTCTACGTAGCAAACAAGAATTTGCTTAGAGTATGAGGGAAACAAACCCCATAAATTAAAACATTTCTGATACGACTAATAATTCTGAAACAAAAATACTCAAATTGAAAAAACTAGAAACAGCATCAGAGATTAGAGATAAAGTTATGTTTTCTCATGAAACTGGAAGCGACATCGAACATCAGATGAGACCTATGCACAGATGAAAAACAAATTCTTTTTTCCCAGGATGAGACAGATAGTTGACAATTATATTAGGACCTGTGAATATTGTAACAAAAAAAAAACAATATATTCAGATTAAACAAATTAAATAAACATTCTACTTAAATTACCTAAGTAATTAAAACTTAGAAAATCTGATAAATGACAAGACATGACATAACAGACTGACTAATATGACAAAAAACACACTTATCGTAACAAATAAAATAAAATCTACTATGAACATTAAATAATAATTTATATTCAGGACCGCACTTAACCATTATAATAATGAAACAGGACAAAATTATTCTAATAAGACCACATTACGTAAATTAAGACTCAAGCTCGTAACAGCAAAAATAAGGACGATAATCACAAGAGACAATCTTGAATGACAACACAACCAATTTTAAAATAAATAACTAAGCTGATGATTACCTTGTCAAAAGTATACTCAAAAATTAAGAAATTCATTACGTAATTAGAAAACATTTTATAAATATAATTTACGGATACACAACTGTGTATTGCTCACAGATTTAAAATCAGATTTTAAATAGAATTGCATCATATGGTACTTTTAGATAGAAAATCAATTGATATTGCTATTCCCTTAAAAAAAAGTATGCAGGATTGACGTAGCAACGCCGCAATGTCAAAAATATTTTCAAAATAAAGATCATGACCACCTATGAACGCACAAGATATACAGGGTGATTCATAAGTGATGACCAAAAATGAAACCCCATGTTCTTTGAACAATTTTAGAGAGGGTATGTCCTATTAAAAAATTTCCTATAATGTTTCGTTAAAAAGATACAGGGTGTTGAAGTTGAATTTCAAAAAATAAAATTTCCCAATTTTTTAAAAAGTAGCACATATATTTTGCTGAAACTTCGCATGTGTAGGCTGCTATGTAAGGCGCGTATTCTACCATAACAATTGAATCGGCTAATCCAGCAGTGGTGCGCGTACCCACATGTCATTGGTTATCCCTCAAGAAAAAAACGGGTAAGTCAATGATTTTTTTTTATTTTTTATTTTTTGAATCTTACTTTCATTCGGGAACAAAATTACTCTCCTGATAATTTTCTGTACGACGCTTATTTTACGAGTAAGCAATGAATCAGGTAAGTGTTTTACAGCACAGTTTATGATTTTTAACCAGTCGTTGTTTGGTAGAAAATCGCAATAATACACTTTTATGCCTCCATTCGCCTGAATACACGCACGACATCTTTTTAATATGGAAAATTTAATGTCTTAATAATTTGTTGTACGACGATTATCCTTGTTGTAGTTTAGTAAGTTGTTGTTGTTGTTGTTGTTGTTCGAATTATGGCTGTGGCTTTTTGCCATTAGCTCATTTTTCCAGTTTAGGAGGTATAGTCAAATATTTCCAGACCAGCCGATAACTGATACCGATTGATAATAAACAATAGTGTCGGATCACTCTATGTAATGATATATACATTTTTATCTTTCCCATCCATACACCCTATCATACAACATACTTCTCAATAAATGTTTGATATATAATATATACACATATATAGACACAATCATACACACATATGACATATGTACACACAAATATATACACACATTTTTTTTTTTTTTTTTTTTTTTTTTTTTTTTTTTTTTTTTTTTTTCCATTTTTATTTATTCAGGATTGCACAGGGGACACATGTCTTCGTGCCAAGGGGTCTATCATGGCAACTTTATAGACAAACAGGAAGACCTCTATAAGAATAGGAGAACATAAAGGGATTGAACACTGGGAATATCTACCTAAACTACCTTAATTCTATCCTACGTCTAAATATATTTATCATATTTATCATAATTTTAAAGCCAACCTGTGCACGTGGTCTATTAATACTTTATATAATGCTATATTTTTCATCTCTAGTATTTGTGTTATGCAAAATGGTTTTTGTACTATATTTAAGTTGTTAATATATTCTATAAAAATTTCAATAATGTTATATTTATTGGTACATTCCAACAAAACATGCTGCGCGCTTCCTACTTCCCCACATGCACAGGTTGGCTCATCTGAAAGGCCTATTTTATATTTATGGCTTGGGAATAAAGCATGGTTGAACCTTAACCTACATATTATCGTTACAAAATTTTTTTCGTAATAGCAATTTCTAAACCATGGTACCCTAGGTATCGTGGGCTGAATATCTCTGTAAAACTTTCCTTTTGTCTCTCTGCTGTATTGCTCCGCCCATAATCTATTACTATATTTGAGACCTTTCGACAAAAAATCTTCAAGTGGACAGAGATACTCAGTCGACTGACCCTCTTCCAAAGCTTTTTTTGCTAACCTGTCTACAATTTCATTGGGTACAATGCCACAGTGGCCCTTAATCCACATAAATCTCACCACTTTGTTGTTAAGCATTAGAATATGTAACCACTTGGCAAGTTCACCAAATAAATAGTTGTTACAAATATGACTATTGAAGTTTTCTATTTTTTGTAGTACACTTTTGCAGTCTGTAATTATTACTATATAATTGTCGTTGCTGTCGGTGGCATACTTCAGGGCTTCTATGATAGCTATCAATTCTGCTGTGTAGTTAGACATATTTTTGTTCAATTTAAAAATTTTTGAATTTTCGTCTTGGACTGCAAAATAGGCACATGCTGTTTTTTCGTCAGTTTTTGATCCATCTGTGTATATCAGACAGCTATTTGGTGGTACTAATTTACTAATGTCTTCCTGGAAGATGTTGTTTCTTAACGGCTGGGCTATGTATGAGTAATCTGGCAGGTAGTCAATTTGTACATTTTGCAATACTTCATATTTTATATTGTAAAACGGCTGCGTATCGTAGGTGTACATATCGGGCTTTACTTTGAGTGCAGACAAATATGCTTCTACTGTAAGTGGGATTGCTTTTTGACTCCAATAACGATGTCTTGCTGTGAGCTTGTGTAATTGGTCCAATTTGAGTAGGATTGGGCTGTTTTTTGCTTGTAACTTTAATATAAATCTTATTGCTATCATTTTTCTTCTGAATTGAAGAGGCATCTCACCACATTCGGCTAGCAAATTATTAACTGGAGTGCTTTTTAGTGCACCTAATGCCAACCTTAAGCATTTATTTTGGATGGTACTGATTTTATTGAGGTGGGTTTTCGCCGCTTGGTCATAGAGGAATGAGCTGTAATCTAACATGGCTCTAACAAATGATCTGTATATCATTAAGGCTACATTTGTGTCAGCGCCCCATCTTGTGTGACACACCATACGAAGTATATTTATTGCTTTCTCAGTTTTTGTCGTTAGATGTTGAAGATGATCCCTCCAGAGCAGTTTTTTATCCAAAAACACCCCTAAAAAGCACACCTTATCCTTAATGGGGTAATCAGTGTTGTTAACAGTGACCGTAGTGGGCAGTGGCTGTCTCTTGCGCGTAAATATACATAGCTGAGTTTTTTTGGTTGATATGTTCATGTTGTTGTTGTTCGTCCATTGTTGTAGTTGCTCTATAGCTTTTGTAACTTCTTGGATTCCCCTATCTATTTCGCAGTTGGTGTCATAAATGCATATATCGTCGGCAAATTGTAATACTTGTATGTTGATATTGTTGCTTATGTCATGTGTATAGATCAAATATAAGAGAGGACTGATTATACTGCCCTGTGGTACTCCTCTTGACGTGCTTCTGGGAGTGATATTTTCATTTGCTGTTAGAAGATGTATTTTTCTGTTTAAATATAATTTTATAATTTTACGGGCAAAGTTTGGTTCTATTCCCAAGTATATCATCTTATCATACAATAGGCTTAAGTTTATATTATCATAAGCGTTTTCTATGTCGATAAATCCTGCCACTGTTGATTTTGTGTTGGTGAATGAAATGTTGATATCTGTGGTAAACTTTGTTAGACTTTCTGCAGTGGAATATCCCTTTCTAAAGCCAAACTGATTTGGAGATAATTTATGGTTTTTTTCCAGCCAAGTCTCTAGTCGTCGTTTGATCATTCTCTCCAACGTTTTTAGTACACAGGACGCTAACGATATTCCCCTATATGACTTGGCTAAGTTGGGATCTCTAAATGGTTTCAAAAATGCCATAACCAGATATGTTTTCCAGCTTTCTGGATATTCTTCTGATAGCCATATTTTATTTATTACGTTTAGTAATAAATCCTTAGCTATTTGGGGTAGTTGGTACAACATAGAGTAATGTATGTTATCTGCCCCTGCAGCTGTGTTGTTGTTATTCTTAAGACTAAGGTTTAGTTCTTGTATGGTGAATATTTCGATGTTAATATTGGATATTGGACCGCCTCCAAATGAGTTTTCTTCCACCCAAGCCGGTGCTTGTAGCTGCATAAACTCTATCATCCAATCGTTGTTCAAACTTCGGGGTATGTTGTCTGTTTGCACGCCATTTATACATTTTATTGTTTTCCAGATTTCCTTTATTCTAGTGTTTCTATTAAGTGTACTACAAAAGTTTTGCCAAGTTTTTCTTTTATTATCTAAAATTACTCGTTTTGCTATTGCCGCACATTTCTTATATTCTATAAAATTTTGCATTGTAGGGTTAAATTTATACGATTGTAATGCTACTTTGCGTTTATCAATTGCTATTTTACAATTTTCGTTCCACCATGCTTTATTAAATTTTGTTTTTTTAGCTTTATTCACTGGAATAGTTTCAGAAATTATTAGATTTAGATTTTGAAGAAACTCTTCATAGCCTATGTTTGTATTTATTTCTAAGGCATTTTTTGCAAATTGCTCTGTTTTTTGTTTGTATTGTTCCCAATTAGCTTTTTTAACATTCCATTTTTTGTTTGTTATTTTGTTTTCCGAGGAATCTACGCTACTATTTGTATTATCTATAAAAAACTTATACTCAATAACAAAATGATCCGACCCTAATGTTTCATTTTTTACACTCCATTCAATATTTTGAGCTAAAGCGTTTGAAGTTATTGTTATATCAACTGCAGACCTGGAAATACTATTTGGCTTAGTCATACGCGTTTCTGCACCTGTATTAAGATAAGTAAGTTGATTATCATCAATGGCTGAAATTAAGTTTTGGCCATTTAAGTCTGTACTGGTACTTCCCAACGCTGTATGGTGGATATTGAAGTCGCCCCCTAGAATAAATGGTTTTTCTAAGCTTCTAAAAAAGGTATCCCATTGAGTAACTGAAATTCTATTTCCAGGTTTAATATATATTGAATAAAAATTAACGATCTTGTTACGATGTAGTTTAATTTTTGCACCTACGCACATTATGTTATCCACAAAATAAAACTGGTTAATTTGAGTAAAGGCAAATTTATTTGATATTAGTAGCGCTACGCCACCATATCCATCTGCCCTATCTTTTCTAAGTATACTATATCCTGACAATTTAATATTGAATGTAGATTTTAACCATGTTTCACTAAGCAGTGAAATATCAATACAGTTATCAAATAGATATCTTTCAAAGCTGCCCTTGTTTGACATTAAAGACCTACAATTCCATTGCATTATTTTCAGCGCGAATATGTATTTTGGGTTTGTACGATACGTGATATATCTAGTCTAAGTTTATCTAACAGCTCTTTGTCTAATGGGTTACCTGTGCCAATGTTTTTTAGTGTTTCTATAAAAAAAGATACCAGTTTTTCAGTTTTATCTTCGTCTTTTGGTAGATTATATCTAGGGGGTATGGGATTTATGATTGGTGTTGTTCTGAATGTTGTTGGCGCCACAATTTCTTGATGTTGTTGTCGTATGTTTTCCATTTTATTTTCGTGCAGTATATCTGTACGTTTGCGTTTTACTACAGGTTGTGGATAAAACTGAGAGTTTGCTTGTGAATGCGTAAAAGAATTTGGAAAAGTATAATTTGTTGCGGGAAGTTTGGCATCACCGTTGACTGAAAAATTATCTACGTTAGTTACATGTGATTTTGTTACTTTTGCGTAACTTTGTGAGTATTGTGTTGATGCTTCTTTATACGATTTATTTTCCGTGCTCATTATATTTTTGATGGATTTTTGTTTTTGAAATTCTGGGCAACTATTTCTGTCAGTGGCCTTATGTGGTCCCCGACATATAACACATACCGGTGTCCCTGTATGTGTGCACTGATTATTACTATGTTCTTCTCCACAGTTTCCGCACCTTTCTTTTCCTCTACATTGTGTGCTAACGTGGTTATAGCGTAAGCATTTCATGCATTGTATGACCCGTCTAATGTAAGGTTCTACCTCGAAAATGATTTTTTCTATCGACACTTTTTTTGGCAAATATTGACCTTGAAAAGTAACTAGAATTGACTGTGTTGGAACGTATAAAATCTGATCACCATTTTGAACACGCCTGTTCATTCTTCTAACACTAGAAACCTGAAAATTTTCGCCTATGCGCGGTTTTATTATGTTGCATAATTCGCTTTCTTGGATATCTAAATCTACTTTTTTAATTACCCCCTGCCTTTTTGTTAAATACTGAGGTATGTAAGCGTAATAATTTTTATTTTTAAGAATTTCTGAATTTACTAGGTTATTTGCACTTTTTCCGTTATTAAGTTCTAATCTTATTTTGTTCAGGCCTACACTAACTATCGATTTTATGTCTTGATCTATTTCAGGTACTGAATTACGTATAATTCTCGAAGTCGTTATGATATGACTTTTACCTATATTTCCATTGTTATTTTGAATATATACAATGTACGGACCGCTATGCTTGTTATCATAAAAATTATCCACAACTTTATACTGTTTATCGACCACTGTAGTCGGCTTATCGCTTATTGGATTTTTACATATATTTTCATTTACATTTTTATTTGAAGTTTCTACTAATGAATTAAAAACTTCACTTACCAAATCCTTATTGATATTATTTGAAACTTTTTTTTCGCCTATGGCTTTATTTTGATTTTCTGTTCCTACCTTATTAGTTTCGTAATTCATCTCTATATCCTGGGACATTTCTTGTGTTTTTTCATACCAATCTGTTTTTGCAGGATTAGATTCTAATCTTCCGCGATCAGGCGGTTCGCCTGTTTTATTTGTATACATTTTCACTTAAAAACACCAAAACACTTCGTATTTTAACACGATTTTCACTACGTATTCGCTTAACTACCGTTCACCTCGAACGCCGGCTGCCGAATAAGTTTAGTAAGTAGTACTCTGGTTTGCCAAAGTTGTCATTAAGTGTCACTTGACGTTTAGGTTAACAAGTTATTATTTTGAATAGGTGTAAGTGCTAAACTTTATAAAATTGCAAAATTTTCTACTCTTTTACTTCTTATAATGGAGTACAGCTCAGAAGAATATGCAGATATAATTTTTATCTACGGATATGCTGATGGAAATGCTCTAGCTGCTTGTCGGGAATATCAACGTAGGTTTCCCACTCGCCGTCAACCTACACCAAGGGTTTTTTTCTCGATCGTTTTCAAGACTTCGGCAGTGCGGTATTGGACAACGTCCTGACGCTAGAGCTAATGGTAGAAGACAACATCAACTTGAAGACGAAGAGAGAGTGGTGGATGCAGTGATGGATCAACCTTCTACAAGTACTCGGAGGATTGCCACGCAGTTACAATATTCTCAAAGCTTTGTTTGGAGAACTTTACATCGAGAAGCCTTACATCCATATCATCGACAGAATGTTAATTGCCTTCTACCTGGAGATAATGTGCATCGACGAGTCTTTTGTGAATGGATGTTGGAAATGAACAATCAAAATATCTTATTCCCTAATCTAATCTTCTGCTCTGACGAATCAACATTTACAAGAAATGGTATTTATAATTCTCATAATGAGCATGTCTGGTCATTGGAAAATCCACATGCAACAAGGACTCGCACATTTTAACATAGATTTTCCATTAATTCATGGTGTGGTATTTTTAACGGCTCACTGTTCATGGAAGTCCTGCCACGACGTTTAAATGGATCTTCGTACTTAGCGCTCCTAGAAAACCGTGTAGAAAACATTCTAGATGACATTCCACTAGCAACAAGAGGTATAATGTGGTACCAGCATGACGGTGCACCAGCGCATCATAGTCGAAACGTTGTTACATGGCTACATAGACATTATAATGAAAGATGGATTGGCAGAACTGGACCAATACATTGGCCTGTAAGATCACCGGACTTAAACCTACTTGACTTCTATCTTTGGGGTGATTTTAAGCGACTGGTCTACAGTGAACAAATAAATACACCAGAGCAGCTACAACAACTGATAAATAATGCTTTTCGTCATATTCAAGCAACAATGAAACCTCAAGACATTAAATTTTCCATATTAAAAAGAAGTCGTGCGTGTATTCAGGCCAATGGAGGCATTTTTGAACATTTATTATAATAAATAAATTACTATAAGCCTGATAAAAGTGTATCATTGCGATTTTCTACCAAACAACGACTGGTTAAAAATCATGAATTGTGCTCTATAAAACACTTACCTGATTCATTGCTTACTCGTAAAATAAGCGTCGTACAGAAAATTATCAAGAGAGTGACTTTGTTCACGAATGAATGTAAGATTCAAAAAATGAAAAATTAAAAAAAATATCATTGGCTTACCCGTTTTTTTCTTGAGGGATAACCAACGACATGTGGGTACGCGCGCCACTGCTGGATTAGCCGATTCAATTGTTATGGTAGAATACGCGCCTTACATAGCAGCCTACACATGCGAAGTTTCAGCAAAATATATGTGCTACTTTTAAAAAAAATGGGAAATTTTATTTTTTGAAATTCAACTTCAACACTCTGTATCTTTTTAATGAAGCATTATAGGACATTTTTTTATAGGACATACCCTCTCTAAAATTGTTCAAAGAACATGGGGTTTCATTTTTGGTCACCACTTATGAATCACCCTGTGTGTATATATATATATATATATATATATATATATATATATATATATATATATATGTGTGTGTGTGTGTGTGTGTGTGTGTATATATCTATGACATAAAAAATGTAGCCTGACCGCCAGACCTCGGATATGTGTTCTTTGGGGCTTAGATCGCGCTCATTTAAAGACATTTTTTTCAAAAATCGCGATCTCACTCCTCATTAGCGAATTATATATATATATATATATATATATATATATATATATATATATATATATATATATATATATATATATATATATATATATATATATATATATATATATATATATATATTCTACAAAAATTCACTAAAAACATAAAATAATAAACTCTTATAGTAAACTGGCTAACAAACTTATCTAAGCTAGGTATTTACAAAATGGAAGGTACCTACCAAATTAATATTACACACCTCATTAATCGCTTGATTCAGTTCGGTTGCTAACCCAATCAAACCGGTTTTTCCGAAAAATATTGTCCTCAAATAAATTTGTATATCCGAAACAAAGTATTTTGTTATTTTCGGCGTTTTGAAATACTTTCATGAAAATACGTTACCATAACGCACTTACTGCGTCCAGTTTTTTAAGTTTTGTTTACTATGTATCTTTGTTATTCTACTTAATTTACGTAGTGTGTATTTAATTCGTAGATGATGGCTTACAACTGCAGAAATGCAAAATCACATTATAGCAACATGCAATCAAACCATATCAGTTTGTCACTGTAATATATAGTCCATTTATATATGGGTGTACTTATAAAAGGACAAGGTGAAAATATAAAAGGGTATCACATACTAATGAATAGCCTTCCTTATGTTCTAAATGTAAAAGAAATCTAGTTGCGAGCTGTTGCGACCCCCTAACCCGAGACCCTACCTGTATACTACATAGGTATTTGTTTCGAATACTTTCCGCGCCAGAACTTGGACATTCTACCATAGGCGTATGTGTAGTGTGGCCAATAAAATATTAATTAAGTTAAGGAAATACGTATATATATATATATATATATATATATATATATATATATATATATATATATATATATATATATATATATATATATATATATATATATATATATATATATATATATATTAATTTGTTTATTATTATTGAGAGATTTAGACAATGACCTCAAAGTTTTTTTTTAAGAAAAAACATTGGAAACCGGCTTCTGTGAGAAAAAACTGAGTTGGCAAAATACAAGACTCAACCCGTCACCTCACAAACGAAATTCTACAGGATACTTGCCTGTCGGATAATCGCCTTGTCAAAAGTTCATTTCTTAAGTGGCATTTGAGCAAAAATTAATAATATTTAAACAAAATTATATATATATATATATATATATATATATATATATATATATATATATATATATATATATATATATATATATATATATATATATATTATTTTGTTTAAATATTATTAATTATATATATATATATATATATATATATATATATATATATATATATATATATATATATATATTATATAATTTTGTTTAAATATTATTAATTTTTGCCCAAATGCCACTTAAGAAATGAACTTTTGACAAGGCGATTATCCGACAGGCAAGTAACCTGTAGAATTTCGTTTGTGAGGTGACGGGTTTCCAATGTTTTTTCTTAAAAAAAACTTTGAGGTCATTGTCTAAATCTCTCAATAATAACCAAATTAATTACTTGAAATGAAAGCTGGATTTGGGAAGGTCACAAAGTAAAAACTCTAACGTATGTCAACGAACAGTATTAGACATTCATTACAGCTTTTACTTTCTTACTTTTCCAAAGCCACCTTTCATTTCAAGCAATTATTTGGGTTATTATTGAGAAATATAGACAAGGACTTCAAAAGTTCACATCAAATTTGCTAGAAACAATGCGCACTAGCGACAATAAATGAGAGTACCTTATTTTAAGAAAAAAACTCCAGTTTTTAAATCTGACATCAAAAATGTAAGAAGTCAAATAAAAATAATTATGGTTAAAAATACCCGTTAGTCCCCACAAACGAGATGCTTATGGAAGTATTTGAAATACAGAGTTTACAGTCAAGGATTAAATGAGTGAAGATTAGAACCTGTGATGAGCACTAATAAGTACAATTTGGAGAACTAAATTATACACAATACAGTTTTTAGACCTGATGATCGTTTCGCTAACAAAGTTAGCATCATCAGAGCGATGAATAAACTAAGCGAATAAAAACTAGAACTATTTATATGTAGGTGCCAAACAGTTGAGAACAGCGTCCCCTGTGAAGGTATACAGACAGACCCCCACTGTTGAGTCTTAAATCCATGTAATTACAATTGCATTACCTGCTTTTGTGATACTGTGTGTCGTTATCAAATATCCCTTCTAGGAAGGACACGCTGATTATTAGGATAAGACTTCGAACAATGAACTACATAGAACCGGACCTACGCTATTCATCGAAACATTTTTATTCAAAATCCTAACAATATTATATATATATATATATATATATATATATATATATATATATATATATATATATATATATATATACTTTCGTAAGCATCTAACTGACACGACCTGGCCTGACTTGACATTTTTGATTAACTTGAGATTTTCTTTATATATATGATGATTATTATCCCAAATATGCTGAGCAATACATGATTTATCAATAGTGACATATCTGTGTTGTGCTAAATGTTCTTTAAATATAGTTTCAATAGTGCTTCGTCCTGGGGCGTTTTCTTTCCATTCAGCATGCATACAACCACCCTGAATGCATAAACCACAGGAACAACCCCCCAAGAAAGTTACGGGACCTGAGGCGAATAGGAATTCTGTGCGGGGCAAACAGGGTTTCAAAAAAATGTCGTAAATTTTGACGTTTGAGCAAATAATTTTTAAACGCTCTCTGTAAAAAATTCCACCGACACGTAGACTAATGTCACGCAAAAGCAGATGCTCTCCATAAAGTTCTTTAAATTTGATGTTTAATAAAAAAAATCCCGTCGACGCTAAAAGAATAAAAAACGGCCTAATCGATGTAAAATATTCTGGAGATTCCCTTTTTGGTAATGGCGCGTTTCGCAGTGCCGTATCTTCAGAGGAGATAGACCCCTCATCGGAGCACTTTTTAGGTATAAAGTCCAGTTTTTGCTTTCGTTTTTTTCACCCCAACATCCCCAAAAAAGTTGTGCCTCGATAAAATTCGCTCCTTCACGTTCCGGGCCGTTTTCTCCTACAGCTTTCCGTGCGCTCCCGGCGCCGTTCTAAAAAAACTGTGTCGCTCCTCCCCGCTCGATCGCCCCTGTTCACCCCTCAATGCCAGCGTCCATCACGTCCACCTCGTCCACTTTTTAATTCATCAAAATCCAACAATTTTCAACGACATTATCCACCATCATCCGTTTGCCGTCAAAATCTGATGCTTTCTGACAATTTTTATTAAAAAAATTCTTATTAAAAAATTCACTAATAGAGAGGTATCGATGGCGAGAATTTGCAATTTTTTTTCAAATGAGCGCGAACTAGAACCCCTAGAACCCATATCCAGGGTCGGGGTTTCGATTTTTATATGTTTATATATATATATATATATATATATATATATATATATATATATATATATATATATATATATATATATATATATATCCGCACGATAACTCAAAAAGTTATTAAGCGATTTTGATGAAACTCGGCAAGAATCTTTCTTTTATTAATGGCATGGATGAGTTCGTTAGCCAGGAAAATCGGACAAGGTTTTCCAGAAAAATTTGGAGTTTTTTCCGGAAAAAAATTTTATCTCTAAAAATTACAAAGCTATTTTGATGAAATTTGGTAAGTATGTTGCCTTGTGAAATACCTTAGTTAATGCCAAAGTGCAACTTTCTAGCTTTATAGAAAATTGAGTTATTAAAATTTGAAGCATTTAATGAAATGAAAATTCGCTACCATAATGCACTTGCTGCGTCCTGAACTTTTTTCCTTGCTGAAAGAAAAAAGATATATTCGTCTAATTTTATAATTTTACAAAGTTATGCTAAGGTTATTTAGGTTTGAAGTAAGAGGAATGCGTTTAAATTAAATAGGCGGCACAAAGAATAACAACTTGATTTAAAGGTTACTTCTGGTTGGGTTATTTGCAAGTAAAATTTCGCCCATCAAAAAAAAAACCAATTCGTTAAAATCATATTTCTTTTTGAAGTTTTTTATTGAATTAATAATTACATATATGTAAACATGTAAAAGTCTGTGACTAGTGGGTCTCATCTCTGAAGCCAGTAGTCAAGACACAGACACACATTTCCGAGAACGTGTGAAATGCAAATACTGATCATCGCAATTTTACGTATAGTACAAGAAACATTTTTTTCAACGTTCGTTTATCGTTCAATTGAAACTTTTTGAGGAAAAACATTTTAATGAAAATTTTCTACCATAAGGCTGTGTTTCGACTGTTTTTTTAATTTATACTCAAAAAATAGACCTTTTTAATGATATTTTCGAAAAAGGTAATGTTGTGTGTGTGTTTTTGTTTCTTTAACGTCGGCTATGGCCAATCACCGACGCCAGGGAGCAGTTTCACCTCTCTATTCTGGAAAATTTTCCGAATTCCTGCCTTTCTGTAAAGAAGGTAGGGATCTTTAACGTGCCCAACATCGCATGGACATGGGACCGACGGCTTTACGCCCCCTCCGAGGGGCGGAACGTGCAGATATTCAACTAGCTCAAATACAATGCCAGAACCTAGGTTGATGTTAATGTTACAGTTCGTACTGAAAAAGTGAAAGGAGAACCCAGGGATCGAACCCAGTACCCTTCGGTTTAAAGGCACACGTTCTTACCCCTGAACCACCGAGGCTCCAAGGTAATCTTCTGGTAAACATATAGACATGTTCATGTAACGCGATACCAGCAAGTATTGCATTCAGCAGATAAATAGTTTTTAAATTTAAGTTTAACCGAGCCATACATAAATGTATGGCTCGAGAACAACACTTAGTTTTACTTTTTTAGCGAAGACATAGGCAGAGTTCACCAAGGGCCAACAGCTGCTTTTTGGCGCTTATCTGCTGACTACCGATACATTTCAGTGGTTGGAGACTGATGAACGTATTGTTGACTTCAAGCACTATTTTGTGACGATTCTTTGTCATTCCGCTTTGATAAATCGGCAACAGTTGAGTTTCAGCAGAAACTCCGAGGGACTGGTAAACGCATACTTTGACATAACTCTTCTAGAATATTCCAGTGAATCCAAATATAAAGATTACGTCAAATTTAATGATTAAGGGGCGAAGGGGTGTCACGGAACAGAACCGTACTGGGAAACTGTTAAACACCTTTGCCTACCTATCACTATAAATTTATCAGATTACAATATGCACCGTCACGTCGTCATGTACGTTTTGCTTCCCTCCTGCATGCCTACAACCACCCTCGATGCACAAACCACATGAAAAATTTCTTGGGAACCTCCCCCAAGAAAGTCCAGGGACCTATGGCGCATGCGGAGTAGACAGGGTTTAAACGAGGTATAGCTGCAAAATGTGAAAAAGGCAGCTTTTAGAGGTCCGAGCAATCTGTTTTTTTTTGCATTTTTGCTCATATGTCTTTTTTATCTTTCCAGTTCAACACCTCTATTCGCCCACAGGTCCCCTAACTTTCTTGGGGACTGTTTATTGGTTTATACAAGGAGGGTGCTTGTATAAATGCGAGAGGGGCAGGAAAATCCCTCCAGGACAAAGCAGACCCACTATAACCCCCCCCCCCACGTTTGTCGCAAGTGGGACGCTAGTGGAAGGAAAACCCATGTTGCAATATTTGTACCCTAGTTTGTACAGCTAAAAGAGAAAATACCATAGCAAATACTGTCAAACGATCGAAATTTAAAAAAGAACAATAAATTTACATAACACTTACCTTTGACATCTCAAACAAATGAGGTAGGTCCCGCACTTGGTTTAAACAACCTTCGACATCGCATTTAACAACCTTCTACCTCACATTTTCCTCATTGCAAAAACAATGTAGAAAACAAATAACATATCACAGACCAGGAACTAGCGACACATGCACGCCTAAGCCACTACAACACTAATGATCATTAAGAGAACAAGGTAAACAACGCACAGTTTTAGAAATAATATCCGTGAACACATGGAATATATAAGGAACCGTCTAAACTGGTACACGTACAAACGGCGTACTAAAAGCGAACTGATAACTTGGCAGTAGAGGCCAATAGTCCAAGTGTCTAGAATATTCCAGGGATTCCCAAAGTCAATGTGAACTTTATGTAAAATGTAATGTTTAAGAGGGGAGGGGGTGTCACGGAACAGGGTGAATTTGCAGTTTAACTCCCGAACGATTTTCAAAACATCGACTGCTGATAGCTAAAGTTTGGTGTCTTAAATGCACGCTGACGCTAATGTTACCTTTTGTTCTCCCTTATTTCGCGAGTTATTCGCATTTAAAGTTGCTTACACATTACACCGTTTTTTAACAATTTCCCAGTATGGTCCTGTCACGTGGCGTCTCCTTCCCTCCTAAACATTACATTTGACATAAGGTTTACATTGTGTTTGGGAATCCCTGGAATATTCTGGAATCATGGGACATTGTCTTTATAACTGACAGTTTACAAATCGCTTTCAGTACGGCGCTAGTACCAGTACGCTTTGGACGCTTTCTTATACATTCGTGTATTACGAACGTTTTTTCTGAAATTGTGTGTTGTTTACCTTGTTCTGTTAATGGCCAGTGGTATTATAGTGGCTTATAAGGTGCATGTGTGGCCCTTTTCTTGGTCGGTGACGTGTTATTTGTTTCCTATGTTGTTTTTGTGATGAGGATATTGCCATGTCGGAGGCCGTAGGGGTTTTCCTTCCCCCCTCGCTACAACCACCCCCGTTGCATTAACCACAAGAAAAATTTCTTGTTCATACCTCCTAGGGAAGTTACGGGACCTGGCATGAATAGGGGTGGTGTGCAGGGTTTAGGGGGGATATGGCGCCAGGATGTGAAAAAGACAGCTTTCAAGCAGTTTTCCTCGCATTTTCTGCTCATATTTCTTTTTTACTACCTACCCCGCCCAGCACCCCTCTTCACTCCTGGTCCCGTAACTTCCTTGGGAGGTGAGAACAATAAATTTTTCTTGTGGGTTGTGCATCTAGGGGAGGGGGGTTCTAGGCACGTTTCTGAAAAAAAATAAAATTGAAAAGCGTTCGGGAGTTAAACTGCAAATTTACCCGGAACAGAACCATCCTGGGAGAAACTTTAAATGTAAATAACTCTGGAAAGGCAAGACAACAAAACGTAATAATAGTGTCGCCGTGCATGTAAGATACCAAACTTTCGTTTTATCTAAAATTGTTCGGAGGGTTCTAGGCATGTGTCTGAATTTTTTACAAGCCTGCGCGAAGCAAATTAACCAAAAAATAATAATTTTCTTGGTGAATTTGCAGTTTAACTCACGGACGATTTGAAAAATATCGACTGCTGATAGATAAAGTTTGGTGTCTTAAATACACGCTGACGCAAATGTTACCTTTTGTTCTCCCTTATTTCCCGAGTTATTCGCATTTAAAGTTGTTTACACATTACACAGTTTTTTAACAATTTCCTAGTACGGTCCTGTCACGTGCCGTCTCATTCCCTCCTAAACATTACATTTGGCATAAGGTGTCCATTGTGTTTGGGAATCCCTAGAATATTCTGAAATCAGAATATGGGAAATTGTCATTATAACTGACAGTTTACACATCGCTTTCAGTACGGCGCTAGTACCAGTACGCTTTGGACGTTTTCTCATGCATTCCTGTATTACGAACACTTTTTCTGAAATTATGTGCTGTTTACCTTGTTCTGTTGATGACCAGTGATATTATAGTGGCTTATAAGCTGCATGTGTGGCCCCTTTTCTTGGTCGGTGACGCGTTATTTGTTTCCTATGTTGTTTTTGTGGCGAGGAAATTGCCATGTCGAGGCCGTCAAATTACAAGGTCAGGTCAGGTTGCCTACACAAGGGCCGGACCTACATCATTTTCCTGAGATGTTAAGGTAAGTTTGTGTAAATTTGTTGTTCTTTTGTGTAAATTTCGGGCGATCCTTAAGTAGACGGGCCCCGTCATTTAATGCAGCATTGCCGGACTGTGCTTATGGCTCTAGGGTCCTCCCTGGCCTGACGTTTCTGACCAACAGGACTCCCTGACCTGACTTTGACCTGACCTGACCTACAGGGCAGGTCAGGAAGGTCAGGTCAGGCAGCCCTGTTGGTCAGGTCAGGTCAGGTCAGGTCAGGTCAGGTCAGGCCAGGGAGGACCCAATGCAGTATGAAATGACGGGACCCGCCTACTTAAGGGTCGCCCTTTTCTCGGTGGAGGGAGGGTTTGCGGTGTGTTTCCGGGTGCTTCGCTGTAGGGGTTTCCTTCCCCCCACGCGTGCGTACAACCACCCCCGTTGCATAAACCACGAGAAAAATTTCTTGTTCATACCCCCTAAGGAGGTTACGGGACCTGGCGTGAATAGGGGTCATGTGCAGGGTAGGCAGGGTTTAGGGGGGATATGGCGTCAGGATGTGAAAAAGACAGCTTTCAAGCCGCTTTCTTCGCATTTTCTGCTCATATTTCCTCCTTACTTCCTACCGCGCCCAGCACCCCTCTTCACTCCTGGTCCCGTAACTTCCTTGGGGGGTGAGAACAAGAAATTTTTCTTGTGGGTTGTGCGTCCAGGGGGGGGGGGGGGGGGGTTCTAGGCACGTTTCTGAACAGAAAAATTTAAAAATCGTCCGTGAGTTAAACTGCAAATTTACCAAATGTAATGTTTAGGAGGGGAAGGGGTGTCATAGAACAGAACCATCCTGGGAAAAATTTTAAATGTAAATAGCTCTGGAAAGGCAAGAGAACAAAACGTAATAATAGTGTCGGCGTGCATGTAAGATACCAAAATTTCGTTTTATCTAAAACTGTTCGGAGGATTCTAGGCATGTGTTTTAATTTTTTTTAAGGCCTCCGGGAAGTGATGTGCAAATTAACCAAAAAATAAAAATTTTCATGAAAGTTCATTACCATTCATAGATACTAGCAATAACAAGCATGTTCAAGTTAAGGTCCCTTTTCAAGAAAAGGAACACTTACAATAATTAAGATTACCTGTAAAAATAGGTATTATTTATATTTTAATCTGTTAAGATAAAACCTTGCGTCCGCCCATGTACTTGGCCAGGTAACTATACATAAGAAAGCGGGGAAGGAGGAGCGCGCAACCGTTCACAATCAAGTCGAAATGTTGGAATTCCTACCAACGTTTATTCCACAATTGTTGTTCGGGTAGACAGCATCAAACACAACGTTGAAGTCTCCGGTTTAAATAAATAACTCATAATAATCGTTCTAGTAACTTACATGTCAGTGTTGATTGAAGATAATTAACTTGACCGTGCAGCAACAGGGCAACAGTGCTAGTTTTATCAAGTTGGCTGTGTAGTGTGGTTCGTTAATTGTTTTCGTATGTGCCTTCAAACTGAAAACCGTAATTTTTCCGATATTTTGGATTTTTTCGATAATATAAAGGTCTTTTCTTGTGCCTAATGAAGCTAATTTCACGAGGAAATGTATTTGCGGAGAGTTTTCATATAGAAGATTGTCAAATACTGTGAAAACAACAATATACACTTATCATCCGACAGGGGTGTCAATCTGTCATTTTTAGAGCCAGTGGTTTTCGGAATTAATGTTAAAAATGAAATACAATACAATAAGTACGAGTAGTTTGGCTACTGAAGGAAAGAAGTTATCGACAATGACGATATATGCAGATTTAGATACAGCAAATATAAAGGTAAGGAGAAAAAACGAAAATTTTCGTATTTGCTTATTGTTTCTGTTTCCACACCACTTATTTGCTGGTATTTCAAGTATTTATTATTTAATTTATGCTTTATCATTACGATTTCACAAATAGTTCACAAGGTTTATGCGAGAATAATGTTCTTTATTGAAATAGCATTGAAAAAATCATAACAATAACACAGAACTTCGAAGTATGCGGAAGCCAATATCCTTGTAACACATTCTTCGGTTGCAGAAGTATGTACCTATCTATATTCTATAATATTGTCTGATTGCTAATTGGTAATGGTTTTGTTCTTGCAATGTGAAGATTTATAAGTAGATTTTATGTTAAGAATATTTTAAGAAGTAATTTATATACAGTGTGGTGACACGTCAATAACTTTTTTATTTTTAAGCGGATTTTAAAAAACTTTTATTTTGTATGTGAAGCTTCTTTCAATTTTAGGCTTAGTAAATAACTAGCCTACTGTGATCAAAAATTATCGCGAAAAAACTGAAAAACATTATTAGGGCTTTTTTTCAAAAAATTGTATTGAAAAAAATTGCTCGGTATCACTCTAAAACCCCAAATCCCAGGGTTGGCTGAAAAAAATTACCCACAAAAATGTTCAAGATCATTAATTTAAACTTTATAAAAAAAGTTCGGGACGCAGCAAGTGCGTTATGGTAGTGAATTTTCATTAAAATGTTTTTAATAGCAAATATGTGTTTTTTTTTAGAAAGCAGGCATTAAATTTGGTTACCAGTATAACCTATATAGTAAAAACAATGTGCCATGTTTCATCAAAATAACTTTATTGTTTCAAAATGTACAAAACTTTCGGAAAGTAAACCTAAAGTGTTCCCGAAAAAACTCGTTTCTCGGTGAACCTTATAAATTAATAGCAAATTTTATTGTTTGAAAACGTACAAAAATTTCCGAAAGTAAACTTAAAGTGTAACCGAAAAAATCCGTTTCTTGGTCAACCTTATAAGTTCATAGCAAATTGAGGTTTTCAAATATGAAGCATTTAATCAAAATTCGCTACAATAACGCACTTGCTGCGTCCAGAATTTCTCAACTTACAAACATGCATTATATTTCGATGGAAAATGCAAAAACATAAGGCGTTTTCGACTAAACAAAAATTATTTGTATCACCAACGACTTATGGGCCACCCTGTGATTGTAGAAATAATTTTATAAGATGTAGCTCAACACACCCTATAATTAATGTATACAATATTTTTTAATATCTTGTATAATAACGGATATATTGAGCTTTATTGATTTTATAGAAAATTCGACAAAAATTATATACCATTAAACGATAAACTCTATAGCTAAGGCGACTGCCAAGCATTTTAGTAAAATGAAGGACAATGACGGTTGAAACTAAGACTTCAGGGTTTGTAAAACATTCTTCTTGAGACATTTTCTTTCCATAGCTCGTATTAGACTCAAGTTCTTTGCCTAAATGTTGCGAATTTTGACGTTTTAAATTGTCACTTTGACGTTCTGAGGAAAACCCCAATTTATTTTTCTTTAAATGCCCATAATTTTTTTGTCTTTTGATCTACAGAGCTAAATTAGGTAGCTCACCTATAACGATATAAACCAGTGTACCAAATTTGGTTGCCCTTACTTTGTTAATTCCGGAGATATATATATATATATATATATATATATATATATATATATATATATATATATATATATATATATATATATATATATATATATATATATGAAAGAAAACACAAAATTTTCCGGGAAAACCTGGGCCGATTTTCCAAGCCATTTGGAAAAGGAAGGTTTTCACCAGATTTAATCAAAATCGGCCCATTATTTTTTGAGTTATCGGTGTGATACATATACATACATACATACATATATATATATATATATATATATATATATATATATATATATATATATATATATATATATATATATATATATATACATATATATATATATATATATATATATATATATATATATATAAACATAAAAATTGAAACTGACCCCGGATATGTGTTTTGCGGGGCCTAATTAGCGCTCATTTGAAGAAATTTATTCAAAATTCACAAGTCGGGATCTCCTCATTAATATATATATATATATATATATATATATATATATATATATATATATATATATATATATATATATATATATATATATAAACATAAAAATTGAAACTGACCCCGGATATGTGTTTTGCGGGGCCTAATTAGCGCTCATTTGAAGAAATTTGTTCAAAATTCAAAAGTCGGGATCTCCTCATTAGTGAATTTTTTTAAAGAAAATTCACTTAAAATGAAATAAAAGAAATAAACAAGAAACACAAGAACACACTATAACATTTCATGTTAGATAAGGGGTTGCTCTACTAAATCACCATTTAATAAATACACTTTCAATTAGTTTTCTATTGTCACTTGGGTAGGTCATACTCTACGTAATTCAGCTGGTGTAACCTCCCGACCATTCTGTCAAGAAGTTGTTGCAAATTTTGTGGCCTGGTTTTGTACACTTTTGCGTTAATATTTCCCCATGAATAAAAATCGAGAGGAATTAGATCGGGAGATCTAGGCGCACAGAAAATGAAAGGACTATTTCGACCTATCCACTTTCGTTAAAAGTATTGATTTAGCCATTGTCTGACTATCACTGCATTATGCATTCGTGCTCCATCTAGCTGAAAATACATATTCGAATTGGAAGTTCGTGTAATGCATCCCAAAGTTCATGGTTTAAAAACAATAACAATCGGCCAGCATCCAATTTATAATCGAAAAAGAAGTGCTCTATTATTCTGTCACTTAATATTCAAGACCATAAATGAATTTTCTGACAATACTGCTTTCTACAATTAATAATAGCCCAGTGTGGATTTTCTGCAGACTAGTAGCGGAAATTTTGTGCTGATACCCACACTATTTGTTGTAAAGGTAGCCTCGTCTGCATACAGAATATTATTCGGAAAATTCCTGTCATTCAAGTAATTTTCGTGAGTCCCCAAGCAATATTCCAACCTGCTTTCATTGTCACCTTGTTCTAACGTGTGTAAAAACTTAGGTTTAAATGGAAAGATAATTATCTTGAAAAATTTTGTGGGTAATTTTTTTTTTGTTTTTAACTAAACCTGGCATTTTGGGTTTTGAGGTAATTCCGAACAAGTTTTTTAATAAAAATTTTTGAGAAAAAAATCCCTATTAATGTTTTTCCAATTTTTTTGCGGTAATTTTTGATCAAAGTCGGCTAGTTATTTACTAAGGCTACAATATAGTTTACTGATTCAAAGAAGCTCCACAAGCCTCACGTACAGTTTTTTTTTAATTCGTTTAAAAATAAAAATCTTATTGAGGTGTTACTATTTCAAGTAAAGCACACTGTATGTTTTATTAATTGCATATCGGTGAGAAATATATATATATATATATATATATATATATATATATATATATATATATATATATATATATATATATATATATATATATATTTTAATTATATCGCTAATTAAGTGGTAAAAGGATCTAATATATGAACATGTAGAATCTTTTCTCGTTGAAAAGAATGAAATGAAAGTAAAATTGTACTTGTTACCTTTTCCCAGGTATTCATTTATTGTTACATAATATGCTAAGTGGCTGTTTGATTAATCAGTGCAGAAAACCTGGGGAACGTATCGCTGCTAAATTAAATGATGGGAGGGGGTCGGGGTCATATAAGTTTTGTTTTAAGGCCGTCCTGAGAAGTTGCAGTAAAATGGGGCATTACATCATTTTTCCTTAAAAAAACGTCTCAGTTAAAACATGAGATCCTATTTTCATCCAAGCCAGTTTTCTTTGAGTGGGTGAATCGCCTCTACCAATTTCATCATCAGAACTGTTTTCCTAATGAATCTTGTTAATTGTAAAGTTAATGTTTAAATAGCTGAACATACTCGAACAAATTTTGTCTCGAAAATTCTGTCTAAATTTATGAGTGACCGAGTAAAAATAGTAACATTCAACGACTTTCACAAATTATGATTTCAATTATAACAAAATGAGTGCAAAGTAGGCTGATGTCGGAATAATCTGGACATTACACAGTTGTAAAGCGCTATTGCCATTAATCATTTAATTTAGTTGTTCTCGAAATGCAGCGGATTTTAGTACCTTGTTTACGTGGACTGCAGTTTCGAACCTTCCTGGTTCATCATCGGCAGGCACGTTTTTATTTTTTTTTAAATTAATGCATTTGTACATTTAAACAAACAACAAATGAATAATGACAGTAGTGCGAAAGTTAAATAAATTTCCAACCGACGCGACGGTAACGCTAGAATTGTTCAGACAGGAACCTACTTCGCATTCATCTCGTGACTGAATCCTTAATTAATGCAAATGACAGTTTGTGCAGGTCCTTGAATTTTATTTCCTTTACTTAGAAACTGAAGGATTTAAAAATAATTTTTAACAGACAATTTTTTATGAATACGTTGGACCATTTAATTATGAATTTTAGAATAAAAATAATATTTGGAACAAAATTTTGGTAAAAATGGAATAAGTACCTAGTGTTATTCATCCGCTTAAACAAAACCGGGTGTAACAAACATCCGTTTCAATCCTTATGTAGCCGCCTGCAAAATTGCATGTTTTAATTTCGAACTGTTTTCGAGAAAAATAATTGAATGTGAATGTTTCACCCGATTTTAAGAGAATGCAACATCTCAGGGAAGGCTTAAATCAAAATATTTAATATGACACCCCTCGCCCCCTTAAAATTTATCAGATAATCTTTTCTCAAGTCCTCCGCACTCATCAATGAATTACCTGTAGATGTGTAATTTAATTTTTATATTAGATACCAAAATTCGGATATTGTTTAACCTAGAAGAACTTATCGCATATCTGTGTATTAAAAAATATAAAAATGAATGCCTACTAGACATGTTTTAGTTTTAGTTTATTAATATCAAGAGTGGCTGCAAGTGTTCTGATTTTTCAGATCCCGTTTTTATTCAGAATGTAATATTTGTTTTCAGGTCTTGACTTGTCTAAAAATCAGTACTCACGCGATAAAGTAGGTATCCACGCTTAAAGGAAACGCAGGAAAACTACATTCTTATCACAGGAATTTCAAATTGGGGTCGTGATCGCACCATAAGCCATTTTTTACACGAAAATTCGATAAAAATGTGATATCAATCACCAAGTTGGCTTCTTTAGCTTAGGCTTGACGTTATTGGTATTGGCAACTCACTAATGAAATGAGTAAAGAGCCTACATTCCTGATAGTGTCTACATGATTTTTGTAAACTATTACTTACTCTTATCTACTACCCTCAAAGTAGCTTAAAGTTACAGGAAGCGTCCTTCAGGGCACGCATTTTGGCCCGTTGCTGTTTATGCTATTTATGAATAATATTGATGTTTTTTACAAGTAACTTTTATTTATTATTTGCGTGTCTTCTGATATTATTATTTATTATATCAAAATTCAATGCCCCAATTTGCAATCAGACTTGGAGGTTTTGCCTGTTCCGTTATCGTAGGATCAAACCTTATTAAATGCTTGTCGAAAGCAGGTTTCGGTTAATTTTATTATATTGTTAATATGATTTTTTCGTCGACTTATCTTTTTGAAGCGCCTCAGTGTCAAAAAAAACTATGGAAAAAAATACTCGTTGGTCCCCACCCCCCAAACGAGACGCAGTATTTCAAATACAGAATTTACAGTCAACGATTAGATATATTAGGCTAAATTTGCGCGTGAAGTATCATCTTATTAGGTAGACGAGTTCTAAAGATATTTAAAAAAACTTGATGTTGAAGCGCCATCTTGAAATTGCCCTATCTCCGTTAGGAAGCCTTTTTAAATAAGAAGATTTACGTCAAATCGCCATCAAACCATCTGTAGAATATGCTGTTTTTGTTTGTCGGTTTACTTTTTGGACAGTCTGTATAACCTTATTAAATGCTTGTCAAAAGCAGGTTTCGGTTAATTTTATTATATTGTTAATATGATTTTTTCATCAGCTTATCTTTTTGAAGCGCCTCAGTGTCAAATAAAAAGAATATGGTTAAAAATACTCGTTGACCAACACACAACCCCCCTCTCCCACCACCCAAACGAGACGCTTGTGGCAGTATTTGAAATACAGAATTTACAGTCAATGATATTAGGCTAAATTTTCGTGTGAACTATCGTCTTATTAGGTAGACGCGTTCTAAAGATATTTGAGAAAACTTGATATTGAAGCGCCATCTTGAAATAGCCCTATCTTCGTTAGGAAGCCTTTTTAAATAAGAAGATTTACGTCAAATGATCATCAAACCATCTGTAGAATATGCTGTTTTTGTTTGTCGGTTTACTTTCTGCACATTCTGTTTATAATATGCATGCAGTATATTTTCCAACGTATTATTCATTAACCGTCAATTGTTTGATGGAAGACATTTTTTATTACAATTTGCTACCATAACACACTTCCTGCATCAAATGCTTTGTTTTGCCCTAAAACGTTTTTCAAGTTCAATTTCTATTATGTTTAGTTTTTATAAAACTTTGATACTAGAATAGTCAAGGCAAAACTTATACATATAAGTATTTATAACATATAAAAAATAGTGCTGCAAATTGAATCATACTTCGACATAGCTGTGATTATTTATTCTCTTCAGAAAGATCTTTTCATGGAACGAATTTAGCGCCCATGACGATCACAAAGAAAATATTTCTATTCCTGTACCCATAAACTTTTGAAGCGTTATATTACCAGAGTTTTATTGAAAAAATGTCAATTTTCACCAAATCACCCCTTATTTATCCCCTACCCCCTTAAGTGATCTTACCCAAAAACAATTCGCAGCGTTGCTTTGTCGGGTGCTAACTGGATACCACATTTGAAGATGATATATCAATTCGTTCGAAAGTTATTGCGCCTATTAACAGACCGACATACATGCCGACAGACAAAAAAATCTCGTTCCAGAATCAAGTTTTCTACATATTATGAGACTTTTTACGCCGTTTTAGCAAAAGAAATTTCGAAATTTTTGGCAACGATATTCTACCCCTACACATTCAACCCCTAATTTAATTTCAGCATAGAATACCAGATGTTTCATGAAATTAAAAGTTTTCTAATTAATAAACCCTAAAACGTTCTATTACTTGAGTTTTAACGAAAAAAAATTCAATTTTCACCAAATCACCTTCCATTCATCCCCTACCCTCTAAAGCGATTTTATCCAAAAACAACCCAAACCGTTCGTTTATCGAGTGCTAACCGTAAACCAAATGTGAAGACAATATCTCAATTCGTTCTAAAGTTATCGTGGCTATAAACAGACAGACCTACAGACAAAAAAATTTCGTTCCCAATTCATGTTTTATATATGTTTTGATACTTTTTACGTTTAAGCGAAAAAAAGTTTTGAATTTTTTTTCCGCAATGCGATATGGAAGTATTACTTCCACACGTTGTGCCCATGTGGAAGTAATAAATAAATAAAAAGTCCTCCTTCTACAAATTCTGTTTAAAAAACTGCACTTCACTACAAGGTACTTAAATATCTCTTATGTTGTTGAACATGTCAAGTAACAATAAACATTTTTATAAAGTATGCCGTGGGAATACCATTTGGTAATTCGTATTGTATATAAGTACAAATCATTACTTGCATTTTAATTATTCCACGGCTGTAACTGTCTTTAAAAGAACAAGTTTGACTCATTATTAACTGTAGGATTCACTGTCCGCTAGAATCAAGTTAACATTGACAATGTATAATGTATGTCACCTCATATTTATTGTGCCGCAATAGCTGATATGATTCATTAGAAAAAAAAATCACCGTGGGAAATCCGACAGTTTGAAATTCAAGTTTGCACAGGTTTCAACATACATAAGCTGTGCGTCAAAACTAGGTAAAAGCAGTTTTTTAAATTAAAGTCTAAATTCTTACTCATTGTTTAAATAATTTTCATCATCTTGAACACAGGTCCAGAAAAGAGGCATTTTTTTTACCTTAGCCGAAATTAGTTTAGGTGCATTCTCGCTGTAATTAGTATAGCGCACGGACGAGCTCTAATTACAGCGAAACCGGTCTGCGTTTCTAATTATGGTGAGAATACATCCAGCCATACACACATTTTCCCGGTATTAGGGAAGAATGGGCCAGGGCTCACAATTTACAAAATTGTTGGTTGGTTGTACGCAGTCTATTTATAATATTTTCTGTTTATTGGAGCTGCCGTGACAACATACTACCTGGTTCTGCACTGAGATGGCGACTCTATCGTACATCTCACAATGTTCATGGCGGCTGGCTACCTTAGTCAAAATGACTTTTACTTCAGGTGTATTCTCGTTGTAATTAGTATAGCGCACCGACGAGCTCTAACAAGAAACCGGTATGCGTTTCTGATTATGGTGAGAATGCATTTAACCTTACATACATGGTCCCGGTGTTAGGGAAGAAAGGGCCAGGGCTGACATTCCACAAAATTCTGGGTTGGTTATACACAGTCTGTATTTATAACATTTTGTGTTTATTGGAGCTGCCGTGTTCCCCACTGAGATGGTGACGCTGTCGTACATCTCACAATGTTCTATAGAGTAGTAATTTAAAACTGACAAATCGTCTTGCCAATAAACTTTACTTTTAATGAATTTTCTTATATATATGTGTGTGTGTGTGTGTGTGTGTGAGTGTCTGTGTGAGTGTCACACCGATTACTTACAAAATAATGATTAGATTTTGATAAAATTTGGTGAATACCTTCCTTTTGCGAGTGGCTTGGATCCAGGAAAATCGGACCAGGTTCTCCCGGAAAGTTTTGTTTCGGAAAACTTTTATATCCGGAAATAACAAAGCTATAGCAACCAAATTTGGTAGGCGCGTTTATATCCTAAAAAGTAGACTATGTACCAAAATTTAGATTTCTAAGTTAAAAGACATTAAAGGTATAGGCATTTAATGCAAAAAAATCGGTTGCTCTGAAGGCCAAATCAGGATACAAAACGAAAAATGTTTGTATGATAAACGCAATTGATGTAATTTTATAGACAAAAAAAAACATTTCGGGTTAGGGCATCGAAAAATATTAGAACAGTAAAATAAGCTTTTCTACAAATTTGGTGAGTACCTTCATTTTGCAAGTGGCTTGGATAAGTTCGTTAGCCAGGAAGATCGGCCTAGTATTTTCAGGTAAATGTTGCGTTTTCTTTCGCCAAATTTTTATATCTCCGGAAATAACAAAGTTAGGGCAACAAAATTTGGTACAAGGGTTTATCCCAAAAAGTAAATTTAAATTTGTAAGCTAAAAGACGGGGTTAAGGAGTCGCGGGCCAAAGGACTCCAGGGGGCAAGCTGAGGAAGTGGAAATAACAACATAAACTCCCGATGAAGCTTTCCCCAAGACCGTCATGCGCGGTAAAAATCCGCATCCTGCACGAGGTGACCCTGCTAATAACTAAACATGACGGATCTAGACAAGGAGGTCGAACTAAACTCCCCCAATCTACGGTGTCACGTGACCCGTGCCTATGGATGGATGGCACCAGGGTGATGGTGTCGTGAACGGAACCTCTGGAGTACCAGGCAACCCTCCAGAGTAACCCGCCTTGCACCACACAGGGGGTTCTGATGGTGTGGACAGTATTTCCCCCATTCTCGTGGGAACAACATGAAGATTATAAATACATATAAAACCAAAACCAATGAGGCTCGAGGAGTGGCTCCGGCTACAGACTTGAGCCTTGAGTCTATCCCGGAAACGGAGACGAGCCAGGGTGCGGCAGCGGACTCTGGAGGTCCCACGACCGGCGTAGATACGGGGGATCAGGGGGTAGCTTCGGCCAGAGACCTGTCCCCGACACCCAAGCTGGAGGCTGGGTCCCACCGGAGGGCGGCGAGCTCCGCGGACTCCGGGGGCCCCTCCACCAGTGAGGACTCTACTGTTAGAGTAGAGGGACTGCCCCGGCAGTCCAAGCGTCTTTCCGGGGCGCAAAGAAAGAAGCTCCGGAGGGCGCAAAAAATGGCGGCCGGGACCTGGACGGTCGAGAAACCTGTAAAGGCGCAAGAGGGGAGTGCGGGTCAGAAGAGGACGCGCTCGAACTCTAGCACGCCCACTACAGACAGACGTTCCAAAAGGGCCAGGGTGCCTGTAAAGGCGCAAGAGGAGAGTGCGAGTCGGAAGACGCCGCGCTCTGGCTCTAGCACGCCTACTACAGACAGACCTCCCAAAGGAACTAAGGCCGGAACACCGGCGCAGACTGGCTCTTACAGGGAGGCTGCGGAGGGCCTCGGGATGGCGGTGATTGACAGACGCCATCCTGAGGTCACGCTAGACCAGGGGAAGGCGGACCTGATCCAGGCTGCGGTGGTAGCTGCAGTGGACTCTCTTCAGGAAGGGGAGAGCCCGCCTCAGTTCCACCGGACGCGCCTGACGGGGGGCATCCTCTGGATAACCTGTGCCGGCCCGCAGTCGCGGGACTGGCTGCGGAAAACGATCGGGGGCCTCGGTCAGATTTGGGAGGGGGCAGACTTGACAGCCGTCGAGCCCAAGGAACTCCCAAAGAGACGCAAGGTCCTCGTACGGATCCCTGACACCGTCCCGCAGGAGACGGTGATCAGCAGACTTAAGATCCAGAACCCTGAACTGGGGACGCAACACTGGTCGGTTCTAAGCAGGAAGGCAGAGGAGAAAGGACAGACGCTCGCCTTCTTGATCGACCCGACATCTTACAGAGCCCTTGAAGGAACCTCCTTCAAGGCATTCTGGGGCATGGGAAGGGTTAGCTTCCGCCCACTGGGGAAGCAATTAAGGGTTAATGGGACTTAGGTTCCTTCAGGTCAACCTCCAACACAGTAGGGCAGCCACGGCCGGACTACTAATGGCTCTGAGGAACACGGATGTGGCCCTCATCCAGGAACCGTACTCCTACAAAGGAGAGATCAAGGGACTCGGCGGAGCTAATGGAAAGCTCATCTACAGCAGGTCCAGCGAGAATCCGAGGGCCTGCATTTTTGTCAGGGAAGGGATAGAGTTTCTCCCTCTAATGAATTTCTGTTCCAGGGACCTGGCAACGATCAAAATCCGATGTGGAGGAGCGGATGGGCTGAGGGACATTACTGTCGCGTCAGCCTATCTGCCAGGGGACAGCACGGACCTTCCTCCACCCAACGAATTGGAGCAGCTGATGGTGGGTAGCAGAGCAGGTGGATGGCAGACCATCATCGGCATGGATGCGAATGCGCACCATGAGTTGTGGGGTAGCTCGGACACAAACTCTAGGGGTGAGGCACTTTTACAATTCTTTATGAAATTTAATTTAGACATATTGAATAGAGGTAATAAACCGACATTCGTCACAACACGGCGTGAGGAAGTTTTAGACCTAACAGTTTCCACCCAGTTTCTGGGTGACTTTGTTAAAAGCTGGGCTGTGTCTGGGGAAGTGAGTAGCTCAGACCACAGATACATCCGGTTTGAAATCGCCAAAGTCGAAAGAGAAACGGTATGGTACCGGGACCCCCGCAAGGCGGACTGGGAAGCCTACAGGGCAGACCTAGCTGTGGAACTGCGGGGGGTTGAGAGGGCCATAAGGGATTCAATAGACCTCGAGATTGCAGCAGTCCAATTGCGAGACGCAATTACCTCGGCCTATAACGCCAACTGCCCCCTGAAAATGAGGGTGTCCACCAGGAACGTCCCATGGTGGAACGAGGACCTCAGGCAAAGGAGGACGCAGGTTCGTAAGCTGTTTAACGCGGCCAAAAGGTCGGGAGCATGGGATGAATATAGACAGGCCCTATCGACCTATAACAAAAGACTGAGGGACGCCAAGAAGGAGTCGTGGAGGAGGCACTGCGAAGAAGTGGAAAACACGTCTGAGAGTGCTCGACTACACAAGATCCTGTCTAAGGGCCCTCAGACTAACATAGGCTCCCTTAGAACACCCACGGGAGGCTTTACAAGCTCGGGGGAGGAAACTATGGAAATTTTACTCCAGACGCACTTCCCCGGCTGTAACATAATAAACCAATCACCTCCGGACTGGGAACACTCAGAAATAGAGGCGTCTTATAGGCGGGCATCTAGAGTAGACTGGACAGTCGCTAAAGAGGTGGTTACCTGGAGCAAAATCAGATGGGCCATTAACAGCTTTAAGCCATACAAATCGCCGGGATTTGATGGAATAATGCCCATCATGCTCCAACAGGGGATAGATATACTGGCGCCGGTGCTTACCCTCATTATGAGGGCCAGCCTGGCTCTGGGGTACATTCCGAGGGCATGGAGACTGGCCAGGGTTGTATTTATTCCTAAACCTGGGCGTCCAACAGACCAGGCAAAGTCCCTGAGGCCAATAAGTCTCATGTCCTTCTTGCTGAAAACAGTGGAAAAACTGCTCGACCGGCACATTAGGGGCGGTGTACTGGAAGCATATCCTCTACACTGCGGACAATATGCATACAGAGCAGGATTCTCAACAGAAACAGCACTGCACCAACTGGTGCTGAAACTGGAGAATACGCTGGAGAACAAGGAGGTGGCGCTGGGGGCCTTCCTAGACATAGAGGGGGCCTTTAGTAACACCTCGTTCGGATCGGTTCTGGCAGCTGCCCGGGAGCGTGGAATAGAGGAGACCTGCTGCAGGTGGATCGGTTCCATGCTCAGGGACAGGGCGGTGTTCACCTCACTCGCGGGAGGGACTCTGCTGGCGGGGGTCGCGGCGGGGTGTCCGCAGGGGAGCGTTCTGTCTCCCTTGCTCTGGTGTCTAGTCGTGGACGGCCTGCTGGGGAGGCTCTCGGGAGGGGGGTATGAGGTACAGGGCTATGCGGACGACATTGTCATCATAGTCCGAGGAAAGGTCACACAGGCAGTGTGGGAGCGTATGCAGACTGCACTGAAAGTGGTGGAAGGGTGGACGGTTGATCAAGGGCTCGGGGTGAGCCCCGAGAAAGCAACCGTCGTGCCGTTTACGAGGAGGAGGAAGTGTGAAAGCCACAGAACTCTCACTCTATACGGTAGGAGCGTTCCAATAGCCAGGGAGGTAAAATATCTTGGGGTCGTATTGGACTCTAAGCTAACCTGGAATGGTCACATTGGAAAAATACTGCGTAAGGCAGTCATGACCTTAGCCGTCACTAGGCGGCTATATGGAAAAACGTGGGGACTAAGACCTAGTATGGCCCACTGGCTGTACACAAGGGTGGTCAGACCATCGTTAACATATGCGGCACTGGTCTGGTGGCCTAAGGTGACACAATCCAGTGCCAAACAAAAACTAGGCAAGATCCAAAGGATGGCTTGCCTAGGCATCACAGGGGCTATGTCTTCAACCCCAACAGCCGCCATGGAGGTGTTGCTGGATCTACCCCCCCTACACTTCGTTATTATGGGAGAGGTCAGGCTAGGACTATACAGACTAGCCTGCAATGGTAGACTGAAGATCAACCCAGGCTTAAGGGGCCACTGCAAAATTCAGGAGATCGTGAAGGAACCCATGCTTGAAATGAGGTCAGACTTCGCGAGCCCGCGAATGTGCAGGGAAAACAACTTCACAGTGGAAATCCCTGATCGCGGGGCATGGCGGGAGGAGACACCGGGCATACCACGGGACGCGCTCGTCTGGTTCACGGACGGATCTGGCGGGGAGCGTGGGACGGGGGCAGGTGTTTACTCGGAAGGACCGAGGGTAAGTCACAGTATTTCCCTCGGAGCCCATGCAACGGTGTTTCAGGCCGAGATGTACGCCATCCTGCACTGTGTGCGGGAGAACAAGAGGAGGGGCTACACCAACAAGCGGATCCTCATAGCCACAGACAGCCAGGCAGCCCTTAAGGCACTAAGTAGCCCACGGGTAAATTCCTGGCTGGTGAGTGAGTGCCGAGACGAGACGAGCGACCTGGCTGGGCAGAATGAGGTGACCCTCATCTGGGTGCCGGGTCACTCGGGGGTCAAAGGCAATGAAGAAGCTGACAGTCTCGCAAAGAGGGGGTCAGCAGAACCATTTATGGGACCAGAACCGGCTCTGGGCGTGTCAAAGAGCACTGCCAGGGGAGCCATTAAGTCCTGGGTCAGAAACCAACACAAGGTGTACTGGGCGGACTGTCCAGGGCTCAGACATGGGAAGTCAATAATTGACGGACCCAGTTCAAAGAGAGCTGTGGAGCTGCTAAACCTTAGCAGAGGACAGCTCAGAAACACAACAGGTCTCTTGACGGGACACATGGCCGTCAAGAAACACCTACATAAAATGGGGCGGTTCGAAGGGGACCTCGCATGCAGACTCTGCGGCGAGGGGGAGGAATCAGCCCAGCACATCTTGTGCGAGTGTATAGCTCTGGACCGGAAAAGACAACTGATCTACGGTCACTCTAGACCGGAGACAGAGCAATATAAAACTTCACCCTACCAATCGCTGTGCAGACTAGTTCAAGCCACAGTGATTTTGGAATGGGTGGAGTAAGACTAGGGGTATGCACAATCAACCAAGGGTTGCGGTGCTATCGGGGCGGCAAGGCCGCGGACGAGCCCTGAGGGAACAAAAAAAAAAAAAAAAAAAAAGCTAAAAGACAAAAATTTAAAGAAACAAAATTTGGGGTTTTCCTCTTAAAACGTCACAGTCGCGATCTGAAACGTCAAAATTCACAACATCTAGACCCTGAAACCAATACGGGTTATGTAGAGAAAATATCGCAAGAAGAAAATTCATTTCAAATAGACCTTCTCTCCGATGCTTAGGCAGTAGTTTTAGTTATAGAGTTTATGGTTTAATCGTCTATAATTTTTTACCGAATTTTCGTAAAAAAGGGTATTGAGGAGACTGCGACTTTTGAATTTTGAAAAGATTTCTTCAAGTAAGGGCGATGTAGCCCTCTAGAACCCATTTCCGGGATTAGGTTCAGTTTTAATGTGTTCTCATATAAACAGGGTAACGCATTTCTACGGTAAAGCTCAATTTTTGCGTCATTATACAAGATACGAGAAATAAGTGGTTACGTTAATTATAGGGTGTCTTGAACTGCATCTTATAAAATTATTTTGACGATCAGGCTGGACCATAAGTCGTTGGTGATACACATTTTCTTTTTTTTTGAACACCCCTTATATTATTTCATCTTTGCTTTTTTTATGTATTATATGCATGTTTGTAGCGAAAAAAATTTGTTGCGTTCATCGTTTTTGAGTTATTTTAATTATTTTGCAACTTTTCACATTTTTGGCACATATAAAAAATTATGATACGACGGTTTTACGAATAGAAAGGAGAGTCTCATGGTAGTGACGCATTCAGAGATGTTTTAATTTATAGTATTCGTTGAAAAAATCGAGATGCCGTATACAGAGCCCTCTGTAAAAGTCACTGAATTTGGAACAATCAACCTGTCCTATGTAAATTTTTTCAAATTGAACAACTCCCTATACCTAGAGACTCCAGTTTGGGAAATATTTTTTTGCATTTTCTTTTCTTTTTTTTTTTTCAGTCTTAATTACAGAGTATGTATATAATTTCAATGTTATGTATTCTTTAGGCATTTTTTTGGTAAAAATTAGTGAGTCAATTTTCGCATAACATTTTTTGTGTTTCCGTAGAAATCATTATTTGTAAGATTTTTGTGACATTTTGGTAATAAATGTGTAACCAGTTATTGTAAGAAAGATTTTTTCAGATTTTCGTAAAAAAAATGTTTGTAAATTTTCATGCAAATAATGAGTCTAATTCTTCTGATGAAGCCAATACTGTTGGTGAAATTTGCATCAGGCTTAGAAGTTAGATAGATTGACAGACAATCTGTTTTGTTTTCTTGCCTGTAATACTTGGATTTGCTCGTCACAATCAATGTATATAAAAATTACTTAATTTAGTTACAAAGCAGATAAAAGTACACAATGCGGACAGAAAACAGAACAGGAAAATATAAACATATACACACATATTTACAGTAACAAAAAAATATTTATGAGCATTATAAAACAGTCACGAAATTAAAAAAATATCGGGACGCAGCAAGTGCGTTATGGTAGCGAATTTTCATTAAATGATTCATATTTTAATAACTCAAGTTTCTATTAACCTAGAAACTTTAATTTTGGTATATAATAAAGTCCTTATTAGGACAACGTGTTTTTCATCAAAATAACTTTGTTATTTTTTGAGATACAACTTTTTTCTGGTCCTTGTGGGCTCGCTAACTTACTCATCGAAGCTATCGGTTGATATATATATATATATATATATATATATATATATATATATATATATATATATATATATATATATATATATATATATATATATATATATATATATATATATATATATATATATATATATATATATATATATATATATATATATATAAACATATAAAAATGAAACCTATTTACAAATGAACTTTAATAAGATATTATGCTGTGACAATACCTCTCTCAAGCAGTGGGGATTTCTCCTAGTGAGCTAGGTGTGCGCCGCACACCTTAAAATATAATCAAAATGTGCAGTTATATATGTTTTATTTCTTTTTCCCTTAGTCTTAATACACTACATATTTTATGACAATCGATTTAATTTACTTATTTGATTTCATAAATAGTCGGTTAATAGTGACTTGGAATGAAGTAGATGCCACGTCTTGTAACATATTCAGATAATATGAGTAGATCAATAGCAACTGGGAATGAATTCGGTCAGTCCCCGACCCACGTGTTGAAAATAGTGAGGAAAATACCATTGATTTTAACACTGCAGTGAGCTATAAAAATTTGATTAACTCAGTTTTCTATAATCTTAGAAAGTTTAATTTTGGTAGGTAGTAAGGTATTTCCTAGGACAAGATATCCACCAAATTTCATTAAATAACTTTGTAATTTTTGGAGAAAAAAAATTGTTTCAAAAGAAAATTTCAAATTTGAATAACTCAATTTTCTATAAACTGAGAAAGTTGAATTTTGGTACTTAGTAAGTCCTCTTACAAGGCAACATATATAGTAAATTTCATTAAAACAGCTTTGTTATTTTCGTAGAAAAAAAATTTTTTTGAAAGAAAACTCAATTTTCCCGGAAAAACCCGTTCGATTTTCCTGCCTAACGAACTCATCCAAGCCATTAATAAAAGAAAAGCACTTGCCGAGTTTCATTGATATCGCTTAATTATTTTTTGAGTTATCAGACGGGTACACACACACACACACACACACACACACACACACATATATATATATATATATATATATATATATATATATATATATATATATATAAACATATAAAAATTGAAACTGACCCCGGATATGGGTTCTAGGGGTCCTAAATCGCGCTCATTTGAAAAAAAATTTTTGCAAAGTTTCACCATCGATACCTCTCTATTAGTGAATTTTTCTTAATAAAAATTCACTAAAAGTGTTTCAGAAATGTTTTCATAGGAATAAAATATTTTCAATAGGGAAAAAGTTATTGCCACTATCCAAAAATGCACAGTTTCCACAAACATACCGTATCTCTGAACAGGTGCTACATATCGATATGCGGTGTTCACCATTAGGTTTTCATAAAAATTGAGCCTCAGACACCGACATCAGTTTTTGCCTATCTTGTTTAGAAATAGGAGTTCATCTTAAGAGTGAGCAATTTGGCCCCCTCTGTAGGATGTGTCTCAGTTTCTATGTCACACAGTGTATTATAACCTCGGAGACTTGTTTGTAAAGCCGGATATAATATTTATAGAAGTAATTAAACTTACAATATATTACTACATTGAGCTTTTTGGGCCTCTTACCACAATATCGGGTCTCGTGTCCTTACTACAACAGATGCTGTAAGATTTATAACGAATGCCGTATTTTATTTATTCACGCATTAGAATTAGACTAATGTCAAAGGTGACTTTCTGACCACAATATATATGACATAATTAAGTATAATCGTCCTGTAGGCGAAAAAAGAACGGTCTGTTATGTTTCCACTTCATTTTGGAATGATTATTACGCTATTAACGTTCGATACAATTATAAGCTGTTACTATATTTTATTCAATGCATCGTCTACTAGTATTACCTATTCGGTAAGAAATAATTACGAAATTACGTGTGGTAATTGAATAATCGTATAATTGAGATTGTTTATAAAGAGTGATGCTTATGTTACAAGTCATGTGCGATTTCTCAATCACACTTGAATCACGATTTTCTCTGACGCCTCTTGGAAAACCTGTCCGCACATTGCATGAATGAGTTTTCTGTCTTAACTTAGCATTGAAGTCAACACGATTTTGATTTCTTGTGCAAGCCTCTTTATAATTATTGGGAACGCTGATTCAAAACTAGTTGCTTGAATATGTGTTAGTGGAGCAGCAAGATTGTAGTATAAATCATATAACATATAAGAATCGTACGTTCAAAAGTTCAACGATGGTCAGCCTGAAGATACAATGCGTTTGTTTATCTAGGGTGTAACGTAGGTTCTGGTTGAAACGTCAGAGGGTACATAACCAGAAAATTAGCAAGTTTTCATAGAAAAAATTCGCTAGTGGGTGATGCCAACTTTTGAAAACATTTGTTCAAATAAACGTGATCTAGGAACAAACCACTAAAGCCCATGTACGGGGCCAGTTTCTTATCGTCAATGCGCGTGAAAGTATGGCATCGACGACAAAAATTCCAAAAAGTTTGTTTCGCTTGAACGTCGTAAAAAGCTTCAAAACATATAGAACACATTATTTGGAAGCGAATTTTTTTTCTGTCTGTCGGTCTACATGCCTGTCTGTTTGTAGTCAAGATAACTTTAGAACGAATTGCGATATCGTTTTCAAATTTGATATACAGTTAGCACCCGACTAACGAACGGTTCGGATTGTTTTTGTATGTCTGTCTGTTTGTAGCCACGATAACTCTATAAAGAATTGAGATATCATCTTCAAAATTTTGATATACAGTTACCTACACAATCCCAGTCAAGAAAACCGTCAAGCATTTAACGACGCAAGAAACCGCTATGTCCGCATTCTTTCTGAGGCAAACAACTCGTTTAATAACCACATCAAAAACAAAGTCCTCCTAAGCTCCAGCGGCAGCAAACCCTTCTGGACTCTTGCTAAATCTATTGGGATTAATTTCTGCAGGAGCACGTTCCCACCTCTTGTCTCAGGGGATGAAATTGTTTCTACCGCCCTGGGCAAGGCTGAACTTTTTGCCTCGTTGTTCGCCGGCAATTCTACTCTCAACCCACCTCCAAATGTTCAACCACCAACAGTCCCCAATGTCGCGCATAAAATGGCCGATATCATTTTCAAAACTAAAAAGGTACGAAAGATTCTCTCTTCTCTTAATACCAGGAAAGCCTCTGGCCTTGACGAGAACCCAGCAATTGTTCTCAAGAAATGCGTACCAGAACTTGCTCCTGTCCTGACTCGTCTGTTTTAGACATCTTACAATAGAGGCATATTCCCTAGTAACTGGAAAACTGCTCGAGTACAACCCGTCCCCAAGAAAGGATCCAAAGCGCTTCCTAGCAACTACAGGCCTATTTCTCTCCTTTCAGTCGTCTCTAAAGTGATGGAAAAGTATATAAACACCGAATTACTAAAATTTCTTGAAAAAAAAACCATTCTAATCCACGACAGGCAGCACATCCAACCCAGTTCACAGTTACGCGGACGACAGCACCCTCCACTCAAATATACAATACTATAAGCCTGTCTCTTTAGCCCAATTAGATGAGGATCGCAGACTCATAGAGGGTTCTGTCTCCGTGGATCTCCAAAAAATATTAGACTGGGTAGAAATCTTGTACAATTCAACCCCACCAAATCACAGTCTTGCTTTCTTTCTCATAAGAGATACACCAGCCCTAGACCCATCACAATGAACAACCAAATTATTCAAAGTAATGAGTCCTTTTCACTTGTTGGCATTTCTGTGGATCGAAATCTCAATTGACACCAACATGCCACATCAATTGCAGAAGCGGCTGCTAAGAAATTAGGTTTCCTCTTCCGGGCTCGCAAATACTTTTCACCAGCTAATATATATACCTTATATACTTCACAAATAAGACCAAACCTCGAATACTGCTCCCACATCTGGGGTGCTGCTGCCGCTTCTACACTCGCTATCCTGGACTCCATTCAGAAGAGAGCTATACGTCTCATCGGTGACCCTACCCTCACCCAAAGGCTGGCATCCCTTGACCACCGACGTGCCGTTGGTGACCTCTCTCTTTCTCTCTCTCTCTTTTATAGATATCTGCACGGGCACTGCTCAGATGAGCTTTCTTCCATCGTTCCTCCACCTGCTGCCCCCAACAGATCTACCAGGGGAACAGAGCGAACGCATCCTTTTACTGTCCAGCTCACCAGACATAGAACACCTTGTTATGGCATCTCTTTTGTCCCGAGGACTTCCAAGTTGTGGAATTCCTTGCCGGCACGTGTTTTTCTTTCTCCCCCGAACCTCCAAACCTTCAAGTCCAGAATTAACAAGTTGCCTCTTTCCTCCTTGTCGACACCCACGGTACGATAGTATTTAGGCTGTAAGCCCTCGTGGTGTGTTGTTGAAATAAAAAATATCACCCGACTAACGAACGGTTCTGACTGTTTTTGGGTAAAATCGCTTCAGGGTGTAGGGCATGAATGGAGGATCATTTGGTGAAAATTCCCATTTTTGGTTTAAACTCGAGTAATATAACGTTTTAGGGTATGTTTATTAGAAAACTTTCAATTTCATCAAACATCTGGTATTTTGTGCTAAAATTAAATTAGAGGTTGAATGTGTGGGGGTGGAATATCGGTGACAGAAATTTCGATTTTTTTTGGTTGCTAAAACGACGTAAAAAGTCTCAAAACATATAGAAAACTTGATTCTGGAACGAACATTTTTTGCATGCCTGTCTGTCTGTCGGTTTGTCGACATGTACGTCTGTCTGTCGGTCTGTCGACATGTACGCCTGTCTGTTAATAGGCGCAATAACTTTCGATCGAATTGAGATATCATCTTCAACTTTGGTATCCAGTCAGCACTTGATAAGGGAACGCTTCGAATTGTTTTTGGGTAAGATGGCTTCAGGGGGAAGGAAATAAATGAGGGGTGATTTGGTGACAAATGACATTTTTTATTTAAAACTGGATTAGTATAACGTTTCAGAAGTTTATGGGTACAGAAAGACGAATATTAGTTCCACATCGTCACAACGTGTACAAGTATCGCATCGGCAACTACACATAATTTGTCAGTGAATCCTAGATTAAATGTCGATCTTTAGACATAAATTTTATTCAAATGCAATAGATAATTGTTACAGAACTAACTAATGAACCGAAAGGTTATCATGTGTTTCAATAAAATAGATGCTTTATGATTTGCAAAATTAAATTATCATTTATGTATGCCAAAAATTATTAAATATTGTTTTTTCATGGCAGATGGATAATAATGGATATCTGACCGTAGTTTACAATTAGGATTAACTTTTCTCAATAATAATTGTCGATGTTGACAAAAATGAAGGTGCGTTACTCTTGCATAAAATTCATATTTCCGACAAACCTCGTATACGATTTAAAAAGTGTTGATCTCTGATGGTTGCATCTTTATTTTTAGACGATTTAGAACTTTTTATATAGAATAACCCTTTGACTAACAATAAAAAAGTTCTTCATATGGTTCCGGCTTAATTGGACACGTATATGCCATTTAAAAAAGGAAGATCTCCTTTTAAAAATGGCTCGGATAATCGCACCAGTTTTTCCGGAAAAATTTTGAGGTTCCTGCGGGAAATTTTTATAACCTCTAACGTAACAAAGCTGTAGCTACCAAATTTTGTGCGCAAGTTGCTACTATATACCAAAATATAAAAGCCCTAAGTAAAAAGAGCGAAAAGTTATGTGCGTTTCAGGAAACAAAATGAATGGCACTGGGGGCCAAAGGAGGGCGGAGGACCAAAATATTGTGTGGTAAACAAAATCTATTAAATATTGCAGATTATTATTTTATTAAATATTGAGTTGTTTTGGCTCGAAAAGGCCAAGAAGAACCAGAAAAAATTACTTAAAAAATACCTAATTTGTTTATAGTTTTTCTTCTTAAAACGTCAAAGTCACGATTTGAAACGTCAGCATCGGCGATTTTTAAGCAAAGATTCTAAAATGAATGTGAGTTGGGTATTCACTCCATATATACCCTTTCTCTGATGCTTTGGCAGTAGTTATAAGTTATGGAGTTTGTGATTTATTAGCCTAATATTTTTTTATTTGATAAAATAAATTTGAAAAAGTACCTTATCTTTATTCAGGCACTAAATCGATAAATGGACAAACCACATATCCAACACTACGAGTTCGGACGTAGTAAGTGTGTTATGGTAGCGCATTTTAATAAACGATTTTTTATAACTTTAGTAACTAATTTTGTGTTAAATTATTATCAAATATGTACAATACAATTAGAAATGTGTACATAAGCGGCCTTCGAGTTCATTTCTTAATGGAAACCCGAATTTTCAACATGTGATAGGATTATCTATGTTTACATTTTCATAAGTAATTGATAAATTGTTTTTTCAAATGTCAAATAAAATTTCATAGTAACAGACTTAACTATCCTTCTTATTTCTGACACCTTGTGACATGAAAATATGAGTATTTTTCCACTTATACTTCTCTTTACTTCCAGTAGTTCAGAATTCGCTGACGCTGAAGAGTTAATAAATACACATTATATAGCTTGAGTGTTATCTATATTATCAGCGAATTTTCGTATGAAGAATATTATATGTTTTAATGTTTTCGTAGAAATAATTTTTTTGGCGAATTTTTGTGAAATGTTAGTAATTAATAATTAATGTTTAGTAAGTTATTGTAAAAAATATTTGCGAAATCACGTGAAAAACTTGTTTACGAATTTTCGTGAAAAATATTGGTTTAGAAACTTTAACTGTAAAAAACTTTTTAACAAATTTTTGTAAAACGTAAAATTTTCATGTAAAAAGAGTGATTTTGGCATTTGGCTATTTTTAGGCTCAGAGAGTTCTGAAACTCTCCTGCAAAAATGTACTATATAATTTGTACCCAAAAAAAAACCTATAATATTGTATTCTCTACAAACCTAACATTCTTTACAAATCTTACAAAGTTAAAATGGTGCTGCAAATTGAATCATAACTTTCACATAGCTGTGATAATCTACTCTCCTTGCAGAAAAACATTATCATTAAATGAATTTAGGGTCCATGACCACAAAGAGAATATTCGTATTCCTGTACTCATAAACTTCTGAAACGTTATATTACTTGAATTTTAACGAAAAAACGTCAATTTTCACCAAAGCACCTCTCATTTATCCCCTACCCCCTTAAGCGATCTTACCCCAAGAATAATAAAAGCGTTTATTTATTGAGTGCTAACTGTACATCAAATTTGAAGATGATATCTCAAATTTGATATCCAGTGGGGTGGTCCTGCTGGTGAAAGTTTACATAATTTTGGTTTAGGTCAACCGAATTGCATGAAATCTGTATTGTTTAGCAAAGGCAAGTCTGTTAGTTAAAACGAGATGATAGCTAAGTCACATTGATTTTCGCTGCCCTCGCCAGGGAACGCTATTTGCATTTCCTTCGAAATTTTAAATAGGATGACATAGTTATTATGTTATAATCGAAAAATAGGATACATTTGCAAGCGGATATGTGAAAGATTCAATTCAATATGTACATTAGTTTCGGAGCCAAAATAAATAAATAAATTTGTGTTAATTGATGAAAAACAGTTGTTTCCAAATGTCCGTGGTCAAGCGTGCTATGACAAATAATAAACTTTTCTCCCTAACCGTGCATTTTATTAATTTTTTATTTCATCTTTTAACTAATTCGATTATTTCACACCCATAATTTATTTTTATCTGTTATCCTGTTTTTGTGTGCCCTCGTTCACACTATCCCGGTTTAGGACTGGTCCAAACCATGCCAAACGCAAGATTGTTAGCGTGTTTAAGGGCCAACGGGCGTTAACAACAACGAAAGTACCAAACACCTTGGCATTATTGATCACATAGTAGAAAGCCTGTTAAACAAACAACAAACAAAACTTTTTAAACCTTCAAAATGACCACCGTTTTGCAAAATACAACAATATTTTTTTTAATGCTGGAATGACCGTTTCAATTTCAGCTAGTGAAATCATGATTGTGGCACTAAGAATTCTATCAACCATGTCTTCCCTCAAGTAAAAATCTAGCACGATTAAATCCGGGGATCTAGGTGGCCATGGAAACAAACTACCCCTTCAAATTCAACGATTTCGGAAAGTAGCATCTAAAAGATCACGGACTCGTTGTGAAAAATGTGCCGGGCATTCCCGTAAGGATCTTGTTCAATCAAGAGGCACATCTTCTAAAAGGATAGGCAGGTTATTTCGTAAAAAGTTCAAGTACAAGTCGCCAAGATATACGGTCCGATAATATGCATCCCTGTATATACATATATTTAATTTAAAGAATATTATAACGCATATATTTTTAAAAGTTGAATTAGGCCCCCTAAGGCTCATATCCAGGGTAGCGTTATTTTTTTCGTATATTTATTAAATTGAAACTGATCCCGAAAATGGGTCCTAGAGGCCCTAGTTCTCGCTTATTGGATGAAAATTTTAAAGTCGTTGAGTCGCGATTGATTGCTCAAAACATAACACGATTTTATTAATTATTTTTATTACACACATTTCTAAGCTCAGTTGCCATCTACATACTGACCTTTTGTGTTACAGTCAAATGAACACGACTAGTTTATATATGATTCTAAAAAATAAAGATGATTAATTAATTAAGTATAATTGTGCAAGAACACTAGACAAGCCCTGTTTGCTTGTATACCGTATTAAATGTATTATTGATGGTTGCCCTAGTTTTATATAGTATAAGCTGTCCGTAACAAACTGTGTAATATACCATGTCGAAGTTTAAGCACACCTACAGATTATTTTGTAATAAATCAATTTATAACCTTTATTAGCTTTTGAAACCTGGAAAAAGTAGGTATTTGATAATGGAGCGGAAAAATTGTTTGCCATAATGGAGAAGCTGAATTAGATTAAACGGATAAGGGTATTATTATCAATGTAGCAACATAATATACATTAGCGGCTATAAAATTGAAACTAAAATAAGAAAAGATGTAAGTACGGCAAGAACGCCCAGTATAGCCATATTTAAAGACCACTAGTCTAAAGGAAAAAAATTCGGGACGTGCCGTATAGAGTGCATTTTTATAAGAATTGTACACTATTAGTACTTACGGCATATTACGAGTGCGGATTAATATGCCCGTGACTTTTTGAATGAAACACAGGTTTAGTCTCCTTTGAGCTCTATACACTTCGTCCGACGTTTCTCCAATTTTTTATCCCTTCCAAAAAAATTAGATTTGTCGCAGTCCTCAAAATAGGTATTTGTTTGTGAGATGATTTCATCATTGGAGTCAAATCTGTTTCTGCCGAGCCATTTCTTTAAGTTTGGAAACAAGAAATAGTCACTCGGGGCTAAATCTGGAGAATAGGGCGGATGAGGGAGCAATTCGTAGCCCAATTTATGCAATTTCGCCATGGAGACTACACATGTGTGCACCCTTGCATTGTCTTGGTGGAAAAGCACTTTTTTCTTGTCCAAATGCGGTCGTTTTTTCTTCAAATCGTCATTGAATCGGTCCAATAAGTTGGTATAATATTCGCCATTGATTGTTCTTCTCTTTATGGTTTTTAAAGAAAATTCACTAATGAGATCCCGATTTTGAATTTTGAAAAAATTTCTTCAAATGAGCGCTAATTAGGCCCCCCAGAACACATATCCGGGGTCAGTTTCAATTTATATATATATATATATATATATATATATATATATATATATATATATATATATATATATATATATATATATATATATATATATATATATATCACACCGATAACTCAAAAAATAATGGACCGATTTTGATTAAATTTGGTGAATAAATTCCTTTTGCAAATGGCTTGGATAATTTTGTTAGCCAGGAAAATCTGCTCAGGTTTTCCCGGAAAATTGTGTTTTCTTTCAAAAAAAAATTATATCTCCGGAATTAACAAAGTAAGGGCAACCAACTTTGGTACGCGGGTTTATATCCTTATAGCTAAGTTACCTACCAAAATTTAGCTATGTAGGTCAAAAGACAACAAATTTTTAGGCATTTAAAGACAAATAAATGGGGTTCTCCTCAAAACGTCAAAGTTGCGATTTAAAACGTCAAAATCGCCAACATTTAGGCAAATAACTTAATCTAATACGGGCTATCGAAATCAAATGTCTCAAGAAGGATGTTTTACAAACCCTGAAGTCTTAGTTTCAGCCGTCATTGTCCTTCATTTTACTAAAATGTTTCCAGAAAATTCATTTCAAATAGATCCTTAGTCTTAGCTATAGAGTTTATCGTTTAATGGTATATAATTTTTATCGAATTTTCGTAAATCAATAAAGCTCAATATATCCGATATTATACAAGATATGAAAAAAAATGTATATATTAATTATAGGGTGTCTTGAGCTACATCTTAAAAAAAATTCTACAATCACAGGCTGGCCCATAAGTCGTTGGTGATACAAATTTTCTTTTTTTTTTTTTAATCAAACACGCCTTATGTTATTTCATTTTTGCATTTTCCATCGAAATATAATGCATGTTTGTAAGAAAATGAATTCTGGACGCAGCAAGTGCGTTATGGTAGCGAATTTTGATCAAATGCTTCATATTTGAATAGCCCAATTTGCTATTAACCTATAAGGTTGACCAAGAAACGAGTTTTTCCGGGACCAATTTAAGTTTACTGTTGGAAATTTTTGTACATTTTCACACAATAAAGTTATTTTTATGAAACATGGCACATTGTTTTTACTATATAGGTTACACTGGTAACCAAAATTGATGCCTGCTTTCTTAAAAAGCAAACACACATATTTGCAATAAAAACATTTTAATGAAAATTCACTACCATAACGCACTTGCTGCGTCCAGAGTTTTTTTAGGTAATCAATGTGGATTATACCACGTGCATCCCAAAAAACGGTCGCCATGACTTTAATGGCTGACAAACCCACCTTGGCCTTCTTCGGCGCCGATTCGCACGGAGAAACCCACTGTTTTGACTGCTGCTTGGTCTGTGGTGTGTTGTGGTGAATCCATGACGGTTGCGAAACGGCGCAAAAACTCGTCCCTATTGCGATTGAACAACGCCAAACACTCCTTCAAAGTTGCTCACAATCGACCACATGCGGCACCCATCTTGCGGATACATACATACATATTTATTACCTTCAAAGCTTACAAGGCATGTCTACATCTAAAAAAAGCCTGGACGCAGCAAGTGCGTTATGGTAGTGAATTTTCATAGAAATGATCTGGCACAAAATATTTTATTATAACTTTTTTTTCTTGTAACATAGAAATCTAAATTTTGGTGTATAGTTTACTTTTTATATCGTAAACCTACCTACCAAATTTGGTTATCATAGATTTTTTATTTTTTAAGATAATTTTTTTTTTCAAATGAAAACTCAAAATTTTCCCGGAAAACCTAGTCCGATTTTTTTGATTAACGAACTTGTCAAAGTCATTTACAAAAGGAAGGTACATGGCAAATTTTATTAAAATCGGCCTATTATTCTTTGAGATAAAAAATTTTTTCGAATAAAAACTCAAAATTTTCCCGGAAAACCTTGTCCGATTTTCCTGACTAACAAACTTGTCAAAGCCATTTACAAGAGAAAGGTACATGCCAAATTTTATTAAAATCAGCTTATTACTTTTTGAGATAAGAATTTTTTTCGAATGAAAACTAAAAATTTTCCCGGAAAACCTCGTCCGATTTTCCTGACTAACGAACTTATCCAAGCCATTTACAAAAGAAAGGTACATGCCAAATTTTATCAAAATCGGCCCATTATTTTTTGAGTTATCGGTGTGATACATATATATATATATATATATATATATATATATATATATATATATATATATATATATATATATATATATATATATATATATATATATATATATATATATATATATATCTATATATATATATATATATATATAAATATATATATATATATATATATAAACATATAAAAATTGAAACTGACCCCGGATATGGGTTCTAGGGATCCTAGATCGCGCTCATTTGAAGAAATTTTTTCAAAATTCAAAAGTCGAGATCTCCTCATTAGTGAATTTTTTCTAAGAAAATTCACTAATATAAGTATAAACAACACATGAAGACTACGACGATCCAATAAAACCTACAAGTAATAAACCATTACAACACAACTGTAAGACACTTTGACAAACATGATTAAAAGCGACAGGATAAATATTCATCCACAGAATAAAAAGCGTTTTTTAATAAAAAGTTCTTTATAGTTTTTTTTAAAGATCTTACTCTCTAGTTCCTGGAAAGCCAACGGCAGTCTGTTATACAATCTAACGCCAGTGAAGGCACAGGAAGACTGGAACCTTGCCAAGCGATGCCTTGGTGTGATGAATTTGTCCCTATTTCTTGTGTTGTGGCAGTGAAGGTCTGAGTGCCTAACAAATTCACTTTGGTGACTGTAGAGATAACAAAGAATGTACACGCACGGGATGGTAAGGATTCTGTACTTCACAAACAAATCCCGGCAACTTGTCTTTTGAGGCACACCAGCCAACACCCTCACCTCTTTTTTCTGCTTCAGGAAGACTCTTGATGCAGCACCCACAGCACCCCAAAGGATGATGCCATACGTCGCCACACTATGAAAATGCGCATGGTATGTTAACAATGCTGCACTCTCTCCGACAACCATTTTTATTCTTCTTACGGAAAATATGGCAGTTGACAGCTTAAGGCAAAGCGCATCAATGTGTGGAATCCACGAAAGCTTTCTCATACCCAAGTGATCATGCAAAATCGAAACCACTGAGTCATGTGATATGCCTATGGCTTTCACAATCTCCCGAACTTTCAATTTCCAATCGGCCAACACCATATCGTGAATTTTTTCAATCGTTTCGGGTTTAGCGGCCTCAACTGGGCGTCCAGAACGTTGGGCGTCATTTGTGCATGTACGGCCGCAACGAAATTCAGTAAACCACTTTTTTACCATGGAAATTGATGGTGCAGAGTTCCCATAGTATTTATCAAGCTTAGCCTTGGTTTGAGTGGTGTTTTTTTTACCGCAAACAATAATGTTTGATGAGCACACGAAATTCACTTTTTTACATTTTCGTTATAACTCAAGAGGTTGTCTGCTTTCAATGGCTATCTAACACAAACTAAATGATGCAGCTTGTTCAAAATTTGAGAGGAGTCAACTGACAGATGCTTGTTGGCAGGAGCAGTGTTGCCCTTCCTGTGAAGAGGCGGGAATTTCAAAAAGTCGCGGACTTATTGACCTTCCCTCGTATTAAATGAAGACTTGGAACTTAAACAGACCTTGAAGGCGATTTTAGAGGTCCTAATACACGCTCATTTGAAGAATATTTTCGAAAGTGTTACCATCGTCATCTCTGTATTATCATGAAAAATATTCAAATCTTTTGTTCTAGCTCTTCTTGAGAAAAAACTTTAAATGTCCAAAACTCAATTTCCTATGAAGCTAGAACATTAAAATTTGGTATATCTAGGTACTGTATAAGTCTCGTTAAAAATTACTGTAAGTCTCTTTAAAAATCACAAATTTCATGTAAGTTTCAAAAGCTTTCCAGATGAAGGCTTAATTCATATTTAGAAAAATAATGCCAAATTATAAATGTAATTTTCCTTATTAATCGCCTGGAGGATTTCTTGTAGTCAACCTAATCGAACCGGTCTTTCCAATAACAGAAAAAGTTTTTTAAAAACAAATTCTCTATTAGTGAATTTTTATTAAGAAAGTTCACTAATATCAATCATAAAAAAATGTCTGCTGAACATTATAATTTTCGACTCGACGGTGACAAAGTTATCCAGACGTTTTATAGAATAATGAGGTCTTGGTTCAAATGGATGAAATGTGGACACTATTGTTTCTACCAAAGGCATATCAAAGTTAGTGAAACTAAAAAAAGTGAGAGCATCATGCGGGAATCGAACCCGGGCCGCCTGCGTGTGACGCGATTATTCTATCACTGAACCACGGATTCTAGCTAATAAACTGTTTGTTTACGTGATACTTATAGAGACGGCAACTTGCTGCCCCGGGAAATTTTATATTATATCCTAAAAGTCAATGTAACAGCTAATTACAGAATTAATTGAATTATAACCTGATATTTCGCCAGTCGCTAAAACACACGCGACTGTTTCGATCTTAGATGACGTCTTATTTAAATAAAATAAGAAACTGCTTAAGATCACTTTCATAGAGATGTGATCGGATTTCTTTCATTCTTTCGCATCGCATGGGAAATGTCCATGGTAGCTTATTTACGAATTCGCCCACGTTATTGACAAAATGAATACATATGCAAAGTTTTGTTCAAATCAGTTGAGTATTTTTGTCTTATCGCTTGTATACATACATAATTCAGACTGACCTGGGATATGAGTTGCAGTGGCCTTAACACGCGTTCATTAAAAAAAAGATTCGAAAGGATCTATCATCATCATTATCTCGAATAGTGAATTTTATTTATGACAATTTTAAAATGAATTTTATTAATGAAAATTCACTAACAGTTTTATCAGAGAATGAACAATGCTGAATTTTTCATCTTTCATTGCGCTAACTTAGTTAATGAAACGATCGTCGGGTCTTAAAAAATGTGTTGTGGTGATTTGGGTTCTCCAAGAGTACTTTTCAGTGCTCATCACAAGTTTCAATCTTCACTTAGAGTACCCAAGTAAAATTAATTTCGTTGTGACAGTTCCATTGTAACAGTATTTAAAACCTTACGATTGTTTCAATAACAAACTTAACATCATCAGAGGATAAACGTGTTTTAGCCTGTACACAATCGCCGAAATATACTCATTAGTGCATTAGCACAGTTTCCAAATGTTATATTGTTAGGGCCTGTAAAATAAGAGAAAAATGTAAATTAGTGTTTTTTTTTTAATTTCAACAACACACCACGAGGGCTCACAGTTTAAATACTATCGTACCGTGGGTGTCGAAAAGGAGGAAAGAGGCAACTTGTTAATTCTGGACTTGGAGGTTTGGAGGTTCGGAGGAGAAGGGAAAACATGTGCCGGCAAGGAATTCCACAACTTGGAAGTCCTCGGAACAAAAGAGCGGGCATAACAAGATGTTCTATGTCTGATGACCTGGACATTAAAAAGGTGCATTCGCTCTGTTACCCTGGTAGAAATGTTGGGGGCAGCAGGTGGAGGAACTATGGAAGAAAGATCCTCTGAGCAGTGCTCGTGCAGATATCTATAAAAGAGAGAGGGGGGGTCACCAACGCCACGTCGGTGGGCAAGGGACGGCAGCCTTTGGGTGAGGGTAGGGTCACCTATAAGACGTATGAATGGAGTCCAGGATAGCGAGTGTAGAAGCGGCAGCGGCACCCCAGATGTGGGAGCACTATTCGAGGTTTGGCCTTATTTGTGAAGTTAATAAGGTATAGAGATTAGCTGGTGAAAAGTATTTGGGAGCCCGGAAGAGGAAACCTAATTTCTTAGCAGCCGCTTCTGCAATTGATGTGACATGTTGGTGCCAATTAAGATTTCGATCCACACAAATGCCAACAAGTGAAAAGGACTCATTACTTTGAATAACTTGGTTGTTCATTGTGATGGGTCTAGGGCTGGTGTATCTCTTATGAGATAGAAAGCAAGACTGAGATTTGGTGGAGTTGAATTGTACAAGATTTCTACTTCCCCAGTCTAATATTTTTTGGCGATCCATAGAGACAGGTCCCTCCATGAGTCTCCGATCCTCATCTAATTCGACTAAAGAGACAGGCTTGGAATATTGTATATTTGAGTGGAGGGTGTTGTCATCTGCGTCACTGTGAACTGGGTTGGATGTACTAGAGAGGAGGTCATTGATGTGGAAAAGAAACAAAGTAGGGGCTAAAGCTAAACTTTGAGGGACTCCTGCATTAATTGGATACAGTTTAGAGGAATGGCCATCCACGACAACAGAAATGCTCCGGTCGGAGAGGAAATTTGCTGCCCGGGTACAGAGTTTTGGTGGTAGGCCATAGGCCAGAAGTTGATTAAGCAGCGCTGCGTACTAGACCTGGTCGAATGCTTTGGATATGTCTAGAGCGACAATCTGGGATTCACCGTGTAGTTCCATAGACCTGCTCCAAGAATGGTTGACAAAGGAAAGGAGGTCGGCATTTGATCTGCGCTGACGGAATCCATACTGCCTGTCGTGGATTAGACTGTGTTTTTCAAGAAATTTTAGTAATTCGGTGTTTATATACTTTTCCATCACTTTAGATGCAACTGAAAGGAGAGAAATAGGCCTGTAGTTGCTAGGAAGCGCTTTGGATCCTTTCTTGGGGACGGGTTGTACTCGAGCAGTTTTCCAGTTACTACGGAATATGCCTCTATTTTAAGATGTCTGAAACAGACGAGTCAGGACAGGAGCAAGTTCTGGTGCGCATTTTTTGAGAACAATTGCTCCAAGTGTACTTTTCAGTGCTCATCACAAGTTTCATTCTTCACTTAGAGTATCCAAGTAAAATTAATTTCGATGTGACAGTTCCCATGTAACAGTATTTAAAAACTTACGATTGTTTCAATAACAAACTTAACATAATCAGAGGATACGTTTGTCTTAACATGTAAGCAATCGCCGAAATATACTCATTAATGCATTAGCACAGTTTCCAAATGTTATGTTCTTAGGATCTGTAGAATAAAAGAAAAATGTAAATTAATGGGATGTAACTGAACCATGCTTATGAAAAAATTCGCAACAAATTCCTTATCGTAGTAAATCTTTATAGTAATTGTACACTATTAGTACGCCATATTTTATTGAAACAGAACTTGCATTTTAAAGGTCCTAATACATGCGCATTTGAAGATTATTTTTCGAAAGTGTTACCATCGGTGTCTCTCTATTATCAAAAAAATATTTTAATCTTGTGTGTAGCTCCTTTTGAAACAAATGCTCAATTTTTTATGAAGCTATAATATTAAAATTTGGTATATCTAGTTACTGTAAGGCTCTATAAAATAAACTTACTACAAATTCCATTAAAGTTAGAAAAGTTTTCCTGAAAACTTAATACATATTTAGTAAAGGAAAGTAACTGCCAAATTATAAACGTGGCAGGTATTTTTCTTATTAAAGCCTGGATGATTCGTTTTAGCCAACTTAATCTTTTCTTTTTATCAAGAATTAAAAAATGCATGCTGAAATTAATAATTTTAGACTTAAATGGGAGAAAGTTATCCAGGTGTTTTAACGAAAAATGAGTTCTTGGTCAAAACGTATAAAATCTGGACAGTATAGTTCCTACCAAATATTAAAGTTAGTGAAACAAAACAAAACGTTATACGTGCATCGGCGGCAATCGGGCTGCCCGCGCTTCGTGCTAACATTCTACCTCTCAACCATGGGAAATAGCTAATAAATTGTTTGTTTACTTGGTACATACCTATAAGCACCACAACTTGCTGCCCCAGGAAACTTTATATTATATCCTAAGAGTAAATTAGCTAAACTGCTATTTGCAGAATTAACAAACTGTTTTAAAATCATTTTTATAGAGACTTAAGCCGATTTTGTTTACAATATTTAGTCCATTCTCTCGTATCTTCTCAAATTCTTGAAGTATGAAACTTACCAAATCATGGTTTGGAAAAAACGTCATATTTTATTTCTAAAAACAATAGTTCCGTAAAAACTTCTTTATAGCCTTCATTAAACCTTGATCTTTCCACTATATGCTACATTTTCAGTCTTAAAAAAAGTTTAATTGGGGCTGTTCATCGAGCTACAAATTTAGTGTATTTTAAAAATCTGTTGAGTACCTCTCTTAAAAAACAATCACATCATTTTTAATTTGATGTCATCTGTCATTCTAACATCGTATTTGTTGACAACGGTTTTTGGGATTTTATTAGCTGAGATTTCTCGATCGCTCGTTCGGGTAGCATGCTTTACTGGTGTTATTTGTGGACATTGTTTGGTCCTGTAGTATGTATCAATCTACGCATTCCAGCTAACTACTCTTGTCTTTGTCAGCGATTGGACTTTAACCCCTTAAGTCGTTTCCATTCATGTCTTTCAGATTTTATTTTAATTTCGAAAAGACTCCAAATTTTGTGAACCAAATTACTTAAAACTTACAACAGATGTTTATTTACACCATTTCTAGCTATATGTAAAGTCTCATTCCAGTTACTCAACTACTTTCAAAAACATAGCGCATTTAAAAATATGTTTGTATATTTTTGGGGGAAAATGTCCGTTATCGCTGATTTACGAACTCGTCCGCGGTCTTAACAAAATGAAGATATGTGCCAAGTTTCGTTCAAATTAGTTGAGTATTTTTAGTGAATTTTCTTTAAAAAAAAATTCATTCTTGAGGAGATCCCGACTTTTGAATTAAAAAAAAAATCTTCAAATGAGCGCTAATTAGGCCCATTAAAACCCATATCCGGGGTCAGTTTCAATTTACATATATATATATATATATATATATATATATATATATATATATATATATATATATATATATATATGTATATGTATGTATGTATGTATGTATGTATCACATCGATAACTCAAAAAAAAAATTATGGGCCGATTTTGATCAAACTTGGTGAGTATCTTTCTTTCAAAATGCATGTCTTGAACGTCTTGGCAGAATCCTACTCGTGACTAAAAATTTCTTCTAACGTTAGTCAACATCTAAATTTGTTAGCCAGAAAAATCGGCCCAGGTTTTCCCGGAAAATGTTGTATTTTCTTTCGGAAAAAATGTATATCTCCGGAAACAAATAAAGGACAACAATTTCGCAATCGTGTTTTAATTATAAAGAGTGAACTATGTACCAAAATTCACGTCTGTAAGTTTAAAAACAAAAAAGAAATGGGCAATTAAAGAAAAAAATTGGAGTTTTCCTCAAAAAGTCAAAGTCTTGATTTAAAACGTCAAAATCCGCAACATTTAGTGAAAGAACCTGAAACAAATACAGATTATGTAAAGAAAATGTCGCAAGAGTGTTCGGCAAACCCTTAAGTTTCAGCTTCAACCGTCATTGTCCCTCATTTTACTCACATGTTTACAGAAAATGCATTTCAGATAGACCCTTTCTCTGATGCTTTGGCTGCTGGTTTAGTTAAGTTGATGTTTTGGCTGTAGGTTTAGTTAAGTTTATGGTTTAATGGTCTATAATTTTCGTAGAAAAAATTCGTTAATGAGGAGACCGCGACTTTTGAATTTTAATAAGTTTCTTCAAATGAGCGCAAACTAGGCCCATATCCGGCTTAACTTTCAGTTTTTATCTATTAACATATGTACAGGGTGACGCATTTCTACGGTAAAGCGCAATATAATTGATGTTATACAAGATACGAGAAAAAATTGTATACGTTAATTATAGGGTGTCTTAAACTGCATCTTATAAAACTATTTTGACAATCACGGGTAATCCATAAGTCGTTGGTGATCCCTACAATTGTTTTTTTCAAACTCCTGATATTATTGCATTTTTGCATTTTTTATCGAAATATGATGCAGGTTTGTAAGAAAAAAAATCTAGACGCGGTAAGTGCGTTTTGTTAGCGAATTTTCATTAAATCCTTCAAATTTCAATAACTCAGTCTGCTATTAACCTAAGGTTTATTGGCTAGGAAACCAACATTTTAAGTCTATTGTCCGAAAATTTTTGTACATTTTCAAATAAGTAATTTTGATAAAATATGGTACATTGTTTCTACTATATAGGTTATACCGGTAACCAGATTGATGCCTGCTTGCATTAGAGAGATATATTTGCTATTGAAAACCTTTTTATGAAAATTCACTTCCATAACACACTTGCTGCGTCCAGACTTTTTGAGTTATCGCCCAGATACATATAAAAATGCAAACGGACCTGTGATATTGGTTCTAGGGGCCCTAATTTACCCTCATTTGAAAAAAAAATCCGGAAAATCTTACCGTCGTTGCCTCTCCATTAGTGAATTTTCTTAAAAAAATTCATTAAAAGTGAACATTTCTCTCCACTAAAATTTGTAATTTCTAAAAGAAAATTTTAAATGATTTATTAAAAGAAAATTCGAAATCTAGTCCACTTCAGTTATAAGTCATTTTAATTATCCTAGTAGGTGTTTATTTTCATGTCGTAAGAAAGAAAGCAGAACTATCTTGAAACATAAACATTTTTTGTTGCGGAGTGGTTTTAAAAGGTAAGATATTTCATGGTATATACTTTATGTTATCTTACATTATTTAAAAGCGAAAAGTGTAAAACCTTATGCAATAAAATTGTTATGAAAATAACCGAGCGTAAATAATAGTTCATTATATACGTCCCAATTAACTATCGTATATAATTGCACCTATTTCCAGATTAAGAAGCCTACACGTTGACTTTAATTACGAAGAACATATTCCCAAGTTTCCTTTTTTTACATTCCAACATGTTTGATAAACGTGAGTTTTTTAAAGCTTGTAAAATGGACATAGATTTTAAAATTTTATTGGTTGTAAATTTTCTTATTGTTTTTACGTTGCACAGCGTTCCTTCACGAAAACCATTAAATTTGTGATAAATTCCTGCAGTGTTTTAATAAAAGTAAAATTATATATAATAAAACAACTTATCCAATTTCATTGAGAAAAAAATTATATTCGAGGTCAAGGTACCGAACGGTAGGTACCAAGAAAGATAACGAGAACCAAAGACGTGATATATTGGATCATCCATGGTTACATTGTTTCTGCATTATTGACAAATACCAGATCAAACTTCAAACTGTCATATTTAATAATCTAAAAATTTTCGAAATATCGTGAAATGCGTGCTCTTCATAATTCAAGTACAATTTTCACTAAAAAAAATTCACTAACAGAGAGGTAACGATGGTGAGACTCCGAAAATTGTTTTTTAATTAGCTCGAATTAGCGCCCCTAGAGTCCTAATTTAAGGTCGTTTGAATTTTTATATGTTTATGTATACACGTGTCCCAACTAAAATTTTCACCCCCTAAAATGTCCGATTTCGTCCAAGTGTGGGAAAAATGCTAAAAGAGGTCAATTTTAACTTGAAGGGGGACCAAATATTTTCTTGGTTTCAAAGTTATTGCTGCATCCCTCTAGCGCCCAGAGCCACCCCTTCCAAAAACTTAAATGGCAAGACGGGTCGAGTGACGCATCATTTTGAAGCTGCGTCCATTCTCTATGCAGTTATGGTTTTTTTTTTCAATTTTGAGCGATTGGTTTCTGCGAACCCTGCCTATATGACTGTGAAAGAAAACTAAAGTGGTTATGAAAAAACAATTCAATTTAACGAATGTGTTGCTCAAAGTGTCCACCCCCCAACTTCCATACAATAGTACAATCGATTGTCAAAAGATTGTCTAACGTTTTCAACATTTCTGGCATGATCAAACGGCACTCTGCGACGATTCGTTTTCGAATCATTTGAAGAGGTTCAGGTGGTGTAGCATAAACGTTAGACTTTAAGCGACCCCACGAAAAGAAATCCCAAGGGATTAGGTCGGCCGAGCTAGCTGGCCATTCGATTATATTTCTTGGACCTATCCATTTTGGATAGGATATTAACGGTTATATTTTCTCTTCGTAACAGAGCCCGTTTCCTCAAATTTTGTAATTAAATTAATGACGTACTGACGACCAGCCTGCTGTTATACAAGATTTTGGTGGAAAGGTCGAGCAGCAAAACTGGCACAATTCTTATTTCCATAGCGCAATTTTACAAGTTCAAGTCTTTGTTCGCTGCTATAAACCATTTTAAAAGTAACGTTTTTTTAAACTTACTTACTGAACGACGATAATTCATGAAATCAAGTAGAAACTGTAAAAATCATAATTTTAATACATTCAGCCAACATTGTGTGTTCCTTTAAAAATTAAAAACATTCATGCAGGTAAGATAACATTTCTTGGATTTGATATTGGCAATGACTTTCAAGGTCAAAATAGTGTCAACCTCATATTTTCCATAAAATTCAAGTGGGGGTTAATTATGTAGAAGTAAAGTATTCATTTCTTTTGTAATTAAGCAATCGACATAAAGTTTGGTGCACAGGTAGCTGTTCGCAACCTAATAGTCTGGATTAGTTGTGAGTAAGATCGCTTCAGAAAAAGAGAAGAAATAGTGAGTTGATTGGGGAAACTGACAATTTACTATTAAAAATTGAGTAATATATTGTTTTCGAAGTTTATGGGTACAGGAATACGAATATTTTCTTTGTAGTCAAGTCATGGACCCTAGATTCATATCATGAGAATGTCTTTCTGAGAAGTGGAAGTTATTTCGGGACGCAGAGAGTGCGTTATAGTAGCGAATTTTCATAAGAATTGTACACTAATATTATACGGCATATTAGTAAAGTTAATACTTTAAACTTACACAGACCTTGAAGATCGATTTTAGAGGTCCTTGTACGCGCACATTTGAAGAATTTTTTTCGAAAGTGTTACCATCGATATCTCTCTATTATCAAAAAAATCTTGCGTTCTAACTCCTTTCGAGAAAAATGTCCAAAACTCAATTTTCTATGCAACTAAAGAACTCAATTTTGCTATATCTGCAGATAGTGTAAGTCTCTTTAAAAGAAACTTGTATTACAAATTTCATTAAAGTTATACAGAAGATTTCCGGAAGGAAACTGAAGTCATATTTAGAAAAATAAAGTATCTGCCAAATTATAAACGTAGCAGTGATTTTGTCTTATTAATCGCCAGTATGATTTCGTTTTGGTCAATCTAATCATACCGGTTTTTTCAATATCAACAATAACAAAATTATAATTTCAGACTCAAAAGTGACAAATTTATTTAGGCGTTTTAAACAAAAATGAGATCTTGTTTAAGACGTATGAAATCTGTCTACAAATCTCAAAATAAAACATAAAAAAACATAAATTCATTAAACTGGATTGGATCGCTTAACCTTCTGCTTAGAAGGCAAGAGCGATGCCCCCTGCGCCATCTAGGCACACGTCAACTAACGTTTTATTTGCGTGATACTTTAGATCGGCTTCATGGCGGGGATATTATATTCAAAGTATACGTAACAATTAATTACAGAATTAGAATTACCATTGAAACACATCCCACGACTGTTTCGGTCTTATAAGACGTCTTATGTTTAAGTTTAAATATAAAAGAAAAATTTTAGAATTATTTTTATACAGACTTCTCGTTTTTGTTTACATTTCTGCTCTATTATGCGACAGCATAATACATGTATGCTGCGCTAAAATTGTATTTGGGGCTGTTAATAAAGCTACACATATAGTGTATTTTAATAATAGATTGAATCCCCCCAGTAAAATAACAATCATTTGGCAAATTTTTAATTTCATGTCGTCTGTCATTTTCCATCATTGCGGCGGAGATTTCACGGTTGTTGATTCGGGTAGTATGTTTTCTGCCTGGTATGTATTTAGTTTGGTTACCGTTGATGTATGGTTTATACCTGTTGTATGATTTAATGCACGCGTGGCAGTTAACTACTCTGTCTGTCAGGCATTTTATTTGGGAAAAACTTTAAATATTGTGTACCAAATTACTTAAAATTCACGATATAGGTTTATTTGCACTATTTCTAGCCTCATGTAAAGTCTCATTCCAGTTACTCTGATGCTTACAAAAATATAGCGTTTTCAAAAAGTTTTCGGTTTTCGCCCAAACAAGACTTTTGCTAAGTTTGATCGAAATCAGTTGAGTATTTTTTGAGTTATCGCTCGGATACACACACACACACACACAATATATATATATATATATATATATATATATATATATATATATATATATATATATATATATATATATATATATATATATATATATATATATATTAACGGACCTTGGGTTTGGGTTCTAGGGACCCAAATTCGCGCTCATCTGAAGAAACTTTTTCAGAAGCTTTTCATCGTGACCTCTCTATTTTTCTTAATGAAATTTCACTAAAACTAATATGTAATCCATGTTTATATATGTATTGAAATACATAGTGACCTGGAAAAAAAATCCATATATATATATATATATATATATATATATATATATATATATATATATATATATATATATATATATATATATATATATAAATTGAAACTGACCCCGGAGATGGGTTCTAGGGGTCCTAGTTCGCGCTATGTTTGCATTACCCCATTGAGTTTTATTTTAAGCCGATACATCTCGAAATATCTAGAAATCTCAGAAAAATTTGCAAATGGCCACCTCTCCCGCAGGAGTGTGCTGTCCTACGAACTAACTAACTAAAACGTAAAAGAGTAAAGCTCTAAATTATTAGGAAAAACCTCTTCAAATTATTATGAAATCTGTTGATTATACCTGGTGTTTCTCTCTTATTTTGCAGCTGCTTGGAGTAATAATACCCTCTTTCGCAGCTGCTTGAAATAATTCTTTTGAGCTGTAACAAAACCATACTGACAATTTCAGATAACTTTTGCTTTTGCACATGTGTTTCTGCCATATGTTTCTTGACATTATACAGTGTAACCTATTGTTTACAATAATATATTTGTTTCAGTAGTTTTTGGGTATTCATTTAGTCTAAGTGTTGGGAATAACTGTGATGCATTCGAAATAATAATTTAGCATACTTATAAAAGTATAGTGCTGTTGGTTTCTTATAAATCTATAAGTGCTGTATGTAGAGGGTGATGGACGTTACAGAGAAGTTTGCAAAGACTTAAAAAGGGAGATTAAACAAACAAAACAACAAGCAACTTCTAGTTACGTAAGTAATTCACAAAATAAAGTTAAATCCGTATGGGATGTTGTAAATAGCACAATAGAATGAAACAAAAGTACAACTTTTAATTGGGAAATTTGAAATCGGATGATCAAGATGCTCTTTTAAATGATTTAAATAACAATTTTATTAATATTGGCAAAAACAATATATAATAATGTACCATCTAAAATATTAAGCAAATTATCTCTATCCAAGAGATAGACATTAGGTTTGCAGGGAGATATTATCGCTAAAAAACACACGGTTGACAGGTAATAATCGCATTGCCGTGGGACTACTAAAGCACTGTGCTGAAATTATTGCCGAACCACCAGCGCAAATAATAAATGTATGCTTTTAGAGCGGGATCTTCCTGAGAGGCTTAAGGTTGCACAAATTATGCCGGTGTATAAAAAGAGTGATAATAATTGAAAAGAAAATTATAGGCGTATAGCACTACTTTCCAACTAAGCCAAGATCATAGAAAGGATAAGGCAAAAAACGATTATATAATTTTCTGCTATCTAGTGATATATTTACAAATAGGCAAAGTGATTTCACTAAAAAAATAGGAGTACTATATCAAGTTATGGAGGTACCACACCACACCCCATACATCAAGGGGCCGGTGAAGTCCCAACGGACGTTTCCGGTTCTGGTGTATGAGTCGGTTTCCCTTATAAGCAAAAATGATGATGGCTACTCCTTGTACAAAAGATTCCGGAGGTAAAATAGCCCTCCATTCGGATCTCCAGGAGAGGGATGTACAGGGGGCGCCAGCATCAAGATTTAACATATCCTTCTCGAATATATGTGGCCTAAATTCTAACCTGAACTCCGTCCACCATTTCCTCCAGGCTAATAGGCCACAACTCCTCTTCCTCACCGAAACCCAAAGCAGTACCAAAACAGCCACCAATCACCTTAATTTCCCGGAGTATGAGCTCCTTACTTCCTTTAGATTGCATGGAGGCGTGCGCGCATACGTCCGTAGCAATCTACCCTGCACCAGACTGCCCAATTTAGAAGCTGGAAGAAAAGACATATTATCTCAGGGCTGCAAATAAATTCATCTGTTGCATTTACCGGTCACCTTCTGACAACAACTTTGTCCAGCTCTTTGACTACCTTTCCGAAAAAACCGACCATCTGATTTATGAATATCCTTCTTCCGATGTCACTATTCTTGGTGACTTCAATGTCCATAATAAGGAATGGCTAGGATCTTCAAAAACCGATCCACAAGGGAGAGCAGCGGAGGCCTTTGCAATCAGCAATTCTTTAGCCAATATGGTTCAGCAACCTACTTACTTTCCTCGCATCCCAACACACAGCTCAAATCCCTTGGATCTCCTTCTTACTACAAATCCTGAATGCTATAAGATATCAGTCACCGCCCGCCTCGGTCGCTTATGGCCTACCACCAAAACTCTGTACCTGGACAGCAAATTTCCTCTCCAACCGGAGCATTTCTGTTGTCGTTGATGGTAATTCCTCTAAACTATATCCAATTAATGCAGGAGTTCCTTAAGGTTCAGCTTTAGCCCCTACTTTGTTTCTTCTCCACATCAATGACCTCTTCTCTAGCACATCCAACCCAGTTCACAGTTACGCGGACGACAGCACCCTCCACTCAAATATACAATATTCTAAGCCTGTCTCTTTAGCCCAATTAGATGAGGATCGCAGAGACATGGAGGGTTCTGTCCACGTGGATCTCCAAAAAATATTAGACTGGGGAAGTAGAAATCTTGTACAATTCAACCCCACCAAATCTCAGTCTTGCTTTCTTATAAGAGATACACCAGCCCTAGACCCATCACAATGCACAACCAAGTTATTCAAAGTAATGAGTCCTTTTCACTTGTTGGCATTTCTGTGGATCGAAATCTCAATTGGCACCAACATGTCACATCAATTGCAGAAGCGGCTGCTAAGAAATTAGGTTTCCTCTTCCGGACTCGCAAATACTTTTCACCAGCTAATATCCATACCTTATATACTTCACAAATAAGGCCAAACCTCGAATACTGCTTCCATATCTGGGGTGCTGCTGGGCTTCTACACTTGCTATCCTGGATTCCATTCAGAAGGGAACTATACGTTTCATCGGTGACCCTACCCTCACCCAAAGGCTGCCATCCCTTGCCCACCGACGTGCCGTTGGTGACCTCTCTCTCTCTCTCTCTCTCTCTCTCTTTTATAGATATCTGCACGGGCACTGCTCAGAGGAGCTTTCTTCCATAGTTCCTCCACCTGCTGCCCCCAACAGATCTACTAGGGAACAGAGCGAATGTACCCTTTTACTGTCCAAGTCACCAGACATAGAACATCTTGTTATGCCCGCTCTTTTGTCCCGAGGACTTCCAAGTTGTGGAATTCCTTGCCAGCACATGTTTTTCCTTCTCTCCCGAACCTCCAAACCTTCAAGTCCAGAATTAACAATTTGCCTCTTTCCTCCTTGTCGACACCCACGGTACGATAGTATTTAGGCTGTAAGCCCTCGGGGTGTGTTGTTGAAATTTAAAAAAAAAGAACAAAAAATTAAAATTCTGACCATATTTGTGTCTATTTCACCACGTATTGCGTGTACAACGACTTGTCAAATTATATAAACTGCCAAATAATATCAACTTTTAAACAGTAGACGTGTTGTTTATAACAATGAAAATATTGATCAATATCGTAGACGCTACCTTGAAAAATTGCAATGAAGATGTTAGGAATATTCATTATGGTGCTAAGGAAATTAGTTAACCAACAGACACAACCTTCTTGTTTACCCATGAAGTTGTGAACCTACTTTCAGAAATAATGGAGTGGTGTCTTCCCAAAATTTAAGATGCTGATCCGATGAAAGTCCAAATTGCGTAATACATTACAAAAGGGTATGTTTCCGTATTTAATATGAACACTTTGTATAAGATATGCGAATTATATTGTGTGAATTGATACACTAGGTGACTTCTAATCTATTGGCAATCTAATATTTCGAGCAAGACACTCAGTAGCGTTCACACAGGGCACTCACAAAAATGCGATTTCTTCATTTTTTTTGCACTCGTTGTGAACACTCGGTATAAGTCACGATGTTGAAACTTGGGATTTGTGGGTTACAGATAAGCCCAATAGGATGGAGATTTTTTTTTAGTAAAAAAAATGCCTAATATGCTTTAGTCATTTTGGGGGTCTTATTTGTTATCGTAGTAGGCTATGGAAGAAGCAGATTTTAAAATAATGCATACCAGGATGTGGAGCTTTTGAAGTACTTTATTTAAAAAAAATAATTTTGAAAATCGACCGACCCATTATAAAATGATGAATTGTCACCACTTAAAGTAAAATACACTGTATATAATGTATAAAGTTTCCTAAAAAGCCATGAGGAGGAAATGCGGTAGGCAAGATTCTTCTATAGACATTATACCATGTTACTAAATATGAAGTTTTGAAGATAATGGAAAAGTCAGTAATTAGCTTTTGAAATGTTTGAATAAATGTGCGCTGTCATAACGCACCTACTGCGTCAAAATTTTTTGTTCTGTATTTAATTATTATTTCACCATTAACATTAAGGTCTGAATTGAAATTCGTATTTTATTATAATTATACGAATTAATTAAGAAAATTACATAGTTGTAAGTTTTCGTTACGAATAACTGAAGAATCTAGGTTGTTACTAAAATTAATCGTGATGTAATGTGTTGGTTCACTTGTTTCATAATAATACATATTGTTTCTAACGTGACACATAATATAGGAAAATAATAGTATTTACTAATAATAATTATAGGTTACAATTTAATTGTAAACTTGATATTGTGCAAATACCGCCATCAAAACCATCTTTTGATTGAAAAAAAACATTATACTTATCGCTGTTCAATATACAATGTTGATTGACTTAGTAAAACACCAGAAGTAATCAATACCCTAAAGCAGAAAGTACGTCATCGTATCAAATTTTTATTGAATATTTCTAATTGTAAATTTATGTGTGTTTTTAATTAAAGGCATCAAATTTGGTTAACAGGATAACCTTTATAGTAAAAACAATGTACCACATCTGATCAAAATATTTTTGTTGTTTGAAAAAGTAGAAACATTTTCCAAAAATAAACTCAAAATATTTCCGAAAAAACTGGTCTGGTTTTCCTGACGGACGAACCTCTTCAAGCTAGTTAGTAAATATATAATTCACAAAAAGCTTTTTGAAAAGAATTCCGTAAAATAATTCAACATGAAAATTAACTATTAGCGATTTTTCCGTAAAACTAAAAATTCACTAATGAGGAGATCTGTGTTTGCATACATATATAGCAAATGAACTATGAATGTTTGAAATGTCAAAGTTCTGACTAAAAACATATATATATATATATATATATATATATATATATATATATATATATATATATATATATATATATATATATATTTAGTCAGAACTTTGACATTTCAAACATTCATAGTTCATTTGCTATATATGTATACAAACACAGATCTCCTCATTAGTCAAAGTTCTGACTAAAACTGATATATATATATATATATATATATATATATATATATATATATATATATATATATATATATATATATATATATATATATATACGTTTTTAGTCAGAACTTTGACATTTCAAACATTCATAGTTCATTTGCTATATATGTATACAAACACAGATCTCCTCATTAGTGAATTTTTAGTTTTACGGAAAAATCGCTAATAGTTAATTTTTGTGAGGGAAGTCGATAGCAAATTTTCATGTTGAATTATATATATATATATATATATATATATATATATATATATATATATATATATATATATATATATCTATATATATATATATATATATATACGTACCGAAATTCAGATCTCTACGTTAAAAGGAAAAAATGTCATAGGCATTTAAAAACAAATTGGGTGCCGCTGGTGATCAGAGGAAAACCAATTGAATATTACATAAAACGGTTTCTTTGACTCAAAAAGGCCAAGAAGTAGCAGAAAAAATATTTTGAAAATTTTATATTCTTTTTCCTAAAACGTAAAATTTGTTGAAACGTCAAAATTTGCAATTTTCAGACAAATAATCTAAAACAAATATGGATTTTGTAGAAGAAATGCCTTTAACAAATGTGTTTTACAAGATCTTAAGTTTCAGATTTAACCATAATTGTCCTTCATTTTACTAAAATGTTTTCGGAAAATTCATTTCAAATAGACCCTCTTTCTGATACTTCGGCAGTAGTTCAGCTAGAGAGTTTATGGTTTAATAGTTTATATTTCAGCAAATTTTCGTAGAAAAGATTCGTCATTGAGAAGACCACGACTAAGTACAGTTTGGAGAACCCAATTCATCACAATACAGTTTTCTGACCCGACGTTCGTTTCGCTGACAAAGTTAGCGTCATCAAGCGGATGAGTAAAATGTAGACCTTTTTGTTTATATTACTCGTCGAAAACATAGAGCTGCCGTATACAGGCACTTTTAAATAGTGGTTTAACTTGAAAAGTTTTCGCAGAAATGTTTTTAGTGTTTCCGTAGAAATAATTGTTTTGTAACATTTTTGTTAAATGTTGGTAACTAATACTAAATGTTAAGTGGTTATTGTAAAAAAAAGTAGTCGAATTTTTGTGAAAAATATAATTTAGTGTAACATTACTAAAGCAACTGTGGCAAAAAAAATGGTTAATGTAAAAGAAATTTTTGCAAATTTTGATAAAAATTTTTTTTACAACTTGGATCATAAAGCTGTTTGTCAAAAATTATATCTTGGCAGGTATGTAAATAGCTCTAAGAGGTTGTTTGGCCAGGAAAATCGGACTAATTTTTTCTGGAACTTTTTATTTTATTTTAGGAAAAATGTGCACTTTTTGAAACAACAAATGACTTTAATGAAATGTGGTACATTGTTACTACGAGTACTATATATGTTATACAGCCAACCAAATGTCCTTTTAAACACAAGGCATAATTGCCATTAAAAACATTTTTACGAAAATTCGCTAGCATAACGCACTTGCTTCTTCCAGACTTTTTTCTTTTACAAACCTTGGTTTTGGTAATGTTATACAATAATAATATTTGGATAATAATAAGTCACGGTGACAAATTTAGGTCCTAAAATGTTTGATAAGATATCTAAACTAAACTGAAGCTAAAACAGAACTATTTTAGAGTATAAATTGATTAAAAATTTCAAAGGATGTACAATGTATATGAATTACTAAAGGTGCTAATAGCTGAAGATCGGTTGAATAGATGCTAATTTTGATATCCTGAAATTTTATAGCAAGAAATGTTACTCAACACAAGCGCTCAGAAATAAGAACGTTATTTAAATTTGTCACTTTCAAGTTTCATCTGACATTTGCGAAAATAGTTTATCAAATACTTTTAGAGGTATCACACCCATCTCTATAAGAATTAAGTTTATGAACTCTGTTACTTCTATGGTGAAAGGTATCTTGTAAAGTGTGTTGGTAACACTGAACGCTCTGGATTTATATTTCTAGAAGGGGCCAGAAGTGACAGGCATGGATCAATATAGAAAGGTCTAGAATCACTATGAACAGTATAAATAGGCGAGCCGCAGATAGTCATTAGTGAGTTAGTGTTGGTGCAGAATAAGTGATCATAGAAGGCGAACAGTGAAATATAAGTCTATGGATATTTGTAATAGAGGAATATTTTACTTGGTGTGTTTATGGTCGGAAAATAGTTGGTGATAATAAATTAGTAGTTTGAAAAACTGTGTTTTGTTAGTCAACAAATCCAGGACCTCGCAGAACGCAACAAATGGTGTCAGAAGTGGGATTTTCAAGCTGCTAAAAAATATGTTCCAGAATATTCGTTGACCAACGTGGACATTTCTGAAATATCTGGTAGATTAGTGTCAGAGTAAATTATCACTGGTGATATTTTAGAGACAGAATAAACTGCGTAACAGCTTTAAGTACGTCTATGCCTAAGACGTGTAGCGGAACAGCCAATATGAACACCCAGCTATTGGCATTGATTAAAGAAATGAAAGAAAAAGCCCGAAAAAAAAAAGATGAAGTTGCGAAAGAAGAGCTGAGAAAAAGAGACGATAAAGCGAAAGAAAAAACTCTGGACGCAGCAAGTGCGTTATGGTAGTGAATTTTCATAAAACTATTTTTTAATAGCAATAATGTGTGTATTTTTTAAGAAAGCAGGCATCAAATTTGGTTACCAGTATAATCTATATAGTAAAAACAATGTGCTATGTTTCATCAAAATAACTTTATTGTTTGAAAATGTACAAAAATTTCCGAAAGTTAACTTAAAGTGTTCCCGAAAAAACTCGTTTCTTGGTCAACCTTATAGGTTAATAGCAAATTGAGCTATTTAAATATTAAGCATTTGATCAAAATTCGCTACCATAACGCACTTACTGCGTCCAGAATTTTTTTTCTTACAAACATGCATTATATTTCGATGGCAAATGCAATAACATAAGGCGTGTTTGATTAAAAAAAAGAAATTTGGTATCACCAACGACTTATGGGCCAGCCTGTGATTGTAGAAATAATTTTTAAGATGTAGCTCAAGACACCCTATAATTAATATATACAATTTTTTTTCATATCTTGTATAATAACAGATATATTGAGCTTTATTGATTTTTTTACGAAAATTCTACAAAAATTATATACCATTAAACGATAAACTCTATAGCTAAGAATACTGCCAAGCATCAGAGAAAGGGTCTATTTGAAATGAATTTTCTGGAAATATTTTAGTAAAATGAAGGACAATGACGGTTGAAACTAAGACTTCAGGGTTTGTAAAACATTCTTCTTGAGACATTTTATTTCCATAGCCCGTATTAGATTCAAGTTCTTTTCCTAAATGTTGCAAATTTTGACGTTTAAATCGCAACTTTGACGTTTTCTGGAAAACCCCAATTTATTTCTCTTTAAATGCCTATAACTTTTTCGTCTTTTGACCTACAGAGCTAAATTTTGGCTAAAAATTACCTATAAGGATGTAAACCCGCGTACCAAATTTGGTTGCCCTTACTTTGTTAATTCCAGAGATATAAATTTTTTTCGAAAGAAAACACAACATTTGCCGGGAAAACCTGGACCGATTTTCCTGAATAACGAACTTATCCAAGCCATTTGCAAAAGGAAGGTATTCACCAAATTTAATCAAAATCGACCCATTATTTTTTGAGTTATCGGTGTGATACATATATATATATATATATATATATATATATATATATATATATATATATATATATATATATATATATATATATATATATATATATATATATATATATAAACATATAAAAATTTTAACTGACCCCGGATATGTGTTCTGGGGGGCCTAATTAGCGCTCATTTGAAGAAATTTTTTCAAAATTCAAAAGTCGGGATCTCCCCATTAGTGAATTTTTTCTACGAAAATTCACTAATAAACAAAGAAAATTCTGCAAGAACAGGCCAGCAGAAATTACTTCATGTGTAGACGAACGTATGAAGCAGGTAAAAGACGACATCTTCCAACAAGTAGAAAGTCGAGTAGGGGGTGTCAGCGACGATATATATGACAAGCTGACGAGTGTCTATGAGAATAAGTTTATGAACTATGTTACTTCTGTGGTTAAAGGCTACATGAATCGTGGTAAATATTTCCAACACTAGAGGCTGTACGTCTGTACGTATAGAAATAGTTATACAAAAGTGGACGCAGAGGGCATGGCATATACTTCTGTAACATAAAATACGGGTTCAACAAAAAAAATTGCGTATATATATATATATATATATATATATATATATATATATATATATATATATATATATATATATATATATATATATAAGAACCTGGCGATCGTTTCACTAACCAAGTGAGCGTCATCAGAGGATGAATAATTCTAAATATCCCCAGAGTGTCGGATATAAGATATTTAGAATAATTCATCCTCTGATAACGATAACTTGGTTAGTGAAACGATCGTCAGGTTTTTTAATGTGTTATGGTGATCTGGGTTCTCCAAGTGTGCTTATTCTTATTAGTGCTCATCACAAGTTCCAATCTTTACTTAGTATCTACATATATATATATATATATATATATATATATATATATATATATATATATATATATATATATATATATATATACTTGATTTTCCTAAAAAAATACTTTGATCATTTCTATCAAAGTTCGTTACTTCACGCACTTGCTGCGTCCAGACTGTTTTTATCGATTTTCGCAGTCCTATTCTTAGTCATCTTCTTTGCTATTGTTTCCATATATTAATTTTCAATTTCATTATTCGTTACACACCATGCAGCGTTATTTGCAGTTATTTTTCCGTTGTCTCAATCAACGTCTTGTGATAAGTGCATCGTATGCAGTGAAACTACTCTCTATTAATTTTTTCTTCCTTGACGTTTCCTTTACTCTGTTTCCTTTATGTTCTATGAATAAAATTTTAGCTTCAACTTTCGCAGTAGATATTTGATAACATTCGCAAAAAGGTATCTCGATTTTCTTAAATATTTTGTACCTAACGTATTTAAGGTTTGAATTTTACATGTAGTTTATACGGTAGTAGTCAGGCTCTATGTAACTTCTTAAAAATAACTGAAGAATTTTTTAACTAGCCTGAGATAATCATTATTATTACATGAATGCTTTCACCAAAATTCTATAGAGAAACTACATGTTTCCCAGGAATGTAGATTAGGATCGTAGAAACTAATAGGGTTTCAGTTTAGATACTGTGGTGTATGTGTTTTCGTAATAATTTATATTTGTGTCTCTCTGATATCATAGGCTGTATGCTCACCTTCATTTTTTTTAATAATTCGTTTTTTTTTTATTAGAAACTTCCTTAACTTAAAACATTCTATAATTTATTGGACATTTATTGTATGTCGTCGCATGTGCTGTGATATCACATCGGTTAATGGCCTTCTAAATTATAATCAACGTTGCCACCTTGAAGAAGACAAAATAAATAATTGATACTCACCTCACATTTCATAGGTATCATTGAACTGTTTAATCAGCAACGAAAATAATATGAGACTAAGTAGAAATAACTTAACACAAAGTAAATTGGACTTTGTGTTTGCTTTAAGTATTGAAAATCCGTTAGTTTATTATTACAGATGTTTGCGAAACACACAGCATATATATATATATATATATATATATATATATATATATATATATATATATATATATATATATATATATATATATATATATATATATGTGGGAATTAATTTTATCTCAACAACTGTGTGCATAAACGTTCTGCCGCTAACGATATGCATAGTTGTCCGGGCGCTACAGAGTGACGCGCGTGTGTCGAGGGACAAGGGAGTTAATAGTGTGTCAGTGTCATTAGAATGACGGATGTTGTTAAAAACACTCATGACACATAGAAAGGTGTCAGCACAAAAGTGTCATTCAACACGGTGTTACACATGACTAGTTCGTACGAGACGGTCGGAGTGTGAAGAGAGCTTGAGTGAACATAGTGCGCGAGTAGTACGACGAGAGAGTACCTAGAGACGCCGAGGTACTCAACGACGGTGTGCAAGGCCATACATCCACGACGACGACGACGATAACAGATGGATCCCGTAGCTAAAGACGATAGTCTATTACTTGTTATTGATTACTACACCATTGTTATATTTATAGAGTTCTACAATATAGTTATAGTTAATACCGGCATAGTTTCAGTCTTAAAAGCACGCACGACCTAAAACCTTACATATCTCTAGAAACGGGGTCTCATTCCGGGATATACGTGAGTGTTCCAGGGATAAGACACCCTATAAATGGGGGCTCAGCCGGGATATAAATAGTGTGGTAGCTCAAAGACAGTTTCTTGCTGGAATATAAGTGTGTACAGTGTATTATGGAAATCTACAGTAGCCAGGACTCGACCTAAGATGCAAGCAGCACCAGCAGCTACACGTACGCGACGTTTCAGATACCTGAAGTTACGGTAGACGTTCTAAGAATTGAGGTAACAATATGAAGACGTTAGGAGATATAGACAATATTTTGAACAATATAAAGTCGGCTCATACTAGTGCTATAAAGAACTTGCATAAACTTATTTTTCAGAGCGAAGGTGATAGAAAAAATAGACAAAGACTGCGTGAGTTTAACGGTTTTGATTTCGGGGTGTTTTCTGAGGAATATAAAGACAAAATCACCTATGTCAGTGCTAATTTTTCGGACAATGACCTAACGTCGGTTGCAAATATTTTGTGTTTAGACTATACTTGTGATAAAGACGCGTTAATAAAAAACATTTGCAATAATCTAGTAGACATTACAAAACTGTCTATGCGTGACGACGACGAGACTGAAGAATACAAAGAAGCCGAGAAGGAAGATCATCTTTCAGAAAATTGTTCTGTTTATTCAAACTCTTCATCGAATGGAAAAACGTTCTTTGCTATGAATTTTAGGGACGTAGAAGATTCGATTCAACGCTTTGATGGAAGCGGTGGCTACCCAATAGAAAAATGGATTCAAGATCTGGAAGACATGGCTGATCTGTGTTCATGGAATGAGCTGCATATGTTTATTTTTGCAAAAAAATCATTGACAGGTCTCGCAAAGCTGTTCATACAAGGAGAAAAGAATATAAAATGTTGGAAATCTTTGAAAGAAGTTTTAATCGACGAATACTCTTCAAGATTAAATAGTGCCCAACTGCATAAAGCACTATCTGAAAGAAAGTTGATGAAAAACGAAAGCATTCATGAGTATTTCTTAATATTGAAGGAGATTGCTAATCGAGGCAAAGTTGAAGATGAAGCATTAATGCATTATGTCATAGATGGTATAACAGATGAACCATTGAATAAAATATTTTTGTATGGGGCCAAGTCATTTAAAGAATTTAAGGAAAAATTGCGAATATACGCTGAAATGAAAACTAAACAGGAATCTTACAAGCCGAACACAGGGAAAAATAAAACGACAGCTTCCAGTTTAACAGAAATGTCAAATGCCAAGTCGAAGCAGATGACAAAAATTCGTTGTTTTAACTGTGGTAACCAAGGCCATAAGTCGAATGAGTGCAGATCTAAAAATCTAGGCACCAAGTGTTTCATATGTAATAAGTTTGGACATAAATCTTTTGAATGTCAAACTCAAATTAGAAAGAGTGGCGCTTCTCCAACCAACCCCACCACGTCGAATGTGCAAAACGTTGAAGCAATCACGATGAGCAAAATGCACAGAATTATACGGATCAATAATGAAAATATTATTTGTCTGGTAGATACCGGAAGCCAAGTTAACCTTATAGAGTCAGAAGTATACCGACGTATTGGAGCACCAACTATGCATGATTCTAAAATAGTTTTAAATGGTTTCGGTAAGTCAAAAGTGAAACCTTTGGGCTATTTTAACTGTCAGATCGATTTAGATGACGTACTGGTTGATACCAGGATGCATGTTGTCAACGGTGAATATATGTCTAGTAATCCTGCTATACTAGGTCATGAATTTCTCCAACATGTTGAACTTACGATTAATCCAAGTGGGATGACCATCAAGAAGATCGACGACGGCGACGGCATTAAAGAAATAATGCAAGTAGATGTACTTGATGAAGTTGATATTGGAAATGAAGTACCGACGCGTATAAGAAAAGAAGTTGAACATATTGTGAAGACGTATAAACCAAGAAAATGCAAAACTGCAAACGTTGTGATGAAGATATTAGTCAAAGACGAAGAACCGATCTACAATAGTCCTAGAAGACTACCATTTTTTGAAAGAGAGATTGTTGATCACCAAGTTGAGGAATGGGTTCGAGATGGTGTAGTAGAACCCTGCACTTCTGAATATGCTAGCCAAGTGGTAGTAACCAAGAAAAAAGATGGGACACCAAGAGTATGCATTGATTATAGAAGAATTAACCAAAAGATAATGAAAGACCGATTTCCGCTGCCGCTTATAGAAGATCAGCTAGACAAGCTGCAAAAAGATCGTGTTTTTAGCACAATTGATCTTAAGAATGGTTTCTTTCACGTTCCCGTAGAAGAACAAAGCCGAAAGTATACAGCATTTGTGACGCACCAAGGTCAATATCGATTCCTGAAAGTTCCCTTTGGTCTTTGTATAAGTCCATCCGTATTTATGAGATACATCGACGTAGTTTTCAGAGATCTAGTAAACAAAGGAATTGTACTGCCCTACATGGACGATTTAATTATTCCAGCCAAGGATGACGAAGACGCATTGGAAAGATTAAAAATCGTTTTCAAGACCGCTGAAGAATATGGATTGGAGATTAATATAAAAAAAATGTCAGTTTATTAAAAGAACTGTCGAATTTTTAGGTCACAGGATAGAGGAAGCCAAGCTCTACCCTTCAGAATTAAAGACCAACGCTGTAACCAAGTTTCCAGAACCAAGGACGACAAAGCAAGTACAAAGCTTTTTGGGACTTGCCAGCTATTTTAGAAAATTCATTCCAGGATTTTCAGTGATAGCATCGTCGCTAACCGATCTTTTGAAAAAGGATCGTACCTTTAAATTTGGGTTCAAAGAAAAAGATGCATTTATGAAGCTCAAGCAGATATTAGCCAAGAAGCCAGTGCTAAATATTTACTGCCAAGATGCCGAGACAGAATTGCATACAGACGCATCAATGGAAGGATACGGAGCCGTTCTTCTCCAACGTTCCTATGAAGATAACCAGATGCATCCAATTTACTACATGAGTAAGAAGACATCGGATGCCGAAAAAAAGTACTGCAGCTATGAGTTAGAAGTTTTAGCAATAGTCGAAGCACTCAAGAAGTTTAGAGTATACTTACTTGGAACACGCTTCAACATTGTGACAGATTGCTCTGCCTTTGAGAAGACTATGAGCAAGAGAGATTTATCAACAAGGATTGCAAGATGGGCCTTACTACTTCAAGATTTCGATTGTACCGTAATTCATCGATCAGGCACCAGAATGAGGCATGTAGACGCTTTAAGTAGAAACCCTGTTATGTTGGTTTGTACTAGCATTCACCAAGCTATACGAAATAGTCAAGAAGAAGATGGCGAAATCAAGGCAATCAAGGAAATTTTAAAAGAAAAGTCGTATAAAGATTACATCTTGAAAAACGACTTACTTTACAAAATGGAAGATGAAAGGGAAGTAGTTGTAATTCCCAAGCAGATGCAACAAGAGATAATTAAAGAAGCACACGAAGAAGGACACTTTGCAGTCAGAAAAACTAAAGACTTAATAAAAAGAGAATACTACATACCGAATGTGAAGAAGAAGATCGAGAGGTATATTAGAAATTGCATTCCTTGCATCTTATCTAACAGAAAGCATGGAAAGCAGGAAGGATTTTTACATCCACTTAAGAAAGATGACATTCCTTTACAGACATACCATATTGATCACCTCGGTCCTCTTGAGTCTACGAACAAGAATTACAAATATATTCTTGCCATAATTGACTCATTTACGAAGTTTGTTTGGTTATATCCGACGAAGAGCACCTCCTCGAAAGAAGTTATTGCCAAACTCGAGATCCAAAGAAAGACTTTCGGAAATCCTATTAACATTATTTCCGACAGAGGCCTTTACCTTTGAAGAATTCGAATCTTACTGTAACGAGAATGACGTAAAGCATTATAAGGTTACTACTGGTCTACCAAGAGCTAATGGTCAGATAGAACGAATTAACTCTATTATTATTTCTGTTCTCACCAATATATCATTAGAAGACCCAGCAAAATGGTACCTTTACGTAGATCGTGTACAGAGAGTTATAAACTCCACCTACCAAA